>NMRA01001076.1:0-59325 GCA_002633005.1 Phoronis australis | reverse complement strand
TCAAAGTTAGGCCAACAAATACACGTCAAAGCCGAGTTTGGCAAGTGAACAACGATTTATGGTGTCTCATACAACGGCGAGAATTGCAAATTAGTAATAAAATCACTACAATGTAACTTCAATAATCTCAAAAATGCATTTTGCGGCAATAATGTTTCTTTCAAGAACAGTCGGATGGTGTGACAGTATCGCCACCTGGAGGTAGAGAAGGGATCTACCCTGCAAACAGCCATAGACCTAATTCACGCCGACAGGAGGCGCGTTCCAAAACGAGGCACGCTATGATAGTTCTGTTTGCTTATCCGAATAGTTGTATTCTGAATTTCCGCGTTGCTCAAACGGCTAGAACACGGACATTCAACTGTCTGTTTTACAATCCCTAAGAACGTTGAGATTCAGAAGCATTAGTTTGGTGCCACGAAGGAAAATATGTCCATGTAAAATTTATAAAATAATGTTTTTGAAAAGTTAGATCATATTTTGTCGCATTTTGGTTGCTGAGCATCATAGCAACTACCGGAGAATCTTCGTCCAGCCAGGCTGTTTTCATGACTACGGGTTGAAACATGATGCATTTTTTCCACAAAGAACAGGGCGCTCAATCCCTCGATTTTGGGGCTGAATATCGTCCCTATTGCCCTCTCAAAAATATTNCCCCCCCCCGAGGCCTGAAAATTCTCCTAGTGATTGAAAATTTCTCTTCGAAGTTCACCTAACCACACAGGTGAAAATTTGAAAGAGCACAAAATGCTACTAGAGACAGAGCCTATCAGAACTTGCAACAGGGCGGGTGAGTTATCGATAGTGACCGGGAGGTAGATTTTCCCCTCACTCGATTGGCGAAAAAATTCCCCTCTCAGAAGGCATAGGCACCTTTACCCCGGATAAGGAGGCCCCTGAAGAAACATGATAACTATTCTTGCTCTGTCCAGTTAACAGCAATTGAGATCTAAAACAAGATTATGCTTTAGACGAACAAATTAGGTGTTTTAATTTTAAAGTTCAACTTGGTCCAGATTGATATTCGAAACCTAACACACCAAATAGACCTAAGAATTATTAAAACCAAGAAAGCAGAACTGATTCTGAAATAATTTTTATTTTCAATTACCAGCCTGGTTATTTGGTTTAATTTAATATATTTAATAACATCAATTATTCTTTCAGATCAATGACAAATCAACTATTAGTCCCGGTAGTCCCTACCCCACCTGGACCTAGGCTATGCTTGATCAACAAATTAAACCAGATGTGACTAATTGCACATCACAGCAAAATGAGACGAGCCACCACTGTCGAATATATCTTCAACTCGTCAACAATATGAGATGACCTGGTTTGTGTAGAAAGCATGATCAACAATTTATAAGAAGAAACGTAACCCTGCATTCACCATAAATCCTAATCCGTAACACTACGATCGCCGCAATTTGGTCACATTTACTTTTTATGATTCGAACCTAGTTATCCGAAAAGAAATTATACCATTTCGTCAGACAACTCTTTGTTGCATTGACTTGTTCTCTAATGTTTTATCTACGTCTCTGTAGTTAATTATCGACACATTTTTACTAATATCCAGGTTGGACTCGAAAGACTGGCCATTTAACTCATGCAATGTCAACTTACGCTTTGTTTATCGCAGTGAGCCTCGCTTTGGATTTTACTGTTTGCCACATGAGTTAGGTCTATATTGCTTTCAAATCTGACAAACTTAGTCCAAAGAAACAATGAATTGTTGGCTGGCTAAGGTCTAAAGATCATTTCTAACCTTCGCAGAGATTTGGCAGAGATTAATTTGAAAGGTTGATGCAGAGAGAGGAACTACGAGATGAAAAAAATCACAAGAAATGGATCAAAACACTAACCATAACCCTCTCAGAAGCTTGATTGCTGTCTGTCTACAGTGGTCATAGGAACCATCGGCATAAGGGTCTTTCAAGTGTTTAATGCAGTTGGCTAGAAGATGTATAGTGACAGTGAACACCTCCTGATCACGGCGGATAGTTCTCAGTAGGACTCTGGTGGAAAGAAATCAATTGTTAAGTAAACTATTCACTGACAATTATCTGACAATAGCACTTACACACTGACAGTGACAAAATACAGGGTGGCATTCTATTGGCCAAGTTAGTTGCGAGAAAAACGAGATCACAAGAGACCTCACAAAATCACACGAGTTGAAGGCAAATGCTTTGAGAATATGTTCAAGACCTTATTACCATAACCTAGTAATATGGTGACCATGACAAGTGATTAATCGGTGAGATTGAGATGTTGAATTGTGGAATAGAATTTCATCTTTCCGTACCTTAAGCAATGAGTTTTTGTCACGAGAGTAAACTAGTGTCTTACATCATTCTACAGAATGTATTCAAGGTCTACAGACACTGAATAAAACGACAGTTCTCGACTATCATGGAATGTCCTACATTGACTCTAACAGCTGCCAACAAAGAATGAGAACCTTATGGACTTCGATGTAGTTAGGATGTGATTACGAGGCAGAACCTGACAATGGCAGACAATGGTTTAAGTGTACTTGGTTGGCATGTTTAAACTGACATTTGTGTGCTATCCAGATTATCTGATGCAAAGGTCACCTTTTCATAGATTCTTTAATTCACAGCCAGCAAATTTCCTAAGGATGCATTATTATAGATTGGCTGACAGATGAGCACAATTATGTTAAATACATTACCTTAGCACTGACCCAACACGCTAATTTCACTGGAAGGCATAAACGAGATGTGGAAACCATTTCACAGGCTCGCTTCTAAATCCCAGCTACGACTCCTTAAACCCTCACAAATACTAAGATCACAGGTAAAGGACTAGTGTTTGGTACATAGGTATGAGGTTCCGTCACCAGATATGGAGCATTTGCACAGTGTGGGTGTCGCATTCAGGGGAGCGGGTCTGGGTATTTGTACAGCTTGTTTCATGTTCGCTGATACGGGACTGTGGTTCAGAGGATCGTAACTCATCATTTAATAGCACAGACATGGAATCATTTCACTGCTGGATAATACTTACTTAATGCAATTGAGCACATTCTCCAAAGTTTCAGCTGACAAACCTTGACATGCACATAAGGTTTTGACGACGGTGGACACCTGTACAAGAAAAAACAGATTCTTACAGAACCCTGTTATAGAACAGATAACTTACTGAAAACAAAACAGCTTTTTTATGAAAATCACTCCGACACAGTTCAACATGAACTCTGACTAATTTAAAACATTCCTTCCTAACCAGCAGCAGTGCCTCGGGCATCCCTCAAGTATTGACCCTTTTTTAGTGGAGGGGTTTAAGTTCAGATAGCTGCTCAGCTTTGAATGTTGCTTGTGCCAGGGCATCTGCTGAGAGCATACCTTCACCAGAGGAAGCACGTACCACTTGAAGATTAACAGGTTTTGCGACCTCCAGATCAAGCTTGGCACACATGTCTACCAGTCTGTCCACCTCAGTTATTTCCCCTTGGCAGGAGGCCGTCCCATTCCCAAGGCACCAAGCACACAGGAATTCGGCACATTTCACCCGCAGCTGGTGAATGGCTGACAGACTTTGGAAGCAGAACAGACTTTGCCAAGCTGAAACGCATCATGGTATGGTGTAAATTTTCAGCACATTTAAGGCAAATTGTTGTGCAGCAGTCCAACCTATAATTTCAACGGACTGAAAAATCAGTGTCATGTGTTCATTCATTCAACTAAAAAAGAATTATGTTTACATCAATTTACGTACTTAGGCGCATGAAAGCTAATCACAACTTTTTTGACAAATGGTGAATCAAGAACATCGATTTTGTGTACATTAAACTGCCAGGGAAATCTTGGAGCAGCGTTAACACAAACCCTGTCTATCACTGTTGTCAGCCCCATCTTGGGAGTCAAACACGTCCAAATCTTCAAAGTGGTCGTCGTCTCCACCATTTCCGAGGTCACTGTCTATGTCAAAATCATCTAGATCCATTATGACCGCTTGCCGTGATGTTGATGGTCTGCTAGCACTCAACGTTTTCTTTGGCTACAGTGCAGAAAAAAAATTAAATTACTGCATTATTATTTGATAGCAGTCTGTGATAAATAAAAAATTTGACAAAGAATTTAATAGCCTATGCCGCCTCCACCTGACAGAAAGCAACAAACTCTTACTTCACACAAATCTTCAAGTAATCTAACCACAGCACTTCTACACACAAACGTCACCAATCTACAGTCAGCCAAAACAGTAGTGAAGAGGACTGAACAGGAGACTTTCAAAGGCAATGTGGTGACTGGTCACATGGGACCAGATACCAGCAGCCTCTATTTTGCTGGGGTCTTTTCATGAACAAGGCAAATCATTCCCCCATGCCACCCGCTTTGAAGACTAAGTAAATCCTGGAACAGCTATGTGGCGCTATGAGTCACCGGTCCCAAAGTGATCAGCCCCCATTGCAAACTGAAAGACTCCCATTATAAGACTCCTAGTTTTATGTGGCAAACAGTGAACCACGTTTCTTGTTAATGATACCAATGGCAAGAAACCAAGTGCAAGACTTCACCTTTATGTGAATTTGTTCCCGTAGCTTGTCAAGCAATTTCCTAGGTGCGGCAGCACAGCATATGTCCATGACAGGGCTTTCATCGGTCCCCACAGAAGCCAGAAGTGAGAACAATGCCCTAACACTATCCAACATGGTTATTACGGGCTCTGGCTTACTGTTGTCCAAACCCTTCAGAACACCCTGAAGACACTTGGAGACTAATTTCTGAAATTACAATCACCGCAAGTACGATAAAAATTCATCCTTAATTTGGGACAAAAATCTGTAACACAAAGCGATCATTCAGAATTTCAAAGCCTTAAAACATTGCCTTAAACACCCAGGCTCTTATTCAGTGTTGTTTGGTGCCATCTGTGCAATGCGAACCATCCCCTTAACCACTAAATGTTTCTTAATGTAGTTCATGTTTGTTGATTATTGTTACTTTTCATCATAGTATGGGTTGAGTAAAGAAAAGTAATGAATTATTTAAATCAAAACTTGAAATCTGGAAAACGAAGCTGAAAGGTTCGATCATATTTAAAAGCTCTACAAATTTGTAAAGCTATGTACAGTACTCTTTAGAGTCGGCCAATTATTTCGAGTCCCAAATTACTTGAATGACCAAATATTCTCATCACCAAGACAAGCCCTCAGTATATAACAGCTAGTTGTCATGACAACCGTGGACAGGCTACTGATACATTTCTTCACTACTCATCACAGCACAGTTAATACCTTAAAGATGGTAACAAGCTCATGCCTTCCCCAGTCAATGGCAGCCAACAGATGGTGCTGGTGACAGTAGATGAGCCACTGACCAAGTAGTCTGCAGTACCAGACAGTACTGTCAAGGAGATTGTCCTGAAAAAGACAATGTAGGGTCACTGCCGTCGAGATGCCGA
The DNA here is from genome assembly GCA_002633005.1 of Phoronis australis. NCBI lineage: Eukaryota > Metazoa > Phoronida > Phoronidae > Phoronis > Phoronis australis. The sequence goes on along the minus strand of NMRA01001076.1, from coordinate 53,889 downwards.
TGACACACACCAGCTAAGGATTGCATTTTGTAAACGTCTTGTGAGTTCGGCAACATCACGCATGATGACGTTGAAAAGCAAGTGTTTCGTCAGTAGAAGCGCGACCTTATAAGGTGCACTAGCAAAACGGATGGCACTGAACTGATAGGTTGACGAGGCTAGCATGTTTAATTGTGGAGAAAGACATGCACAATCACACCATTGTCATTCCATAAGGCAGGAATTGTGGCTTCAAGTGTCCCTTGAGTGTCCAGCATGATCACTATTGCTGCGATGGCTCTGCTATTAGGCAAAATAGTATTGTACACTGAGCAACGGGCATAGCTACCTTGTGCTGTAACAATAAAACTCAATATCAACGGCAAACAAAATCAGTGTATTCTAGAAATCAATCACAAGATGCGCCAGCTAGCACCTTATTCAAAAACGTAGAAACGGTGTGCCTTCAATTGCTCAATCGGCATGGTTACAAACAAACAAACTTGTCTCAAACTCGACATGTCTTTCTCTGCCTACAATCAATTTCTACCTAAATTTAGTGACAGACATTCATTACCTTCAAATGAAAAATAAACAAACCTCATTCTCTTGAATTTCAAACTGCATGCGGGCATCCCTGACTAGAGCCGCTATCACAGCATCACACAGGGCACTTATAAACGATGGTTTGACACTGGTGACTTCTTGCACTTTGCTTGGGGGACTCTTGTTAAATGAACTTTTCAAATAAATAGACTCAAAGGCTTTCAGCTTGCACTCCACATCTTTAGCCTCCCTGGCTGTATCACCATGACTACCAGAATGCTCCAAGGTGTTAGTTTGTATCAAGAATGCAAGGGCATTTCCCAAAGTAACCGGGTCAACCTCGCAGCACAAATTAATTGGAGCATCTTCTAGAACATCGATATGATTTGGAAGCAGCCACTCCAAAATCTCGTGCCGCAGTGGGTAACTCCCTCTATTGGACGACTGCAAAACCCTTGTTAGAGCGTCTGGCTGAAAGTTTTCAGGAATGGAGGAGTGCTTGAACATGGTCATAAGAAACTGCACAGAATGGTCAGACACGGAAGTGGTGGAGGGCCGGAACAGTGACCACACGTCTTTAGACGGGTCAATCAGACCAGACTGGACGAGCATACTCAATAATGCAAATCCTTCTGCAACAGCGTGCCGCAAGGTGACGCACCTGCAAAGTTCCTATACAATAATCATTACGTCATTTAACTAAAAACACATGTCTAATTTGAAGTGACTTGTAACTGCAACAATCTTCCTAAACGTACTGTATTTTGCAACATAGGAAATGAAAGATATTTCCAAACACGAGAATGTTTCAGGTAATCAACTTAAGAAAAGACACTGGACCTCACATTCCTTTGTTACTATAAATAACGAAATCGCTTCTCAAGAGGCTCAGATTTTGATTGCTAGCAAGATTACATTTGGTCTAACAATTAAAGATGTATTTGCATGCTCCTAACTATGCTAATTTAGAGCAGAAACTAAACGGCAATGCTGTTTGATCATCAGTGCTAAACAAGGTCCCTTGTATTCATTGAAAACGTCTTGAAAATTAAATTTGAGACAACAAATTTCTGCAAATAGGTGACTCTGAACTAATGACGTACCTTGAGGGCTCACATAGCCCGCACCAAGCAGTGTTATTCCCCAACACCACGTCACCGCACGTACTGAACACAGGCGAGTGATTTACAGCGGCTCATTTTCGACGCAAAATTTGGTCTTAAAAACACTTGTCAATTCCGTTCGAAATGTTTAAATCAGTGAAAGAAGTCATAATCATAGTATCTAAGCTACCCAGGTTGGAGAAAGTGGAAATTGCAAAGATTAAAAAGAATAGAATACCTCAATGAGGCTGTCCATACGTCCTTCCAAACATGGCTGCATGTCTCTACTACCATTTCATGCCAGTCACAAGACTGCTGGCAGCGACACAATGCGTGCAGACATTTGATCACTTCCATCGTCACCGGCAGCCTACACAAATTAACAACAAACAATAGTCAACTAAAAACATAATCACAGAAATAGACATTTATTTCTAAGAAAAAAACAAGAGGCGGTATTTTCTGTCTCACTACATTTGGCGTCATGGTGGTAAGTGTTGCTACACAGCAGGAATCCACCTGAAGTATGCAAGACCACATGCTGGTTGTACATGTTAATGCGTTGTCCTGCAAGGCGAGTTTGTCCCACTTCCCCTGCTCAGTGGAGACACCTGCAAATGGTCTATTAGAAGTGAAGTAAAAACAATGTGATAGTACCAGGGGTTCCAACCTATTTAGTGCATAATCTGTAACTTTCACACTAAATCCATTTTCTCTAAATGAAAACTTCTATGACACATTAAAAGCTCAGCTCATGACGTTGAGGGTTTGCAGTCGGCATGGCTGATTTATCCCCACTGGATGGTGGCTTAGCGAATCTCGATATCTATTACTTCCTGATCCGCGCCGATGTTGTAGGCGCCCGGATTCTCAGCGTTGAACTCAGCATGAAGAAAAGTGGTGAATACCATAATTATTTAACTGAATTTCTAGGACTTCAGCTTCAACTGAAGCTGTCAAAATGTTCTTACTTCTTGCTCTGGGCCAGGACGTGGTGAAGAGTCCTCAGTACTTCAGGGGCGTCGTTCTCCGTCAGACTAGCAGGGTAAGCAGAGAGGACCCTCTCAACTAGCTGCAACCTGAAATCAATCAGATGAAGATTAAGAGATCAAACAATTATTTAATTCAAATCTTGGGTCCAAGCCAGAAAGTTCAACCAATTTTTGTTAATTGGTTAGAACAACACCTTCGCATAGACAAGCTCCACCCTCTCACAGGCTCACAAAAAGGAACACAAAACGCTGACACAATAACCTCAGCCTCTTTCCTCGTACTGGAATCCATGAAAAAACTATTAAATTGTTAACAAAACCGACCAAAATTGAAAGCTTTGCATTGTTTTCCTCTTTGACATCCCCCAAAAGGATGTAATGGCACAATCAGCCAAGCCAGGCTCAAAGTAATAGTCCATGTGCCATACTTAATTCTTATTCATATTAGAAATGACAAATGATGATTTTATTTATATAAATTAGTTAGACAACAGGTGCCTCTGGTATGAAGTGTTTAGGTCAGCACAACCATGACGAGATCTTTCACAATGAAGGGTGCTTAAAGGACAGGTCTGTTGACAAAATCTTGCATGGGAGCACCGAAAACATTCAAAAACCAGCATGCCTAAATTTTGTAGATGATGGTCACCTCATTCCCTTGTGAAAATATTTCAAAATCTAACAAAATTCCTCCACTCAGGCCTTAACAATTATCTCCAATGATTATATGGTCCAATCACGATTAGACTCACTTCTGAAGAATATCTGGTTTGGTTATTTGAGGTTTGCCAATGAGGGGTGGCAACAGGGGGAGGATGGAGTTCCCTCAACCAAAAAATCACACATTCAGAAGGCACAAGCACTTTTCACTTCAGATGAGCGAGGGGCCTGCAGTCCTGCCTGTTGTAACACATTCTACACCCAATGCTAAAAGAACAGACCACGTCTTGCCTTGAACAGATAGTGAATGCTATAGGTCAAATAGTTAAATAAATGTATGAACATCCCATATTTTAGTATGGAGTCAAGGCACTTACACCAACAATGACATTTCACAAAAATTCACATCCTTTGCTCTGTAAGCAAACTTAAGGTAGATATCTGTGCATTAGCAATGCTAAGCTAGTAGTGTATTGAATTGGCCCAGAAAGTACTGATGTGCAAAACTCGTGGCAGACGTAAATAACTTAATTTGTGAAAATTCATAACACTGAATGAAGAAATATGACACAATTGTTGAAAAACTAAATTACAAATGCACCTTAGGGGAGAAGGGCTTTTATCTGTCCCAATCTTACAAGTGCAGAGGATTCTATATTTAGTAGAAATCAAAGCAACAGTGCATACAGGCAATAGTCAATTACAGGGGACATGGATTTTGAGAAGCAGTTTTAGGCCCGTTATTCAATGGAGAAAATTGGTTGTCAAAATGGGGGGGAGAACTGTAACAGACTATTACAATGCAGGAGAGTACAAAAAAATTAGCAGTGGACAACTAACCTTGCCATAAGGCGGCATAGTGCAAATCAGGGCAATAGACTCTTACGGGCTACCGGATTTTGAGAACCAGTTTGATGCCCGTTATTCAGTGGACAAAACTGGTTATTAAAATGTGGGAAGCCCGTAAGTGACTATTACGGCGAATCAAACGCGTCTGAAAATGGAGGCATTATGCACAAGGTGGCGCAAATGAAGACAGGGTCATCTTGTTATCAATCACGTGCACTGGAAACAGAAAGCTGTTCATCCCACTTATGGGATAAGGAAAACCCCACGACTATCTGAATGCATTTAATTTCAAGCTCCACAATGCTGAGGAACAAGAGCGTGAGTGAGTGTGTATAGTACTTACTATTGTCACCTTGTGTGTATTGTACTTACTATTGTCACCTTGTGTAAGTATCTACTGCCATATTGAAATAGAAAAATAAACTCTGAAAGTGTTGAAAAACACACTTGAGAGAACCACACGTGTTTGAACATTAAAATTTTTCAAAATTCTGTATCTCGAAAAGTTTCTTGGCTTTTGGCCTTTTGACTATTGGCCTTTTGACTTTTGGCCTTTGCCTGACCTTTGTAAGACTCACCCCGTTTCACAAAAAGGGCTACGGCTGAAAGTCAGAAATTTTTTCTACAACTTGAGTCAAAAGACAGAAATTTATCATTTGGTGAACTCGATACAAGATGAAATGTTTTGAGATTACACCAAAAAAACAAAAAATAAACCTTTGCCTAGTAAGTTAAAAGACATAAGCCAAATAGTCTCCTTGAAAAGCAGACCTAAACGATAAGAAATTTTTACTCCGTTACTTTTTAGCTCATTTGTACTGTGTGTGAAAATAACTTTTAGTAAATCTTCCAGGATTTGCAATAAAATATTAATCGGATTTAGAAAAATGGGAAAAAATGACAATTTTGGCAATTATTTGAGAAATGTAGAATTACTGTACCTGAAGGAGCCAATTGGTCCAGCAAAATACCATCTACCAAATTAAGCCCCAGAGGTAATACGGAAATCTCAAATAGCGCAAAACAATTTAACAGGAATGAACTGATGGTGATCAAGAAGAATTAAAAATGAAGCCTGTTTACCAACACATATGATGTATGTAAATAAAATATATCTTTTCAGTGAGGTGTGTGAATTTGTTGGAAATAGTATATCCCATTCAACCCGCCATCTTTTTGGTCAAATATGACGTAATCTGATAATTTCTTGTGAAATTGTTTCAAGTTGAGAAAATTAAGTTTACCAGGGAGTTATTTCCTTGCCAGTTTCCGTCAGTTTATTGCACACAGCTAGCCATCCTGCTTCCACCCGCCGCTTCTTGGACGCTGGTGCAGACAGACTGGCATCCAGTAGTGTGTTCTGGGTGACATCGACAGCGCTCGTTTGCCAAGAGAACACCTGAGATGGAAGAAGCCGGTCTATATCAAGAAATACAGGCAGAAAACCGGCAGAGGATTGAACAGACTGGTGGAAGTTTTGACCAGCCCGATGCGACCCTAGAGGCTTTTGATAATTATGATCTGCCTAGGCTTAATTACTAGCAACAACTAGCACCAACGAGCTGTCGTTTTAATAATCCTGAAGCGACATCGCATGACTTTGTGATATACAGCCCATTGAAATGTGTTCAGTGTTCTCCACAAATTGCTTTGACTAGACACTGCATGAACCTGAAATTTGCCAGGATGAGTTTAGCTTACTTGCGTCCAGTTTGAAAATCTATGCAACGAGTTTAAAAATACTGGGAGATTAGTCACTTCTCATTAAGTAAATTGGGACATTTTGGACTTTTGGTACCAGTTCAATACATTCATTCCAAGACCACACAAACTCCTCACAGTATGGACATGGACTTTTGAACACATAAATTATATGAATTTCATTATTCCAGTCGAGTATGACTTTAATGTTGTGGTGAACACCGATTCTCAGTTTCAGTGTGGTCATCATGCCACAGCAGCACTTCAGATATAATTAATTTTTAACCTCACCTACCTGCAGGCATACCCGCGCAGCAAGGTCAAGAAAATTGGTCTTCACAGTCTTGTTTGAGCTTCGAGCACTGTTGGTAACAAAAGAACATTCAGATGCTGATGTGCACCAACGATGATAAGCAGCACACAGTACAATACTGAAAGAGCTCATTAGTTTCATATACGGTGAAATCTCACAAATTTACGCCACAAGCGATTTTTTCATATTTTTCATAAATGATTAACAACACCAGATAAACGCTTCAAGACCTAAGCCATAGCTACCAACAGACGATGATTCGGAGAAATTGTGAGTATTCACAACAGTATTCGAAGCCTTTTAAAAATGAAAAATGACCAGTTTTAGCAATAATTTGTTTCTGTCCAAAATTAGCAAGTTTTTACTGTAACACGGATTAACACTAATTCACTTCGGCCACCACAAGGTGGGGCAGAAGTCACACACACCAAGAAATAGAGGACGCTGCATCCTTGTAAACCAATATGGAATCTAAATATTTTTGATTTAAATAATTTTTCAGAATGTTTTTCTAACATTTTTGAAGAATCTGATGCCCCGAGGCTGGGTTGATGATACAATATGCTAACAGTGCAATATAATTTTAAATTGACTGTCAAATTAGATAAATACAACGTCAAAAAAGAGAATTGACAATCATATACTATGGCTAACATGAACAAGTTGACTACAGGAACAATTCCAAAGAGCCTACTCTTTGCCAGACCAATATGAATTGAAAAGTATAAATCCAGTAATCATTAGGTCCAATCTATCCTTTATGGCGAATAAAAAGTAAACAAATTTTAAATTACTTCACAATAAAAACACCAATCTCCATCAAATTTTCTTAAAAAATTGCAACAACCATGTTTGTTACCAATTAACATATTTTTGCAAAATAAAGTTTTAAAAATTCCTAGGACTGTCGTAAACTTGTGGTCAACAGAGTTCGGCAAGCTTGAGGTCAAAAGAGTGCGAGATGGTAGTCAACAAAATGTAAGGTTGAGGTTGCCAGAGTGCAAGCTTGTGGTCAACAGAGCGCAAGCTTGTGGTCAACAGAGCGCAAGCTTGTGGTCAACAGAGCGCAAGCTTGTGGTCAACAGAGCGCAAGCTTGTGGTCAACAGAGCGCAAGCTTGTGGTCAACAGAGCGCAAGNATTTCCAGTAGGAGTAGCAACTTCTTCTTCTTCTTCAGCATTCCCGGCCATGTAGCTCAGATAGTCAGTCTGGTCTTTTGGGCGAAGTCTGCAGTTTGCCGCAACGATGCCGTCAGGCCCCACGGTTTTACCTTGAGTTCCACCAGACTGGGCCATGTCTCACCCCTTGGGTATTGAAAGTAGGGCAGCTCTGCAGTAAATGCTCAGGTGTCAGGGGACCAGTGCCACAGTGGCACTCATCTGCGTGACAGTGGCTGGAGCAACATACTAAGTAACAAAACTAGTTGTTTCATCTATTCACCATCATACTACGTCAATCAAGTAGTTTGACAGATGACAGTAGGTAAACATTCTCATTACCTGATTACAGATAACGCCTGAACACTGACCAGTGCTGCCCCATTCCGAGTGCAAACATACCAAGTCTTTACATTCTCTTGATAATGCACCAAAGTTGTAAAACGTTGACTTATATATACAAATATCGTCAACAAAAAGTTTAAGGTAATGGTCATTAGCTTCTCACCAAAAATTATTTCTTATTAGGGGGAGCAACATCCATTTGAATCTATTTGAAACATACAAATCTCAATTGTTGACTGTAACATAGTAAATGTCAAGCTTTTTAACTGGGTTGGATTTTTAAAATTAACTTCAAATGTGTTAAGTTTCCGTAGGATAAAGACCTCTCACTTCAACTGGCTTAGAAACAGGGTGCTACAAAGCTTGGTTAGCATATCAATGTATGGCAAGGGCCCATGGTAATCGGTAAGTGGCATGCAGTGAGGAACCAGCACACCCAGGTTAGAATTCTACATTCTGCGAGCTAAGAAAAGTGTGTACTTTGTTAAAGAAGCATGCAATTTGTGCAAAAAATAGCATGTTATCATGTAAAAACTATGTCACTAGCAGAGCAAACATGAAAAATTGACAGGTCAATGTTCAGTTTTCTATCAATACATGAACATTAAATGCAAATAAACGTAATGTGACTTAAATGAACATTAAACGCAAGCATGATTGCTTGACCAAAATATGCATTGCTTCACAAAAACTGCCATCCCAACGCATTATTCCCTGAGTATCAAGTTAGGATTTTCAGTAGTGAAGTACAGGGACAGACCATCTAACAAATTTGTACTGCGACAAGCAGTCGTTTGGACCCTACGGTGACGGCTCCTGATGCTTGCATTTGTATTCAACATGGCTACCCCTTTGCTGTTTTGCAATGACCTGCCAAAAGTGTAAGTCAGCGTTTCATATTTATTGTTTTAGTGTTACATTCAATGAATTTGTTAATTACATAGTGCCTTGATGGATATGGGTGTTCATTAGTATTTTGGCTCTTTTCAGCCTATATGGCATATTTGCACCCATAATCCTGTCTCCCACTCGTTAGTTGTGATCCTGAGATGGATGCATAAATAAGATCACCGACAGAACTTAAGTATGCCCAAAAAATCAAGTAATCCATCAAAATCAGGACCCAGCTCACCCTGTTGAATCTAGAAAGTGGTGTGTAGTTACCTCCCCGTTACACAGACATCCTTACCAAGCGAATTGCCGGAAATACTTCAGTCATCGCCAAACGCCTGGCAGACCAGGCCGAAACGTCTGCCTCCAACAAAATCTAGTATCTCAGTGATTTTTTCATTTACAAGACATCCAGAGACAAATGTTCAACACAAATTTCCCGTATTGACTTGCTGTTCCTACCAGCCAACAATCAGTCATTCAGAAACTTGTTTACGGTACCGTAAAGAACTTTCTTCAAACTGCAACATCATCTTACTTACACAACACGCGATCTGACAAAAGCCACATTGCCACTGCCATTACAGTTCACGTTTAATGGTATAACACACACTGATCTGATCTATTTACTTGACGGCATTTCAATAACATTTTATGCTAAATTCTTTTCTATTGGGCAATGTTACAAGCCAGCGAAGCAATCAAGGCTAACACACAATTAAAATTTAACCCACACTTCTTGCCCAACTATATTTCCTATAATATCCGCGTCACATGACTGCACACTAACCTTTTGGTCAGTGCATAAACACGCGTGATGCGGATACAGCATTAGCATTTCAAGACGTGTTGTTACCTAATACTACATGAGAACTATAATGAAAAACAGTAACAAAATGTATAGTGCTTTGGTGGGTGATTAAAATTGCCAGTGAGAATGTTTGAAAGGTGTACATTACAGTAACTATTATAACCTGTTGATGAAGACAGGTCATTTTTCAAGACATTATTCTAAAATTGGGATATCATTACAATTTTCTTATAGACGATAATGAGAGAAGTATTATTTATACCCAACTGTAAAATATTTTACGTTTGTTAGCTCAGGGAGCCTCATGACCACGTGTTTATTCATAGCTGTTTGTAGGCTGAATGAGATTTGCATATCACATGACTCACATTTGTGTATGAACTGGTGTGTGTCCTGGTTTGTTTTCCAAACACTTGGGTGGGCAGTGTACATTTGGCTTTAGAGAGGAGAGGATGAGTGTTGCAATATTGGGGTAATTTTTTTAAAGTGAAAAATATTTATTGAAGAATACACAGAACATACAAAGAAATAATGACAAACCCAGAAATCGCGAAGCATTATATCTGGATTGTAAAAAATTCATAAATGAAAATAATATACATAGAGGTATACACAATTAAGTAGTATCTAATATAAGTATTCCAAAACTTAGATATGCTATTACAAATATATAAAAACAAAAATATGTAGATTCATGAGGTAATTTCATTTCCTATTATTGTATTTTTATATTTGGAATTTCTGTATTTGTGTTTTGTCTATATTGTGAGGTTTTCCTAATTTTATGTAATTTTGTTACTTGGCGAAATAAATTTCGCCAAGTATGTTGCTCTTCCACTAAGCTTTTTTTGTTTGTTCGCACGATACAGGTCGCAATTTTCGTCCGATCATCACGAAATTTACACATAACACGTACTTCCAGAAGTACTGGAAGCCTATTGTTTTTCGTCAAAATCGGATCCAAGATGGCGGGTGTGGCGGCTATTTTGTTTTCATTTAAAGGTTCAAATGCTTCTGGAGGCTACAATTTTTTACGTAAAAGGCTAAGAATCGGCACAGTAAATGGACCGGAAGTTTTCTACAAGTATACCAGAAATTGCTTACTTCCGGTTAAAGATGGCGGAAATATCGGCGATCACGCATGCACACCTCAATTTTGGCCTAAAAACGTGTTCTCCTGTAGAGGGCGCATTATAAGACCAATTCCTTTGAGTTTTTACAGGTATTAGTTTCTTATGACATGCTATTATACAAAGCCAAAAAACCGGAATTTGCTTTCAAGATGGCGGATCTGGTGCATGTTGACCCATTTTCAGTCGTGCTGGAGTGCGATTTTTAACGGGAAGAGAAAAAGACGTGATTTTTTGCATGTGGATTCTTTGAAGTATATACCTCCAAATGGCAATTTTTTTCTCAGACTTACCGTTTTCGAGTTATTTGACTTTGAATTTCTTTAAAAAAATGCAAAATTTCATTTTTTTCGAAAAATTTACGGAATTAGGCGGTACCATCAGTTTTAGGTAGAATTTTGAACGAGCTTTCAGAAGATGTTTTCCATTTTTCGCTAGGACGTCTACTTTTCGAGTTATTTGAGATTTTCTGATAACGCTGTTCCTTTGTTGAGCGCTCTTGCTGCATTGATGTTGGTTTATCTTCTATTGAACTAGACTGTAGCTTATTTCTTATTGATTTATGACATCTAAGTTCGTCATATCAATGTTGTGATGTTGTTCATCATCGCCACCACCATCATCATATTCGTCATCATCTTCGTCATCATCTTCGTCATCATCTTCGTCATCATCTCCGTCGTTGTCTTTTCCGTTAATTTCGCCAAGTGCCGCTCAAGACTGTAGCCTTTTTTTACTGATTTCGGACTTCTACGTTCGTCATGTGTATGTTATTATTACTTCTTTTGTTCATCCTCGCCACCATCGCCGTCATATTCGTCATCTTCGTCATCATCTTTATCGTCATCTTTTTGGTTAATTTCGCCAAGTTTCCCTCCTCGGAGTGCTTTCATTTTTATTTTTGTAGAACCGAGACAGAGAAGACTTGTAAGAATATAACTGTGAAATGTTTGGAGAACCTTAAAAGAGCATTAAAGCTAACTCCTCTTGTCTTGCCGACGCTCACACCGACATTGTAGAGATTTATTTGTTGACGTTTTGTTCTTCCACCCATGACCCGCCAACTGGACAGCATTTAGTATTGCTCTCAAATGCGCATACAATGCCACCACTCTCTTCTTTATTTTGTTTTAAGTGACTCACAAGTCCATTAAGGGGCTAGGCGTATTAATATTGTTTTTAACTCCCACTTCTTACCAATGTCAGAGGTCAAGTGTCAAGCGTGATGGTGAAGCAAATAAGAGTGATCCCCATCACAGACTACACCTCTCTGCTTTATGAATAGAAAACAATACTTCAAGCTGAAATAAGACTTAACTAACGCCTTATCAATTTTTAGCAAGATGCATTCTTCGAAAAACCCAAGGAGATCAAACCCTCTGCTTTAATTGTTGAATCATTCACATTCATCACGTTGTATTTTGGTCTGGGGCTCATTGCATGAGTAGAAACTTGAAATATGTTTGTTTAATATCAAGATTCAAAAAGTTTTTGACTCAATGCTTGCAGTAAGGAATCAAAATTTTGATTTGCCAACTTAGCATACTTGAAATTGCACTCGAAAACAAGAAATGACTGACCTGAAGCCGAGTTAAGGAGAGGACAGTGGCACGAGACTGCTAGTAGATTTTCAAAAATGCCAAGGAAAGCTTGAGTCACAAGAAAGTTAATTTGTAAAAGATAAAAATGTTTCCTCCCCAATACAAGTTTTTTATTTCGCATTTGCTGAATCGTAACCAGTACCACATTACATTGTTACCACCAACGTACAAACTTGTTCTCATCCTATGCTTTTCACCTCGGCCTCTCATTGCACACGATGGCAAAGATTAAATAGTAGAAGTCCTTAAGGTCAATCAACCAATAAAGCTCGTTTGTTGTGCGCTGGTCAAGTCCGCCAACCAATTTGTAGTGTTTCAGACCAGATAGGACGCCAGGATAACGAAGTCCAGATGTTCAGAGTAGTGTGGTAAATATGGATCATTTAACTGAAATAATTTCCTTTTCCAGGTGACTTGTTGTTATTAGAGAACTGCGGATACACGTTTAACACATTATCAATTTTGCAAAATAATGCAGTTTAAAAATAGACCAACTGTTTATGTCAACCTCTTTCATCATATTTAGCTTGTGCCACAATGTTAATGTGGGATTTGTAGTATGTGTATCATCTGAGTGTGCAATTTATGACCGATGGTTCAGTCTTTTCCCTTCCAACTCAATCTCAGTTTGCTCTTTAATGTGGATATCTTTAATTTACTTGTAATATTTAACAGTTAGCGACGCCCTGAGTGCATTTAAGTGGACCAGACTTTACGCTACCTTTGCCCAATTGTTTTGAACTTACTTTTCTCATCGCGATGATTTTTGTGACATTTCTTTATAGTCCGATCATATAGTCCGAACAAGGAATACACGACGTAAGTAGAACGCTAGTTTTTTCATTTTGTAAGAGTTATACTTCTTAAACTTAGAACGCGTTAACTAATAGTTCCACTTTTGGTTGGTTGAAGACGCTAGTTGCAGTTCCACCCTGTCATTTTCAAGATCACATCTGGTAACGACCAAATTCAGCCCATCACAAAGTGCCCTTAAACTGCTGAACGTTTTGCCAGAGAAAAGTACACTCAGTACGCCTAATTTTACGTCATCAATGTCACTGAACATGTACATAGACTCACAAGCAACATCTTCGGCGACATCTTCTACCTCTCAACTGTTCGAAGACTCTGCTGAGCACCTAGCCCCAACTTCCGAGGCTGAGGCATGGAGTTTGACCAGGCTGACTAGAGTATTGTTGCTATTCTCACCAGTTTCTCACAGTGCTGAACAAAGGCAATGGAGGATAGCTGAATTGTCTCCAACTGATCAAGGACAAACCACAGCTGTCCCCGCCCCTTGGATGCAGTGACTGACTGCTGGCCAATGCATTATGAGTACTGACTTGACTTCCAGCATGTGTAAATAAACAAGATTTCTTCAGAAACCCGACTGTTCATAAAAAAGTCGAACATCCTGGACTACAGATATCCCGAGTTTCAAAGATGATTCTTTCTTCAACTAAGTATTTTGCCAATGTCTGCTGTTGTTATGATTGACATTAAAGAGCTCATCCTCAATGGCACCAGGTCACAATTACCAAGGATGAGAAAGAAATAAATATGAACGGTTTCAAGAGACGATGCTATCTTCACCAGTTTCTCATTAAGTACTGAACAAAGGTAATAGAAGATGGAACAGTTGTCTCTGAACGACCAATGACAAACCACAGCTGCCTCACCACTTGGATTCAGGGAGTTGTGAACACAACTCCAAAAATTTTGAACTTACTGAATAAAACATGAATATTATAGTTTAATTTTTATTTTCGTGGTGCACCAGCACCTAAACTGGCCACCAAAGTGAGTGACTGCTGGCCCTACATTATGGGAACTGACTCGTTTGCCACCACACGTAAATAAACGAGGTTTCTTCGGAAACCTGTTCAGAAAACATAATCGCACACCATTGATCACAGAGAAGACTCTTTCTTCAAGTAATTATCTTCACAATGTCTGCTGCTGGTGTCATTGAGGTTAGTGAGCCCATCCTCAAAGGCACCAGAGGTCAAGTACCAGGAACGAGAAAGAAGTAAACAAGAACAGTTTCTAGATGACCAAGAAAATCAAGCAACATCAAGGAAATTTTCAGGCTGATCCAAGTCGACCAATTTTAATGAAATTACGTCAGCATGATTACCCCCAAAGCAAGTGCTACACACGGAATATTTTCCTCAGGGATGCTTTTCTATCAAGATGACCGGTTGGAAACTTGTTTTTATTTTCAATGGGAATTCCCACTACCGTACAGTTGTGAAATTGGCAAAATTAGCCGAGTTAAATTATGTAACAACATGAAGAAACACAGAAATGGTTAAATGGATTACATGAGATGGACTTCTACATATTCTAGCAAACCCTCAGAATTGGGTGCATTTCAATTTTTATGTATAGTTCTCAAAAAATATTGTAACAGTTGTAAATTCTTTGCTCGATCTTGCTTTTATTTGATAATTTTNAAAAAATCTTCAGGAAATGACCGTATTAAAATGAACTTTTCCCGAAACTGGGTCAAAAAACGACCTTGGAGCCAGAACACGGGTATAGGTTCGAGTTAAGCCGCACGTCTCAAATGAATCACAGCGGAGCTGACCCGCGACTAGCATTAGTTTGTCGAATTGCGCATGAATCATAGCAGAGCTGACCAGCGACTAGCATTAGTTCGTCGAATTGCGCATGAATCATAGCAGAGCTGACCAGCAACTAGCATTAGTTGGTCGAATTGCGCATGCATGGATCAGACTTCCCGGCGACGCCACGACACCGGCCACCGTGGCGGGAGCAGCTAATTTCTTGACTAACACCTGCTTCTAAATCTGGATAAGCAAAATGACGAAGTCCACGCATACACACATGCAAACGTATCCAAATACAATTAAATGTATTTTCATGTGAAACCATTCAATGTCCTTTGAACATTGACTTGCATGATGAGTTCTTCATTTTCTTAGATCTGCCCAGTCAGATAGAACTGCGTTTCAAGTCATTCACTATCAGGCACTCTAGGGTTCAAATTGGAAGCTCGCGCCGTATGACGTCGTATGACGTAGACGATGCGAGCCTCATTTGCATATATTAGTGACATCTGTTGGTTCAAAAAAGAGGATCGTGCCCGAGTACATGCCTGGGAAGAGGCATCTTTTGGAAGGGTAAAACAAGTCATGTTCAAAGCATCCCAGTGCTATTAATATGAAGTCTTTGGGGACAAAAGTGGTGTTATTTTATAGCTAAAGAGTTAAGCTTTCAAACACAATGCTTGGATTCCAGACTACTTTAACATTTACTTTTGAAATCACCTTTGAAAATACGTTAAAATGCGCTAAAACAGTTGTCCCTTCCTGGTTATCTCTTCCTGGTAGTATCTAATATAAGTATTCCAATACTTAGATAAGCTATTACAAATATATAAAAACAAAAATATGTACAGATTCATGAGGTAATTTCATTTCCTATTATTGTATTTTGTATTTGCAATTTCTGTATTTGTGTTTTGTCTATATTGTGAGGTTTTCCTAATTTTATGTAATTTTGTAGAACTGAAACAGAGAAGACTTGTAAGAATATAACTGTGAAATGTTTCGAGTACCTTAATAGAGCATTACAGCTAACTCCTCTCGTCTTGCCGACGCTCACACCGACATTGTAGAGATTTATTTGTTGACGTTTTGTTCTTTCACCCATGACCCGCCAACTGGACAGCATTTAGTATTGCTCTCAAATGCGCATACAATGCCACCACTCTCTTCTTTATTTTGTTTTAAGTGACTCACAAGTCCATTAAGGGGCTAGGCGTATTAATATTGTTTTTAACTCCCATTTCTTACCAATGTCAGAGGTCAAGTGTCAAGCGTGATGGTGAAGCAAATAAGAGTGGTCCCCATCACAGACTACACCTCTCTGCTTTATGAACAGAAAACAATACTTCAAGCAAAAACAAGACTTATCTAACGCCTTATCGATTTTTAGCAAGATGCATTCTTCGAAAAACCCAAGGAGATCAAACCCTCTGCTTTAATTGTTGAATCATTCATTCATCACGTTGTATTTTGCTCTGGGGCTCATTTCATGAGTAGAAACTTGAAATATGTTTGTTTAATATCAAGATTCAAAAAATTTTTGACTCAAAGCTTGCAGTAAGGAATCAAAATTTTGAGTGTGCCAACTTAGCATACTTGAAATTGCACTCAAAAACAAGAAATGACTGACCTGAAAGGAAAGGACAGTGGCAGGAGACTGCTAGTAGATTTTCAAAAACCCCAAGGAAAGCTGGAGTCACAAGAAAGTTACTTTGTAAAAGATAAAATTGTTTCCTCCCCAATACAACAGTTTTTTATTTCGGATTTGCTGAATCGTAACCAGTACCACAACATTACATTGTTACCACCAACGTACAAACTTGTTCTCATCCTATGCTTTTCACCTCGGCCTCTCATTGCACACGATGGCAAAGATTAAAGAGAAGTCCTTAAGGTCAATCAACCAATAAAGCCCGTTTGTTGTGTGCTTGTCAGGTCCGCCAACCACCTTGTAATGTTTCAGACCAGACAGGATGCCAGATGTTCAGAGTAGTGTACTGGTAAATATGGATCATTTAACTGAAATAATTTCCTTTTCTCAGTGATTTGTTGTTATTAGAGAACTGCGGATACACGTTTAACACATTATCAATTTTGCAAAATAATGCAGTTTAAAAATAGACCAACTGTTTATGTCAACCTCTTTCATCATATTTAGCTTGTGCCACAACGTTAATGTGGGATTTCTAGTATGAGTATCATCTGAATGGGCAATTTATGACCGACGCTTCAGTCTTTTCCCTTCCAACTCAATCTCAGTTTGCTCTTTAATGTGGATATCTTTAACTTACTTGTAATATTTAACAGTTAGCGACGCCCTGAGTGCATTTAAGTGGACCAGAATTTACGCTACCTTTGCCCAATTGTTTTGAACTTACTTTTCTCATCGCGATGGTTTTTGTGACATTTCTTTATTGTCCGATCATATAGTCCGAACAAGGAATACACGACGTAAGTAGAACGCTAGTTTTTTCATTTTGTAAGAGTTATACTTCTTAAACTTAGAACGCGTTAACTAATAGTTCCACTTTTGGTTGGTTGAAGACGCTAGTTGCAGTTCCACCCTGTCATTTTCAAGATCACATCTGGGAATGACCAAATTCAGCCCATCACAAAGTGCCCTTAAACTGCTGGACGTTTTGCCAGAGAAAAGTACACTCAGTACGCCCAATTTTACGTCATCAATGTCACTGAACATGTACATAGACTCACAAGCAACATCTTCGGCGACATCTTGTACCTCGCAACTGTTCGAAGACTCTGCTGAGCACCTAGCCCCAACTTCCGAGGCTGAGGCATGGAGCTTGACCAGGCTGACTAGAGTATTGTTGCTATTCTCACCAGTTTCTCATAGTGCTGAACAAAGGCAATGGAGGATAGCTGAATTGTCTCCAACTGATCAAGGACAAACCACAGCTGTCCCCGCCCCTTGGAGTAAGTGACTGTCTGCTGGCCAGTGCATTATGAGTACTGACTCGACTTCCAGCATGTGTAAATAAACAAGATTCTTCAGCAACCTGACTGTTCATAAAAAAGTCGAACGTCCTGGACTACAGATATCCCGAGTTTCAAAGATGATTCTTTCTTCAACTAAGTATTTTGCCAATGTCTGCTGTTGTTATGATTGACATTAAAGAGCTCATCCTCAATGGCACCAGAGGTCACAATTACCAAGGATGAGAAAGAAATAAATATGAACGGTTTCGTCTGTTGCTATTTTCACCAGCTTCTCATAGTAGTGAACAAAGGTAACAGAAGATGGAAGAGTTGTCTCTGAACAACCAATGACAAACCACAGCT
The DNA here is from genome assembly GCA_002633005.1 of Phoronis australis. NCBI lineage: Eukaryota > Metazoa > Phoronida > Phoronidae > Phoronis > Phoronis australis. The sequence goes on along the minus strand of NMRA01001076.1, from coordinate 35,939 downwards.
GCCTCGCCACTTGGATGCAGTGAGTTGTGAACACAAAAATTTTGAACTTACTGAATAAAACATGAATATTATAGTTTAATTTTTATTTTCGTGGTGCACCAGCACCTAAACTGGCCACCAAAGTGAGTGACTGCTGGCCCGTGCATTATGGGAACTGACTCGTTTGCCACCACACGTAAATAAACGAGGTTTCTTCGGAAACCTGTTCAGAAAACATAATCGTACACCATTGATTACAGAGCAGACTCTTTCTTCAAGTAATTATCTTCACAATGTCTGCTGCCGTTGTCATTGACGTTAGTGAGCCTATCCTCAAAGGCGCCAGAGGTCAAGTACCAAGAACAAGAAAGAAGTAAACAAGAACAGTTTCCAGACGAAAAAGAAAATCAAGCAACATCATGGAAATTTTCAGGCTGATCCAAGTCGACCAATTTTAATGAAATTACGTCAGCATGATTACCCCCGAGAGCAAGTGCTACACACGGAATATTTTCCTCAGGGATGCTTTTCTATCAAGATGTCGGGTTGGAAACTTGTTCTTATTTTCAATGGGAATTCCCACTACGGTACAGTTGTGAAATTCGCAAAATTAGCCGAGTTAAATTATGTAACAACATGAAGAAACACAGAAATGGTTATATGGATTACATGAAATGGACTTCTACATATTCTAGCAAACCCTCAGTATTGGGTGCATTTCAATTTTTATGTATAGTTCTCAAAAAATATTGTAACAGTTGCATTTCTCCAATTCCATCAGGTCGACACAGACGGTCATCCACCACTCACATCAAACACCATGCTGCACATAACACCACCGCTACACATATTTGCTATGCAATTCAATAAAGTGTTAATTTTTTAGAGAATGAAATTGACTTCAGAGAGCTTCGGGTAGTGGAGCAGAAGCAAATTATGGTAAAACAAGGTTGTTTGTCTTAAGCATACACCTGTAAAGAAATAAATACCAATGCCTCAACTTATACAGAAAAGGGATAGTACTCAGGTGTTATAGCCTGACTTATCTATTCATCTAGGAGTGGAATTAATTATGCAATCAATAGCAGGTGACAGAAAATGTTTTGGGCTAAATCACCAGATTACAAGATTAAGATCTTTACGGTTTTGTTTTCAGAACAATCAAAGGGAAGTCTTGTGATTGTACAAATACTTTCAACATGCATGCTAAATAACACTGCAATTCTTTGACAAAACTGAATTACTGTTATCTTCTTCTAATTACCACAACTGCTTGTAGGGTAAAGCAGTGTGCAGTGTAGATTATTCTCCAACACTGTGTGTATTTCCTCACATTTTGTGCATGCCTTTCTGCCACAACCCCTACTTTCAATGTTCTCCTGTATGCTTATTCTTGCGAATGATATCTTCATATCACATGTATCATCTCTTAATTAGATAAAAGATTTTGCAACCTGTTTTGTATATTAATTTTCTACAAGGTCTTAGGAACATTGTATGAGGTGATAGCTATAGCAACAGGACGGAATGGTAAAGGAGACCTCATGTTATTGTATCGGAGTACACTCGATACTATTCTCACCAGTTTCTCAAAATAATGAACAAAGATAATGGAAGATTGCTGAATTGTCTCAAACAGATCAAGGACAAATCCCTTCTGCCCCACCCCTTGGATGCAGTGAGTTCTGAACACAAATCCAAACACTTTAAACTTACTGAATAAAATATGAATTTTTTTGTTTTATTGATTTTTATTTTGGTGGCATAGCAGCACCTCAACTAGCCACCAAACTGAGTGACTGCTGGCCCATGCATTATGTATACTGACTCGACTGCCACCATATGTAAATAAACAAGGTTTCTTTGGAAACCCTTTCAGAAAACATAGTCGCACTTCATTCACCACAGATATCCCAAGTTTCAAGATAACTCTTTCTTCAAGTAACTATCTTAACAATGTCTGCGCAGCCGTTGTCCTCAACATCAGTGAGCTCACCCTCAATGCTGCCAGAGGACGGTCACATACCAAGTACAAAAATGAAATAAACAAGAACAGTTTCAACAGACGATGACTGAGAATATCAAGCGACATCATGGAAATTTTCAGGAAGATCTAGGCCAACCAATTTTAATGAAATTAAGTAAGCATGATCTCCATTGAGCAAGTGCTTCACACAGAATACTTTACCCGTGGAAGCTTTCTTTATCGAGGTGCCTGGGAGGAAATTTGTTCCTATTTTCAATGGGAATTCCTAATGTGGTGCAGTTGTGAAACTGGCAAAATTAAAGTTAAATTATGTTATGACAACTCAAAGAAACACAAAAATGGCAATACATGCATAAAATTGTCTTCTTATAAGCAGCACTGTGTGCATTTCAATTTTTAAATGTTAAATTTGAATTTTGAATCAACATATTTTTGCTTATTGCACTCCACGAGTATCGCTACAAAACCTAAAATAGACCAATTGAAAAATTAAGTGTCAACCTTATTGAAGAGGCATGTTGTGATATATCAATAGATGTCACTACTAGTGTCACATTACATCAATTTGTTGCAGCAATAAAGTTTGTCTTACGTTCATCTCGTGTTTCATGGTGCTAGTGCGGGCGAAAATCGCACCATTTTATTGTCAAAAATTCTTTGTGTCTCGTGAGTATCAGAGATGGCAGAGGGATTAAAATGTCCAACTACAGGGGGTCTGGTGACGACCACCAGTCGCTCCGGGATTACAGAACACTTCTCATCAGATGGTTTGTGATCAAGAACCTTAAGCCCGAGGACCAGCACCACTTCATCATTTTCCAAGTGGGGGAAAAAGGTGAACAATTAGCGAACTCATGGGCCCTGACAAATGAGGAATTACAAATCTAGGGACAGTCTAGCACAAGTTCCTGCAATCAGTAGGATTGGCAGATAACTGAGTTGGTAGACTCAATTTGATTTCCTTCAGACAGAATGCAAATGAGAGCAAAGACAAATTTTATACACGTGTGAAAACCATCGCGCTAAGGTGTAAATTCTGAAACGACACAGACAATCACATAATCGATCAATTGATTATTGGTACAGCCAATAAGCAGTCCGGAAAAGAGTTGATTTAGCAGGATGGGAAACTGTCAATAGACGCAGCTCTAAAAATCTGCAGAGCTCATGAGGCAGCAGAGGCTCATCTGAGAGCATTTGAGAAGCCTGCGACTGGTAATTCTAATGTCAGTCATAAAATTGACAGTGTGCGTAAAACGACCAATATGGAACACAATTGCAAAAAGGGCGGTGTCTTGCATTCAAAAGTAACTGCAAAGGGGGCACTGGAAAAAATCAGACCTATGTCACGCTGGGAAATCCGAAGGAAAGGACCGGAGAAAAATAACACAACTTCAAGACTAGGAAAAGTACTGGAAGCAAGACCAAGATAGAATCCATTGATGTATTGGAAACCTTGAGTTTTGACACAGTTAGACATGGGAAAGGAGATTGTAAAAATGGCGACATTACTGCAGAATTAGACATTATAACACATTAGTACCAAGATAAAGTACCATAAAACTCCCACATTAGAAGAAATCACTCAAAAGCTCAATGGTGCTCAAGTATTTAGCAAATTAGACGCACGTCACGGTTATTGGAGTGTTGTGCTCAATGAAGAGTCATCAGCATAAACTGCGTGTAGCGGTCCTGATGGTAGATACAGGTTCAAACGAATGCCATTTGGGCTCAGGGTTTCTCAGGATACTTTCCAAGAGCAAACTTAAGGGATTCTATTCTCGCACGGTAACATGGAATATTGAACATTACCGAAGACATAATTGTATTTGGCTCTACTATAGAGGAGCATGATGTTGCATGCTCGTAGGCATGGATTGGAATTCAATATCCTGACAAGTGTAATATTAAAGTATCAGAAGTCTCATTTTTCAGTATGATTTATACCGCAGAGGGTGTGCGGCCTGATCCACGTAAGTACAGATGTTAGGTGACAGCAGTGTTATGATAGAAACGTTAGAGATAAGCCACAATTTACATTGGGATAGACCATTGGTTTGCAAGATCCTACGTTGGACAACTGCTAATAAAGTTATTCAACACTGTGATGAGCTTAGATCCTTAGTGGTGAAAAACGTTTATTTAACATGTCAGAAGACCAGTAATGTCTTAAATGTACTTGACATGTGACCCAGCACTACAAAATGAGTATTAAGTTGGAAATCCTATTTCCTGACCAAACAGCAGTCGCTTTCAGTGAAAATTAGGTCAGTTTGTTTCTTGTAGATTATGACATTCCACTTCACAAAACATAGTTTTAAAACATGCAAACTTATTTATCTCATTTTGAAAAATATCACCTTCTCCACGACTGGATAGCTCACGAAATTTTCATCAAAATTTGCCAGTGTTTGTGACTGCATTGCTCAGGCACCCGATGACCCAGTTAATTCATTAAGATGTCAAGAGAAAGGTAAAACCGCTTATGATACATGTAGTAAGCTCTTTGAGTTCTTTGTCCTATCATTCCAGATGAGCTTACTCACAGAGCAATGTCCCGTTCCTTCAAAGCCAATGAATCTGGGTGCAGCAACTGAAAGTTACTGCAAGAGAACGATCTTCGACAGGGCTGCATCACGTGGTTTGATGTTGAGTTACTCATAGCTCTGCAGTTGTCTGTGAAGGATATGCATGACGCGCAATCGTCGTGAGAGACCGTCCGGAGTTGGTATATGGTGCAACTCGGGACGATCTGGGGTCTACAGAAAACCACAGTTCAACTGTGAGTCTACACCAATGTGATAAACGAGAGTAGTTCTACTTGCCGTTTCAGCTGCTGGTATGCTTATCTCTTTTATGACACACAATGTGTGACTGGGCAAAGAGTTTTCAAAATAATGTGGATAAATCAGTGGAGTGTGAGATCCCCGAGGTCCCTGTCAAGTCCTCACGACAATTTTACGTTATGGATCAGGGATGAGTCACTAATTCATTTAAATTTTTTTGAATTATTGTGAACAATAGTCGGCCACTTATTTGTATTTTGTAACTGGACTTTATTTTATTAAATTTTGACAAATTACACTTAAATTACCTTGCTTTACTTGTGATAAACCCTCCTGCCGAAAGTGGAATGATCTTATTTACATTAGGTGGGAGATTTATTGACCCAATTGCAGTGGCCCACCATACTTTTTGGGGGCTGTTCCATAAAAGTGAAATTGTCTATATCATGACCGCAGGTTTCAAAAACAGACTTAGTTACCTTAAACACTATAAACCAATTTAGACACAGCAATTTTAATGAAACACTATAATTTCTATTTTTAAGATATAAACGATTAGATGATCAGGGCTTGGAATGACAAATGGCGAAAAACGCGGAAATTTTTACGGCCCGAAAAATGCGCGCAGCCGGCCTTGAAATAGTCGGTGTGGACCTTTTGCAGACAGAAATCAGGAGGATTAAAAAAAAAACGGTACCACCTCCGGAAGCCTGCGTCTGCGTCTGTCTTAGCTCGTCCGCCACTCCCGCCTCCAATCATTTTTGGCTCCATAGTCGTAGTATTTGACACCGCGGTTTACAATCATACGAGGCCAATGAGGAAATCCACCACGCTTTTTCCCAGATGCCCCGGCAATGTTGACAATTTACGTTCCTCCGAAACATAAAGAGCAACTTCCGCTTTTCGAGGTGAAAGTCGTCGGCAACGCGGTGGTAAGACAGAAATTTGCCGCTGAAATTTTATATGTAATCAGATTTTTTTATGCGGAAATATAATAAAATACGCGGAAAGAACATTTGAAAAAAGCGGAAATCCGCGTTTCCGCGGAAAATTCCAAGCCCTGGATGATTTAGAGCATCTAAAGCTTGACAGTAGTAATATATTTGTTTAATTGTGAATTGTGGGACTTACTTTATGCCAGTGTTTCGTCAATGGACTTTTACTTAATGTTGTTCTCATGTCGCAAAATACGTGTTTGTTTCGTTTTTAGGTCTAACATTTGCTAACAAATCCCACAAAAAACCCTCTTTCGAATAATCATTAAACTTCAATGGCAGCCATCTTGAATTTAAGTCATCACAACATGTAATCATACTTTATGCCTATAATAGTTCCTCAGTATTGGTGTTAAGAACAGCCTGTCCCTATGAATTACTATACCAACTGGCAATTGATTAACTTATATCATGACAGCGTTCTCCTGTTCAGTGACTTTACCAGAGGTAGAGGGTTGTGAGTGCGTGATAACATCTAGCTCCTTTGTTAACTGCCAAGCACAGTCTTTTGTTTGGTATGACAACAGGCAGGCCAATCACCTACCAGCCTTATCACAGACCACATGTGAACACAGTCACGTTCAGAAAAAATAGATTGTTGTAACTTTGGTTGTAGTTGGACAATTTATAACTTAACTTCTGTTTTTAACAGCACAGCCAAGTCAAGCTAGATATGATCTTATTCGAGATTAGAGCAATTATCCAACAAAAGAGAGCTGGCCCTCCAACCACACATGCCAAAATGGAGTTCATCAGTCGTGTAACATATTGGCTACATTGGTCATCTTCCCAACTTGTTGTTGGGCTATAGAATCGAACAAGTTGGGATCAACAGGAAAATGCCATAATGCAGTCAATTAAGGTTGACGGCAGCCATTTTGAATTGAGTTTCCATATAGCAACACATTTTCAAAAGAGAAAAATTATATTTCTCAACTGAATTGTGCTCTCATGAGATTAGTTTCAGCTCTTTTTAAAATACACTCCCTTTTCTAATCGTGAATCTCGTCATTTATATGGTGGCTCAGTGTCAATGCATTTTCATTGAATGATGGCCATCTTGGAAAATGGCAGCAATTACGTCATAAAGTCAGTATTCATTTCTAATTTTTGATGAATCTAATTTTTTATGTTGTTTTGTAAAAATAACAATCCCCAAATGAAGCATTCAACTACAGGTTGCTGTGGAAATTTTGAATATATCACATTTTCTCGGCCATTTTCCAGACTAGAAATGGCAGCAACTCGTCCATTTGTTAAGGTAAGGACATGTTTCATACATAAAAATGGTCAGAAAATACTATATTTTCAGAAAAACTAACAACTAAAAACATGGCAAATCCCTACTTAAGACTCATTTTGTGGTGCTGGGTCACATATTAGAAAATTTGTTGTGAGTATATGGTACAAACATCCCCAAAACAGTTTTTGTAAAATTTTGAGGGCAATAATATATAGCAGTGTAGTATGTGTTGATGCCGTGCATCATTTTTTGTCATTGGTTGTATTTCATTTACTTGTTACATTGTTTATTTTCTTTATAGGTAGCAGTGCATCTTTCGCCACTGTGAGGTTTTGTTCAGTAAGCCAGTTCTTTGCAGTGGTTACAATAGCATTTGCATAGTAGAATAGTAGCTTGACCGGCCGGCTATTATTACGTATTAGCCTGTTTGTTACGCAGGTTTTGATGACTAGCGTTTGTCGTGTGTAGCGGCATTCGTTGACAAGACCTGCAACGCGAATCATGTGTTTTCATCGGATGCTGAAACTTTTATATTGAGTGCAGACTGTTAGCCAAACTGTTGTAAGTACTGAGTATTATGGCATAGTATGTTGTACTCGTGTGCATTAAGCTATAAGTTTAGAGCGTGTATAGTTGTTTAAAGTATAGTATATTCAGCTGCTTGTTAATTGATTTACACTTACTAGCCGAGTACTTAGACTGTGTGTTTTTTCTTCATTACAGATAACCGCTTTATTGGACACTTCTTATCGGTAGCAACCAAATAACAGGGCTCGACATAACGAGCTGCAGGTCGCATTTGCGACCTGAAATTTGGAAATGCGAGCTGAGATTTTGGCCAGCTCGCATTAAGTCGCAAAATGCGACCTGGAATTTCCAACGAGCTGAGTTTTTAAACTTCGCGACAGATACAGTACCTGGGAAATGTTGAGCAACTCGGTGATTCCGACCGCTATTTGGTTGTTGCCAAATCAAGTTCAAAGGAACATTCATTGAGAAAAGCGCTCCCGATGACTTGTAAACATGTCGCATGAACAAGGGAATGCAGAATTAGTCTTTGACGCATTTTATTGACCAATACTTTCGGCCTTTTGCAAATTTCTGGATGTGTTGAAGAAAGTTTCTGACCTCGGAATAACACGTCATAATAAGGTGTTTCTACTAATTCTTAAACGACGAAATTACCAAGCTTAGTGGTGGAAAAACATTTATTTTTCATGTATGGTGTCCTTTAATATCAAATTACGGCAACACCCACGGCAATATGCCTGATGGCACTGCGGCACTGATCGGTTCCACTGTTAGCGCCGGAAAGCGGTCCCGGCAGACGATCATCGTGACTTGGAAAAAATGCGTCTCGTTTTTATTGCGAAAGACAGCAAATGTGAAAATGACATCCGAATTAATCGCCAAACGACGGGCATGCCTTTACGCGCTTTCGGCAGAATAGTAGAAACCCGCACCGTCGGAAATCATTTCGAGGCTTTTTATTTCATGGAAAACTAATTGACTACGTACCGGTAAACAGCATAAGTACCACATTTTTTGTTGTGAAATTTGCAGTGAATTGTTTCCGCGTATCAATATGTCATACAGCGAGTAGGGCAACGTTTCACGAATTTCTTCCGACAGGATGTTTTTTCAAACGTTAAGTCGAAAAGTTTGGCCTGCGAACAAATGGAAGGAATTCGCACTTAGAGTTATCAATCTTTGGATCTTTAACGACTTTGATGGCAGTCATATAGCAAGTCAGTCCTAGAAAAGTCGCGGATACTTTTTCAAGGAGTATTTTCTTCTTTTTCACGTTGCACACTTAGCTAATCGAATGCATGTGTCGGTTAGAGAGCACTGATTTAACTTTCACGTCGGCAACTGCCTTGCGCTCCAGGGTCTTTCACTGGAAGGCGCCAGTGAAGAATGATAACGCGGTGCATGCATGATATGCTTGTAAGGACTCAGTTTTGCGACATGAAATTTGTGAGTATTTAACGTCGCAAGAGCATAATCTACTAGGCATTTTCTGATGACGTTAAAGCCAATTTTGGTCCGTAAAAATGGCGGGAAATTTTCGCGACCTGGAATTTATGAATGCGAGCTGGATTTTGAAAATGGGACCTAGGATTTTGGCTTGGTCGCAAAATGCGACCTGGCGATTTTCATAGCGTCGAGCCCTGAATAATAAAGTGTATTATGCAAACGGCTTTGTTTTGTTATCCCTGTAGCCAGACGCGGCTACATTAGTTATAACAGTGCTGTCCTACCACGATTGACAGTCGTGCGAATGGAAGTTTCACCAACCGACCATGAGACCGTCTCACATTCTGACGAATTACCAGGTGAGGTGGAGTTGCGTGAGAGACAACAAGTTGTCGTTCCTGCGTCTTGTGTGTATGGTGAGGATGCCCTTAGCTCTGTATCCGCTCACACCACAAACACTGCTTTGAGTGCTAGGTCGCAGTCTTTAGTTGTTAGCGTCAGGTTGAAGAAGGCCAAGTTGCTGGCGCGTAAACGAGCATTGGAAGCGGAGATGCTGATCAAGGAACAGCAGGCAAAACTGGAGTCGCGGATCAAGCGTGGAACAAGAGCGAAAATGCGTGAGATACGAGCCAGAGAACGCGAGACTGAGGCGACAGCTTGTGAAGAAGAATTTCTGATGTTAGAGTCACAGGTTAAAGAAGAACGTGCGAGAGCACTGCAGATAGACACGGAACTCGCAATAGCTGATGCACAGGAGAGCATTTCCCATGGACAGGAGCCGACGTCTATTAGTTGGCCAGTGTCTTCAGTGCTGATGGTGCGTGAACCATCCGTAGTCGTCAGTATCATGTGACCTGCCCGTGATGGTTAGTGCATCAGCGACTTCAACGCCACCGGTTGACGAACCTACGCCGATCGTGTGGAAACAAGTGACGTCATCAGTGCCTTATTGTGGAGCATCGAAAGTTGCAGTCGAATCAGTGGACAAAGCTACACAAGTGGACGTTGTGCAACAGACTGTTAATGAGCAAGGGACTCAAAATAGTTTATCTCATAATAGTTTGGTTCATAGTAATCCTACGTTAGCAAATATTCAAGTATCTACTGATAATGCTCGTGTTGTGTCTGGTTGTTGCTCTGTGCCTATTTTCAGTCTAGCTGCAGGTGATAGTTCAGCCGTTCGGATCTCTGCTGCGAGGAATGACGTCAAGAGTACAGGGTATATTCCTACATCTACAAAGGTCGATGCAGTTGTACTACCAGTGAGTATTTCATCTTCGCATCCTACCTTCACTCAGTTTGAGGGATTTGGTAAGCAGTACAGATATCATGAGGTATGTCATAGAGAACTGTTAGATCCTACAGCTCGTGTCTTTACACCACACGACACTTCAACAAATACAGTTCTTGCAGCTTATCAAAGATTAGCCAGTTCGGTGTCGCTGCCGATTATTGAGGTTCCCAAGTTTAATGGAGATGTATTAAGTTACTCGTACTTCCTTATGGCGTTTGATGCTAGAGTGTCTGCGAGAGTATCTAACCCGTCAGACTTACTTTACTATTTAGATCAACACCTAGTTGGGGAACCGAAGGATTTGATTGGAGGATGCATGTACATGGATCCTACAAGTGGTTAAAATGGAAGCACGGAAACTGTTGGACATGGAATACGGCGACCACTTCAAGATAGCGAATGCTTATGTGGACAAACTTAACAAGTGGTCCAGTATGAAGAGTGAAGATGCTTCTGATTTGCGTCGGTATGCTCATTATCTAGAAAGATGTCGGCATGCGATGATGGGTATTTCATCACTTGAAGTCTTAAATCATCCATCTAACCTTCAGACGGCTGTACGTAAGTTATCCTTGTACTTGCAAAATAAATGGAGGGACAAAACTGCATCTTATAGAAATGCAAGGTTTCGGGCATGCTTCACTGATTTAGTTGACTTTGTTTCACACGCAAGTGATCCAGTGTTTGGCAAAGATGCATTCTTTAGTTCGGGTGCTGCAAATTCCAATAAAACCCATACCACTAAGAGTGCTAATTCCTTCTCTGCCGAGGTTGGTAGAAGTGGAAAGGTTGTCATGTCATGTTTATTTTCTAGCCGAGATCACGATATCAATAGCTGTTCCAACTTTATAGAAAAGACGTAAGAAGAAAGAAGAGCCTTCATTGCAAAAAAGCAGCTCTGTTTCGGGTGTCTTCAAGGTAACCATTTGGTGAAGGGCTGTCCAAAAAGAAAATTTGTCCCAGATGTTCCAAGCCTCATCCGACATGTCTTCACAACAATGGGTATACGTCACGTAAGAACCGTATTGATTCTGGAACTCAGACCGAGGGAGCTAATCACCATTCTTGTCTGATAGTTGATGATGCAATTGATTCTTGCGAGATTTTGCAATCCATACTTCCGGTTAGAATTTATCATGAATAATCAGATTCCTTTATTAACACTTACGCATTCTATGATCAGGGTAGCACTGCATGCTTTATTTCGGAGGCGCTGCTAGAACAGATTGATGTTGATTCCGTACCTGCTACGATGCATCTTAATACCATGCATGGATCTACGTTTGTTGATTCTAGCGTCGTTTCAGGACTTGTAGTCACGGACTTACAGGGAGCGAATGCCGTGCGTCTTCCCAAGACTTACTCTCGTCACGAAATACCTGTTCAGCATTGACACATTCCCAGGCCAGAGGTTCTTCTCAAATCACCGAATCTTGAGGCGTTAGCCGACTGTTGCAGATTTTGTGCTGCATGTTGATATTGGGTTGTTAATTGGCAGCAATTGTCCGCTTGCATTGGAGCCTTTGGAGGTGTTTCCATCCTCAAGGAATGGACCGTTTGGCTTGATGCTACGGCATAGGTGGACTGTCAATGGCCCTGTGAACGTGGCTGGAGGCGAAGTACGCAAGACGTCGTGCCACATGGTGTGTGTTCAGGATGTTACTGTCAGCAGGAGAAAAGATATGAACCAGAGTATTGATGATATTCGCCAGGTGCTGGAACAAGATTTCTGTGATACAGAAAGTCATCACTCCGACGAGAAGGGTATGCCTGTGGAAGATCGTCGATTTATGAAGATTTTAGATGGCGGTACACAGGTTCAGTGCGGATACCACGAAATACCGCTAGCATTACATCAAGAACATCCCCACATGCCGAATAACCGTTGACAAGATCTGTAACGCGAATCACGTGTTTTTATTAGATGCTGAAACTTTTATATTGAGCAGAGTGTTAGCCAAACTGTTGTAAGTACTGAGTATTATGGCATAGTATGTTGTACTCGTGTGCATTTAGCTATAAGTTTAGAGCGTGTATAGTTGTTTAAAGTACAGTATATTCAGCTGCTTGTTAATTGATTTACACTTACTAGCCGAGTACTTAGACTGTGTTTTTTCTTCATTACAGATGACCGCTTTATTGGACACTTCTTATCGGTAGCAACCAAATAATAAAGTGTGTTATGCAAACGACTTTGTTTTGTTATCCCTGTAGCCAGAGGCGGCTACAGTATGCACATGTAAATTGTGATTATTTTATCAACCAGTTTAGTCTCACTGAACACTTTTACTGTTCTTCAAAACACAAGGTTGCTTGCAATTTAGTGTTCTCGGAAATAAGAGTGTTCAAAGCAAAAACAACACCATTCACAGAAACGGCAGTCACAGTCCCCGATAACAGCTCAGGGCAAATACAATCAGTTACATTACACTGTCTAACAGAAAAACGTTCAATTGCTTCAATCCATAAACAAACGTAAACAAGTTTATTTAGCACAACAGAAAATTGAATACCGCAGACAGTGTTGACGCAGACATGCATGTGACAATGGCTGGCTAGTGCAAAAACAGGTAGAAAAACAAAGCAGAGGCTGCCACTGTAGACCTTTCGATCAATACATCCATCTGCATGCAGCGCGGGGTCAGGTGGTTAACTTGTCTGAAGCCACGATTAAGAACTTCTTCACAGGCAGAACGAAAAAAGTGCAAGTCAGGATAGATGACAATGAATAAGAAGTCTAAATTACTAGCAACGGTCAGAAATGGCATTTACTTGTTTGTTGAAATTGTTTTGATTAAAAAAACTAGAGGTCAAAGTTCACCACTGAGTGCGGCCATCTTGTAAACTTGCCGTGTGAATTCATATACAGACGTGAGATGAATCAGGAAACATCTGACATATCATTGTAAAAGGTATAAATTGTTGGAATCTAGAAGGCATTTCCAACTAATTGTGTCCATTCTGAAACTGAAGTCAACGAAAAATGACTAAGTGATCAATATTTTGTCATTTTTGGCACTCACTTATTTCTGAGGACAACAAAGCCAATTAAAACAGGTGGCTTTGCTGAAATTTGTTAAATTACGTCATTTATCAGAAAAAACTATGAATATGCTTTCTGAATGTTATTAATTATCTGTTTAGGTAACTTCAGTGAGACTAGCGAGAGAGCATTTGTTTGACCAGTTCAAGATTTCAGAGACATGGCGGAGAAAAAGGAAGATATTCCTGGTAAGTCATATTATTTACAGTAGATTAAGATGGTAACTTGTTGGCTCTTAAACATCCGCTGGCATCATTGAAAATTTGGAGGCATGCATCAGCATGGGTCATGTTCCGTAGATCTATGCAAGAAGTTAGCAAGTAAATCTAGTGTGATCGACGAGCTTAGCATGTGATGATGCATGGCGATTCTCACAGAGCCATACATAATCTGCCACTTTCACAAGATTTTTGGGTCAATGGAGCATAGACCTGGCATTTTAGACGGTGAGATTTAACTTCATCATAATTATGTGGCATCATTCAAGCAATAGATTTGTTAAAAGTCCATGTATTCACTCCATGCATTTGTAGCTCCCATCCATTTTTTATCCTTACTGCACGATTGTTGCTTAAACATACCTGCAGCAAAAGAAGCATGTTGCAGTGGACGTGTACGTTCAACGACCATAGAGAGCCCAAGAGACAATTAGAGCTGTTTTAGGTTAAACTGTTTACACTTAAGTCACCAGGTTTTCTGTCATGTCACCCAATGTTCAGTTTTCCATGAGCCCACCACTGTCACATCTTGTATTTAAAAAACAACAGTTGCTGACCTCAGACGAATTGTCCCTTTGACCAATTACTGTAAATTTCTTTCCTCAAAAACGGGGAAAGCCCTGCGCACTATGAACCCCACCTTGAGGTGTAAAAGTCCGCGTGTTCACCCACGGGATACTTCAATTATATTTCTGAAGGGTAGGGGTCATTTCTATGGGGCTTCAACGAAAAAGTCACTCTTTCGTAGGGTACTGTTCCAGAAGCATGACCCTTTCACCTGCATTACTTCCTTAATATTAAGCTTTACACAATTATTCTTGGACAATAAATTTTCAACCCGTTCAAAGCTTGAAAGGAACCAATTCCCTAGACACTCTCTAAAATTTTGCCTTCCTTAAGTGAGCCTTTTCGAAGGGAATTTTGCCAGGAAAGGCTCACTAGGGCTGAGGTTCAGAAAGCAAACATTCCAGGTCAGGTGTATCCCACAAACCTCTCCTGAGCGTACTCCTCCCCGCAGTCACCAGGCTTGTGAATTTCACGAACAAGGTCACTTCATTTCAGCATTTGTTTAACCACAGTCAAGCAGAAAAATTAATTCTGACACAATGTGGTGCTCTGTAGCCATAGCCACCACAGACGCAGTGTTTTCCCATTAAAAAAAATCACAAATTACCCAAAAATGAAGAGCACTCCTACAACTAAACAAGGAGTGCAGAATGACGTCTTAGTGCATCACAAAAAAACAAGGAAGGTGATATCTTGACAGCGGCTAAATAGCTTAATTCCACAGTACGGTATGCTTCTATGGGTGTTTTTGGTATGAAATGGGCATTGGATATGGTAGAACATGAGCCAAACGCCATCAATAAGTTGAGTCATCTCTTTAAAACCCAGCTATTTGCTAAATTCCATGAAAGTAAGCCAACTAACTCTTAAGATATGAAGAAAATGTAAAAAAATTGACACTAAGGGGCACGGCTATTGTGTCATTGGTCTGAAAATCATTGTCATCTTTTAATTGCCATCTCTATAGAAGCCCATGTGCCAATTTTTTCAGAAGATCCTAAAAAGAGTTAAGGAGATATAGCCGTAGACACAAAAAAGTAAAATTGCCCCTAATGGATGCCAGAATAGTCAAAAACATCCGAAAATCAGCAATAGTCATGGTGTTTAAATAAGGAACACAGTACGCAAAATTTTTTGATATCGGAACTGGGTCCATTCTTAAGTTCAGTCTCCACCCAATTGAGTTTAAAGCACAGCCTGGCGAAGCCTGGCCTCTATGAGGTAAAGGATTACCCGTGGTTTGACTGAGCCTTATATATTTTATTATTTTAGCACTATTTACTTTTTAGTACCGCTGACAAATGACCTATTTATGCCAACCTATGATTTCCTTTTTGACCCTGGAAATGACCTTGTGGTGCAAGATTTTAGTCTGTCTTGAAGCCTTAAACATAAAATTTTTTATTTGCACAGAGAAATGCAGGCAAAGAAACTTGCCAGTAAAAGGGTATTAAATTAAAATAAGTATAGCCAAGGTACCCAGCAATACATAACTTACTTTTCAAACCAGAGAAAAAATGCAAGATTTGTGCATCAGTTTGATAGGCCATAAATAGGTATTAAAACAAGAATGGATCAACTGAAATTTTCGGATGCAATAACATTCTTTGTTTCTGTTGACAAAGGACGTTATTACATCCGAAATTTCAGTTGATCCATTCTTGTTGTTTTATTTACCTATTTATATTCTACATTTCGTGAAACAATAGCATCCTTGGGAGGATCTGGATCGCCTTATTTAGTTTCAGATTTATTTTCTACGTTATTTGATAGGCCACTAATACTCCCAGACACTTGCATTTACATCGAGTGTTGGATGTCTACTGTTAATAAAAAAGCACAGGATAGCACCTTTTTAAGACGAGACATAAGACCAGAAACATTGAACAATAGTCGAGAAACTTTAATGGTGTCTTAATTGTTAACGTTTTAATCCCATACAGAATGCAGGGCCCCCAGTCCCTCAATTTTGAGGCTGAATATCCGGATTCAGCCCTATTCTGCTTTGAAAAATATTAGAAAATCCCCTCACAACACCCAAAAATTACCCTCAAGTGATTGAAAAATTGGCCTTGATGTGCGAATCACTTGTAACCCACACAGGTGACATTTTGAAAGAGTACGAAATGTTAATTTTGGCTACATGAGGCAGAACCTATGAGAGTTTGCAACAGGGTGGAGGTGCTATTGATGGTAATCGGAAGGTACAATTTCCCCCTCACCCAGAAAAATTCCTCTCTAAGATTAGACACATACACCTTTCCCTCGGATGAACGAGGGCCCTGGAATGTTCAATTAGCTTCACCGGTAAATGTTCCACTTCAACATCAAGAGCGTTTATTTCTCCCCTAAATCATCACAGCAATAGCACATCACTTTGTCACCTAAACTTTAAAAGCAATAACATGAGTGTTTCTTGGTATAACTTTCTTGTAACATGATTATCTCTCCTGCACAAAAGTTTTGGATAAAAGATGCATATTCTATTCAGCATTTAACATATCCTTTTCAGAAGAGGTCGACAGTGGATTCTTCACTGAATCTGTAAGCAATGGGAAAAAAACGGGTAAGTTAAAGTCAGCCTAGTGGCTTAAAGTTTTCCAGATTGGAAATCGTGGGTATGGTTTAAACACAATAGGCCTTTTGAAATTGATATATAAAAGGTCAATGAAAATTCAGTCCAGCTCTTAGCCATACAAATGTCCCAATTTGACCATCTAACAGCTTAACAAAAGGTTTATGGTCTTAGCAGAAAAGATAATTATAATATTACCCTTATGGTTTCTGAATAGCACAGGCAAGAATTATAAGAATCACAAGAGCATCTAAATTACTCCACAAAAGTAAAGATTAAAAGCATGATTTNTGTGTGTGTGTGTGCGTATGTGCGTGCATATGTGCAAATATCTAAAACTTTATGAAGAGCACTTCAGATTGAAAAATCAACAAGTGTGCAGTGTCACAAGTATTTTACAACAGACTCATCAACAATAGTCATATTCCAGATGAATTACAACTTCATTTCACATTCAATATGCTCTAAATCAAGACAGTCAAAGCAAGAATGATATCTCTGCAGGTATGAATGTATTAAAGCGAACTGACCTTGAGTTGAAAGAACACGCTTGATTTTGTTCTCTAACATATTTATTAAGTATTAGGCAACAAAACGAAAGAGCAGAAAAAAATGATGTAACAATAAGATGAAGTTGTTTCAAAATGAAAAAACAATAAATGTTCAATCATTTCAGGGCATCCCCCAGATAAAGGGCATCTTGTTATGGATTTCGTTAAACTTTCACCAATGCCAATTTTGCCACAAGGTAAGTTTGTAATGGTCTCTGAAAGAAACGAAAGATTGTGAAAGATAAATCTATACCACAAAACAAGTGTAACATAATGAAACCGCTCATAGCACCATAATTAAGTTGGTTTTCCATAAGGTAGGGAATTGAATAAATATTTTATGTATAAAAAGACATGCATGAATTGTTTAGCTAACAGAACTTTTCCACCACAAGAGACACTGTTCCACAAAAAAGGTGTTGAATATGCCAATACAACAAAAAGAGATGTCTCGTTTCACATGCCAGCATGGCAGGTTTCCTACAGGATGTGCTTTTTGCACGAATTAAATTTATGCCATGTTTTACACACTTTGAGCGTGTAACGCCTAAAATTCTCATACCCCATACTGACACACAAGAGGAAAAGGACCAAATTTGAGAAGGCAATCTTGAATGCTTCATATTTGACTTCAAGTGTTGCTCAAAACAGACCATAGCATGGCATTTGATTACTCTGCAGGCACCCCGAGTTATTGAAATCACATTTGACAAGAGTTACTGTTCTAACAACAGATAATGCAAATTGCCATTGGCTGATTTCAGTGACAAAAACTTCGTACTGAAAATTACCCATCTGTTGTGTTTCGTCGATTTAAAATAACAAATTAATACTCATTTGTAACAGAATCAATATCATGGTACACTGGATTGGGAGTTTTTTATTATTGTATGTAGAAATCGTCTCTCAAAAATAATTTTAAACTGCATACCACACTCAAGACTTGCCAGTCCCATTGACATCACTCCAAATTCCTCTCAAGCATGAAATAATCCAAAACAGATCAAGATGCCAACTATTCCGAAACATTGACCAATTTACACATAATTTTAATAATATTTCGCCTCTGTGTTCCTGTGGAGACACTCATACAAATGCTCGTGTTTTCTGTTTGTACGGTATGCGGGGAGCAGAGGGTACAGCTTTTCCAGACACTCGAACAATACCCACAATGTTTACAAAAAATATTCTGATATTCCTCAAATGTATAACAAAATTAACTTTTTTCCAAATGAATGTAAAGAACTCGATCCAAATGAAAATAAGATTTTGTTCGATATAGTATCGAAATTTCTCTTTACTAATAAAAAATTTGTGTGAATCGATAACATTGCATAATGTAAAATAACTTGACTGTGTAAAAAATATAATTCGTAATCATATGTCACTGAAATTTTGACATCACTTTTATATTATGTATTTGTGTATAATAACTGTATATAGATTTCTTCATATTTATTTGACCCAGATACAATGCCTCCTGGCGATTTCTGCCCATTTTGTATTTTATTTTACTAAAATATTCTTAATAAACTTTTAAAGAAAATAACAGAAATGCGCATATCCCGCGAGTTGCCAGTGAGTCACAGTCTGGAACACTCATGACACCTAGTTACACATCTGTTAAAGGAGAATGCCACCCGATTTAATTATTTTTTTACTGCCTTAATCGGTCTATATACACATCAACTCGTACAGTCAAGCTTACCTCGCTGAGAGGAGTCGCATTAACCGGTGTGGAAGGTGAGTAAACAATGCAGAGTCGTCAGCGGTACTTCTGCAGAGTGCCGCTATGGTGTGGTGTATCATTCGCCCTTGTACAAACTATGAAGCTGCAATGGTATATCGATTTTCCAATCTCCTAGAGAGCCCAAAATGCTTCGGAAGTGGCTGGCAGGTGGTGAAGATTGAAAAGTACGCCAATGATGAGGTCGTGAAACATCTCCGTTCTGTGTCTGTGGCCAGCATTTCGTTGACAAGAAGGTGTTCCACTCGCAGAATTTGGTGGCAGCTAACACAAGTATCAATAGTTCCCAATATCGTGCAGTTAGTGCACTGGCAACAAAACAAGTCGTTCAGATGGCTTTCAGAACTATCCATCCATTGCCTGTTCATGTTCACGGGGCTCGGAAACCAATCAGGCCTGTCGCAGCTGGACTGAAGACATCACGGACATAAACCAGCCAAAGTTGGAAATAAAACTTCCAGTCAAGAAAATACTATACTAGTGAGCCAAAGAAGTAATGTGCACGTGATTATGTTGGTGAATTAGCCACGAAACTACAAATCTACTTACTAGTCGGGGGCCACGAATTCAGGTTCAGCTTTGGGCAACCGTCAGGGCAGAAGTTGTACATTGGCAATCATTATTTGAATAATGTAAATGTAAATAAAGATTCCCCCAACACCTGGCCGTGAGATAAAAAATATAGTTGTTTCACAAAAGTTTCTGCCAGCTAACTACTCTCATTTATCACATTGGTGTAGACTCACAGTTGAACTGTGGTTTTCTGTAGACCCCAGACCGTCCCGAGTTGCACCATATACCAACTCCGGACGATCTCTCACGACGATTAAGCCTTATGAACACTAAATTAGAATGATTTCACACGGCCTAGGGGTCCCGTCAATTAGTTTTATTGCACCTAAAGCTGGTAACGCAGTGATTTATTCATTGCTGGCTTCTCAAAACATTTGCACTCATGAGCACTCCAAAGGCATTACAAATTGCATCTAATGAGACAGACTTTGTTTAAGTTTTTTTACGTATTGGTTGGGGTGAGAACAATTCATTTTGAAACAGAACGCTCAGTAATAAACGTCAACATGGCAACTTGCAATCCCAACTTAGACGAGAGCTCATCCACACGAAGACTTCACAGGTGGATAGTTAAGTTTCATAGGCTATCAGTTTGAACCGGAATACAGTGAAATACTAGAGTGGGGCCGTGAACAAGCTCAGACAACGGAACGTATGGATAGGTATTTGGTAAGCCGGCATTCGTCAGGCACTGTCGACGACTGCTGGCCTCATACTTGCTATTCACAGCGTACTTTTCACTCTTCACTACCGCAAGCCACTTCCTAAGCATTTCAAACTCTAGAGGAAGTCGAAAAATGATATACCCGCTTTCCTCACAGCTGCATAGTTCGGACAAGAGGGAACGATGCAACGCAATATAGAGGCATTCGCTCTGCAAATGAACCACTGACGTCGCTGCGTCGTTTCTCACCTTCCTCACAGGTTAACGCGTCACCTCTTGGCAAGGTAAAGTCGACCGTATGCGAGGCAATGTGGATATAGACTGATTAAGACCACAAAAAAGATTAATTAAATCAGGTGGCATTCTCCTTTAATCACTTCAAAGATGCACAGGCATTGTTCTTTGGAGTTCTAGCCAAGGCTAACTCTTCTAGGAGTATATTCCATCCAATAATTATTCTTAAAATGTGACTTTCTGCCAAAAGGTAGATAACACAAATGGCAAATTCAAACTTTAAAGTTAATTTTGATCACAAAAGGCTGCTTTGTAGTCAGGCTACTGGGATTTGTATTTTCTAGCAGAGTGGTATTACTTCTTAATCAGGGTTTCAGTCAGTGCTTTTTATAGCAAAAATTAATATTTTTTAACAGTTACAAATTCTTTAGCTGTGGTACTATAACTTCTGTTTACGATCCCTAGAAGAGCAGGCACATCCTGACATCAAAGTAAAGCGTTGCAGAGAGAATGATAGAGACCCTGCAGAAGTGCAGATGACCCTTCAGCATCTTGAAAAAATGAGGACTATCACAAGGAACCTTCAGCAGATGACCCTTCAGCCAAAAGGTAGATAACGCAAATGGCAAAATCAAACTTTAAAGTTAATTTTGATCACAAAAGGCTGCTTTGTAGTCAGGCTACTGGGATTTGTATTTTCTAGCAGAGTGGTATTACTTCTTAATCAGGGTTTCAGTCAGTGCTTTTTATAGCAAAAATTAATATTTTTTAACAGTTACAAATTCTTTAGCTGTGGTACTATAACTTCTGTTTATAGTACAAAAACGATCCCTAGAAGACCAGGCACATCCTGACATCAAAGTAAAGCGTTGCAGAGAGAATGATAGAGACCCTGCAGAAGTGCAGATGACCCTTCAGCAGCCTGAAAGACCCAGCACTCCTCTGTCTGCCACCACTGCCCTGTCTACCTCTTCCAGTGCTTCATCAAGGAGAGGTATTCAATTGAGTCTCCCTGTTATGTTTGTGTCATTTGAAAACACTCTCTACATCCCTATGTATCATATAAAAAAACCAAAGAGTGTCCAAAAAGTGATGATCACCTACAACACCCTTGTTACCTAATTTTTCTGAAACAAGTTATATGACAGAGCCTGCTACTACTGCAGTTACGGTGTTTTCTAAGACAGCATATTTCAGTTTTACAGATTTTAGATATGAGTGTACCATTTTTACACATCTGGTATACAGTTTACAAAGATAATGCTATCAAATCAAACTTTGTATATAAACCAAAGTCCTCGATTACACCTTGAGTGAGAATTTACCGGGTGATTTTAGATCATGGTCAGCCATTCCCTGGTCAAGATAAACGGCCACACGACGACCAAGAATATCTCAGAGCATTATGCACCAATGCATGTACAGGAAGGCCACATGTTGACACACCAGAAGGACATGACCAAGCTGGAGAAGGTAAGTAAACTGAATGTTTCACATTTTGTTGACATCAAATGCTGCACAAAACAGACCACAATATGGCACTTGTTGATTTTACACATTTCCAATTCTTGAAATCAAAGTGAGTGATAAAATTACTAACACATGATAGTCCATGTGTGGCTGTTTCCAACTGTTGAACACATCTTCCAAAATCTTTGGAGTCTGTTCAAACTCTAAAGTCCCTGAAAATTCCCTGTAAAACCCCATACTAAGCACAGTTACTCAATAGTGTATTGAAAGTGCAAATTAAAAAAAAAATAAGCCACTTGCCAAGTGGCGAACGTGATTAAAAATGGTGCTGGCAACTAGAAGATCACTGGTCGGTCGCCCAAGTGGCAAGCGAATTTTAAGAGCACAGCTGCATTTTATGTTCCGCTGACTTTTATCGAGTCCAAATGAATAAATTTTCTTTCTGAATACAAGCTTATGCGTTTACTAAATCTAGGATGATGTCAGACCAGTGAGACAGGCACCTTATATATTGAAATTACACAAGGCTAGTAACCAACATGGAAGAGTTATAGCGAGAAGATTCTAGCAACTAGGAATTTAGAAAGATTTTTACTCAATGTAACGAAGCACTGGACACATAAGCTGTTGACAATTAAGCACCTCGAGAGCGGGTTCTTAAGATCGGAAACAGGCCACAGGCCTATAGGACTGGTTCAAACCAGAGGCCAAAAGTGCGCAGGTCACTTCGCTGGTTCAGGTGAAGATTGGAATACCCCGTAGTCAATGACCGTACACAGAGTACGTAATTTTTTGATATTACATGGGTGAATAACAAAGTAGTGCAAAACAGAAATCCATACGCTTTACATTTTATCGTCTGCAAAAAACTAATACCAACAACCAAATGCCCGCGCCAACCAAAAAAAAGTCGAAATTCCGTGAAGGGGACAAGGTTATGATTGATAAATCAGGTGTTACAACTGTACGCACTCCCCGAGTCGGAAAGACATGCAACCAACTTCTTAAACGGAGCCATCTTCTGCAGCGAATTCTATATTCACATTTATGCAAAAGGAGACAAACCCCAACTCAAGAAACCAGAGTATAGTTGTGCTGTCTCAAGGTCAATTCAGTGCTCACGTGCGGGGAAACTAAAAACTAAAAATACTATCTGAGTTTACTTTACATTGCGCAAGCGTGTTTTTACAAAAGTCGAGTCATTTGGTTGAAAGTTTTAGACACATGGAGTTTTTCCGCTTCCAAGAGGCTTTGCCCGTGTCACAAACCTGAGACGATTGTAGAATTCTCTATGTCTTCCTGATTTCCACTGTACACAAATGGTGAAAACAATTTAAAATACGTTGAAATTCCCAAAAAAAACACTGGAACTTTCAGCACATAACAATGGAGTTACTCGACCGACTCGACGTTTCTCGGACACATCTCACTCAGGTCTGACATAGAAACCCGAGATAATTTTGGCCTGCGGCTCGATGCTACAGCAGAAAAAAAAACAAACAATGCAGTGTGCTCGAAACGAGTCAGTTGATGTTAAACTTTATGCGATTCGTCTAGATTAAAGGTCACAGAGAGTGCAAGATGTTTTTGCGAAAACAATACTAAGAGCTTATCGGCGAATAAAGTTGGCACCCGAAGCATTGGCTATGTTTTATTTTGTGACAAACTAAGTTAAGAACTTAAATGGGCATGCGATTTTGAAACTTTATAAGCCGCCTTACAATGAGCAAGTTAGTTGGTGACACGAAAGTTGTATTCAGAGGCCTCTAACCAATACCTGTATTTGAGTAGCTAAGTACTTAATATAGGAAAAAATACATGTTGGAAAAATGCCCACAACTTTGGTAGAACTGAAGTGCCAAATGATTGTCAGCAAAGTCATCAAAGATAACAGTGTAACCAATTGACTCCTTTTTCATAGTCTAATTTGAGAACTCTACTGATTGAAAAATATCCAGTTTCCCTAGCCGAACGGTAACAATTCAGTGCAAATTTCACAACAAAAAATTCTTAACTTGCGTTGTTCATCTACTCAATCATTATTTTCGCATGAAATGAAAAGCCTTGAAATACATCGAATCACCGCACAATTCCGTTAACATAAAATGCATCGTTCGTGTAAACTCCCATCTCCCCTGCTCCACTGCACACCTTCGTTACGCTCGTTTCGGCAACACCTTGGTCCCAGGGCCAGGTCTCCAATCTTTTTACTCGAAACGGAACTCGAAATTAGGTTTGGCATTTTCTACTCTACTTTTGGGCGAACTCAAGACAAGTGTCTATTATTCTATGCTCGAGTACACAATAACTTACGTAGATAATTTATTGCCCTTAGTTCACAGTTTGTAATCCCAATATTAAAGCAATAAGTTTGAGTTTGAACTCCAAATTTCGAGTTTTTACTCGAGTTTGTAGCACGAATATAAGGGTCTTCAAGGGCAAACTTGAACTAGAAACTCCTATGCATAAACTATAATGTATTCGAGCACAGTCTGATAACCAATTATCTTAAGTTCGCACAAAAGGAGCAGAGAAATTGCCAAAAATAGTTTCGAGTTCATTTCGAGTACAAAGATTAGAGACCGGGCCCAGGTAGTGCACCGGCCATCTATTCAGATTTGAGGTGGTGTTTTTTCTCACGGCCTGTTTTTTTGCGGACGCGAAGGGAGGGTGGTAAGCTTCATACTGGCCTTGCTGACAGCAGTCCGTAGAGGCTTTACAACCTGGGTGGTGTCAGTCCGTTGGCTTAAATTCACTCCCTCCAACTTCTATCCTGTATATAATTCATTGGGCCTGTCGCTGCCAAAATTAATGATGCCATTAAAAAATACACTCTTCCTTGAGTAAATGTGACGGGACGTTCGTAACTTGTTATTCTTATTTAGTTGCAAATGTTCAGTTATTCTTATGCTAACGTCTATGTTGCGTCTCAGTGTGCCTTTGTTATGAGGACATGCGGGCGCGACTGTATGTGTCGAGCACTTCGCAAGCGACAGGCTTAGGAGAAGGGTGTTTCCTTCCTTTGCCTACATGAAATTGATCGTTATCATGTGTAACTGAACTGAACGTATGCCTGATGAGGTGAAATACACATTTTTGATGCTCCGTAAAGATTTGCTCTGTTACATAAACTAAATTATTTACTGATGTTGGAAAAATTGTCATTATATCGTTATTCTGGGACTAAAATTGTAATGCGCTGTTATGGGTTGGCTTTCGGTGCCATTGCCACCGTGAGGTTACCATGTCATAACAATCGGAACTGGTTTCATTTCGTTACATGTTTTTAGTATTTTAATACCAAAAAACCCCAATTTCAGAATGAACTCCCGAGTTTCAGCAAAATATTAGAAAATGGTGCGTGGGCATGTCAAGAGTATGCACTGTTTTCAAAACGACGAAAGACATTTCTTTGTTACAAGTCACAGAATTACGCTTAAATAATGTTTATTAGATTCTTTGTTTTACTTCAATAAACAGCTGTAACGGGCAAAGAGAGTGTCGATCGATTCGCAGATTCTTCAGCACACCCGTCGGTTGTTACCTCTACATATTGATAAGTTTTTGTGCCACCCGGGTTGTGCGAAATTTCAGTGTCTAATGAAGCTACACATGGCTAACTAGCTGTATGTTGATGATAGTCTTCATACAGCTAGCTGGCTTTCTTCCCTAATACCTACATTTATGATGGACTTTTAGTTATATACTTTGTGTAAAATACAGTATTTTTAAATGCTTTCTTAGCTTTCACTTTTAATTAAAGAATAGCTGACTACCAAACTTTGTGTTACTGTAGGGTCAAATGTTCTGGAAAGACATTTGTACTGCCAGAAGAAAGAATCAAGCAGCCACACATCCTGCCTATTAAAATCTGACAGTGACAGAAATTCTGATTGAAGCTTTAAATATCACAGTCTCTTCAACAAGTATCCCCGTCTCTTGCAATGAACACTAATGTTCACTAGAAGGTGTAGCTATTTCCCCCTCGGCATTTCCTACTAGCTGTTCCACACGGGTAACGGCTAGACAAGTGAATTAAGTTTGCTCCTTAAGCACTGAACCATTAATCCCAAAGATGGGAAAATTAGGTCAGTTACGAGAAATAACTGGTGTTACTTCTCCTTCTGAGGTATCAAACCAAGCTGGAATTAGGCGTTTAAACATTAAGAAAACACGGGTTCTCTTAAAAAACGAATTTCATTGTATATACCATAAAAAAGTTTTTATTTTTTAATCATTTCAATTTGTGAATTGTAAAATATTGATTGAATTTAATGTAATTTAATTTAATCTATCTAAGTTTTTTAATTTAATATATTGGTGTAAGAGGACCATGCTGTATTCGATTAGCCTCTGGCCACCAAAGTGTTTCAAAAATTTATAATTGTATTTTATCCTCTATAAATAAAGTTTGCTACAATTATTTTTTTTTTCCAGCCCCATCATGCCCAACAAACCCTGACATCCCCAGGGTGGACACGTTAGCCCAACCAGAGACATCTAGTAAAGTGTTCAAAGGATTCTATCAGAATTCCACAATTTTCGATCTTGCACTGCACAACCCTGGCATGAAGTGTTCTTTCAATGCAGTGATACAGGCTCTTAGGGCATTGACAGGCATCAGAGATAACATGAGGCTACAGAGAGAACTGCTTGAACTTCTTGATGCCACGACGAGAACTCCACAAGAACTTTATAATGCCATGGCCAGCCACTTCCCACACTATAACAGTGAGAAGGTAGAAGACTGCCATAATGTCTTGGTTCACCTGTTGCACAGTTTGAAGAAGGAGAGCTTCATCATAAAAGACCTGTTTACAGGGAAGGACATAGAAGTGACATATCTCAGTAGTCGCACTTTTTCCTATCATGAGATGCCTTTTGGCATCATTACATTTCCAATACCAGATGCTACTGGCCCAAGGCAACATAGCATCTCCAAGATGACGAAAGATTTATTCAATGCACCTCAGTATTGGGTGATAAAATGTCACCAGGAAGGTCAACAAGTGCAGCAACTAAAAATAAAAAAATTGATCCCTCCACTTTACTTAATCATCCGTCTGGACAGAAGCAAGAAAACTGGAGAGAGGACTGAAAAGATACTGTCCCACGTGGACTTTGAGCAGAACATCCAACAGCAGTGGTGCAATGACTTCGTATCGTACTCCCTTGTTGCAGTGATTGAGCACCAAGGTGAAACATGTGAATCTGGCCATTTCATAGCGTATACCAAGAACGAACAATTCAAAACGTGGGTCTACTGCAGTGATGAAGACATATCCTCTTGTTCATTCGAGACAGTAAGACAAAGCCAGGCATATATGCTTTTCTATGTCCAGTCCTCAGCACAGAAGAAGACACTGGGCAAGTATATTTATGTGAACATGTTATTATTTCAAATGAACTTTTATCATGGAAATGAACAATTGATAAAAAAATAAATTGTGCAGGGTTTCAGGTAGCCTTGTGAAAGAGCTCACAGTCATGTCAAGTTTAGGGTATACCTGAATGGCCTTGCATGACGCGAGTTCATCTGGTCTGGCTTGGGTACAACCCAAACCATTTTGTATGTACTCAAAATTGTGTTGGTGTATTCTGCTCTCAGGCTCTGAGTACACCCCAATTCATTTTCGGGGTGCTCATAAAATTGTGATTGTGTATTCATTTTTGAAGCTCTGGGTACACCCCCAACCATTTTGGGTGTACTTATAAAATTGTGTTGATGTATTCTGCTCTCAGGCTCTGAGTACACTCCAAATCATTTTCGGTGTACTCATAAAAGTGTAATGTGGATTTTTCTCTCAGGGTCTGGGTACACCCCGAATCATTGCGACTATGCTCATCATATTGTGGTACTGTAATCCACCAATGTGATCATAGTCATCACGGTTGCTATGGTCTTGTCCTGCCAACGAATCTCAAGCCCAGAATAGATAATAATTTCCATTTTGCACCCCCCCACCCCTTTGAAACGGAGGAGAAAAAGCACAATGACAAGTTTAATGTCAGCGCTTCTATGCTTTCATTTTCGTCACAATATAGATCTGCCTTGTGACCTCGCTTTCACTTTAAGACTCATCTTTTCAGTGATTGTCTTTCTGTTGGAGATTAAAATATAGTAGGCTAGATGTCTAGAAACTCATCAATTTTATTTTTGTGGGCCCACATATTTATATGTGGTCGCATATTGCTGTCATCTCTGTCCAGGCGTCGGGCATCCGCAGCTGTATCTCCTAAACCCTCACAGGATCTGGATGAGATTTGGCAGGTGTGTTCATATCAAGCTGACGACAGACGACAACGAATTTCGGACCTCTCCAACTACCGGTGTGCCCCCTAGTGGCAATATTAATTTTTTACGCTTACCTCTGTATCTTTGAAGGTTTTCAATGGATTTTCTTAAAATTTAGCAATTAGGCATCTATTAGTGAGATGATGCCATCCTCCCGTTTTCGAATGGATTCGAGGCACTTTGCGCCACCTGGTGGCCATTTTTATTGTTTTCAAGTCTGTTTTTGGCATCCGCCCTTTTATCAACCAAACCGCTCTGGGGATTATTTTGAAAATTGACGGATGTGTTCTTACTGTGTTGAGTGCGGCTGACGACGATTTTCCGACGACTTTGAGAACTGTGGCGCCTCCTAGTTGCAGTTTTTTTGCACCCATGGCTGAATCTTCTAAACCGTTAGTAGGATCTTTTACTTAATGTTGCAAGTACATTTATGCGATGTTGACAACAAATGAAGATGACTTTTGCATGAATCGGACTACCGTTACGCCCCCAGTGGCAATTTTAGTTTTTACGTTTACCTCTGTATATTCAAGGGTCCTCAACAGAGTTTCGAAAAATTTGAAATATAGACATCTTATTGGTAAGGTGACGCTATCCTGCCGTTTTCTGATGGATTTGAGGTATTTTGCGCCACCTCATGGCCATTTTTACTGTTTTCGAGTCTGTTTTTTGGCATCCACCTCTCTATTAACTAAACCATTCTAACGATTGAAAATTGATGTACATGTTCATCCACAAACCAGTCCTCGCGCTTTTGACTAGATAAACACTAAGTAACTCAATGTCAATCAGACAAAAAATACAATCTCTGTCACGAATATAATAGGCGACCGAAGTGCAGCTAAAAGTACCGGTAAGTCAACAGAAGAACATTCATGTGGCTAGTAAATCTTGAATATCTCGAAAAAGGTAGGTCATAGTGAGAAATAGATGGCACAATGCTGATAGCACTATCTATATACTGGCTTCAAGAAAGATCCGGCAAGTGTTGCCAGAGATGCCGAACAAAAACAGATTCGATTATCTAGCAGTCACAGGAAAATTTTGAATAACTCCAAAACAGTAAGTCCTAAGGAAAAAAACAAATTGGACACTTCTTATGGTCATTTAAATGATTTTTCCCCAAAAAAGAAATCATAAAAATTCTAGAACCTGTAAAGCTATGGCTCCGCAAACCAAGACAGCGAAAAATGGTCTCTACAGTGCCATCTTGCGTCTGATTTCAACCAAATACAATAGGCTTCGAGCTACTCACGATACACGTTTTGTGTAAATTCCACATTGATTGGAAAAGAAATGTAACTCGTAGCTTGCAAACAAATCTAATTAAATCCAATTCTTATAAACCATTTCTGAATTCCTATGAATGGTACATGATGTTTCACAAAAATTCACATTTAAACGCACGATTGATATAATTTTCATGCACATCTTTTCACCAGTTAGAATAATTTATGAAATTTCTTATTACTTAACTATGAATAATGATAAGGATGACCCATGAATTCATTTTGTGATCACCATGATACGAAGTATCAACTGAAATGGGCCGGTTTCCCATCATTGCAGTGAGATTGATAGTGAACAGATAGTCAGGAATAATAAAAAACCCAGCAATTAATTTTACTCAAAATTGAAAGATTTTTCCAACTTGGACTGAATGCTTATGAAGTAATTATTTCTTGTTGAATGAAATCAAATATTATACTGCATATAATCTACATTAAGTTCAGTGTACAGTCTTACCAATCCAGCTGTATTGTAAGTCCTTTAGTTAAAGGCAGTTTGAAAAGGGCGCTTAAGTTCGTAACCTTGACAACTAACTGATAAAGCATGTTTTAGATAAACATTTCAAGAGGTTGGAGTTTGTTGGGGTTGGGGACATCCCAGTCTGTCCAGCTGCTTTTATGGTGCCATTTGGTGAGCACATTCTAAGAATGTTTTCAACTTGCACTTGCATTTAATTGAAACAGCTCCTAAACAGTCTGGGACATGTAGGTTATTGAGAATCAAGATATGAAATAAGACAAGTTAAAACTTTGATTTTAAAATCAGAGCAACTCGGTGTTTGATACTTGGCATTTAAAGCTAGTTAACACTCAATAAAATTACAACACAGTACTTATTGTGATATAGCGAGGCTGGAGTGAAGTTGCAACTGCAGTATACTTCACTATACCTAACAGTAAACATGAGACAACTATTATTAAAATCTCTTGGTCTATTTACACTGACCTCTAGTCTATTTACTCTGTCACGACGTTTCGTTCGGTCTATTCTCCAGCCATCGACAGGTGTTCCCGCGTTCTTAGAAGAACGAGCACGGATATGTGGTACACTCATGGTGTGATTTTTTGTCCTAAGCAAGATTTGAACCCACGACTTCTGAAACTACAGATAATTAGAGTCCACCACCTTAACCACTACACCACGGAGTCATGACTCCGTGGTGTAGTGGTGTTTTTCTAAGAACGCGGGAACACCTGATGACGGCCGGCGAATAGACCGNTATGTGGTACACTCATGGTGTGATTTTTTGTCCTAGGCAAGATTTGAACCCACGACTTCTGAAACTACAGATAATTAAGAGTCCAGCACCTTAACCACTTCACCACGGAGTCATGACTCCGTGGTGTAGTGGTGTTTTTCTAAGAACGCGGGAACACCAGATGACGGCCGGCGAATAGACCGACCGAAACGTCGTGACAGTGTATATAGACTCGAGGTCGGTGTAAATAGACCAAGAGATTTTAATAATAGTTGCAATACGCCACCACCTCAGAGCGGTTTTAGAAAGTCAGTAAACATGAGGTTGACTGGGTCCCA
This sequence comes from Phoronis australis, assembly GCA_002633005.1. NCBI lineage: Eukaryota > Metazoa > Phoronida > Phoronidae > Phoronis > Phoronis australis. Next base: position 4,915 of record NMRA01001076.1, on the reverse strand, counting down.
AATTTTGGCCTGACCTTCTTCAACAACAATAAAGAATCATTAAATGCCAATAAAAGAACTCGAAAATGACAATCCTTTTGTCACGTCAAAAAATGTGAAGTAAGAGAATAAATACCACTTGTGAATACCTAATTAGTAAATGCATATAATTACTTGGACAAGTAACAGCAGGATTTCCACATGCGAGTGGCTGGTGTTTCCAAGTTGAGTTTATATGGGTCATTTTTCATATAGTGGAGGGTAGGCCTATTTCACTGTGTCCGCATGCACCACGGAAATGTGTATATTTGTGTCACTACGTTTCTTCAACAAGATTTCTTTATGGCATAGAGATATGGACTATTATAGTCTTCCAACCATCATATAACACAAAGAAATGTTTTCTAATTTTCATGATATCTTTCAATTAAATCTCCTAAAACACCACTGTTAAACTTAAAACAAAAGACCCATACACAGAGAACTCATTACACCAAGATACATTTAATGTCTTAACCATATGGCCCAGCCAGAATCATCCAATTATGCCAGGTCAGGAACTTCACATATGCTTGCTTACAAACACAAGACTAAACAACTGAGAGCTTGGCAGGCCAAGTCCAAAATCTGTTCCCAGCTCAACACTGTTTAGAGAATCATGTCAAAGTGAAAGTGGAGGTTAGGGTTAGGTCAGGCAGCGTGGTTTACAAAATTTATTGTTGTTCACTTTCACATTATTTTGTGCAGCTGCCTAACTGTGAGGGAACAAAAAGGAAGATTTGACACATTGGTGAGCATCTGTTGTCAATCTAAATCTAGGAAAAGTCAGCAGAAAAGCTGCTGACTGAAAACTTGCTTTTGGAATTAGAATTGTGAAAATTCAAATGTAGCCTGATGTAGCCATATATATTGACCCTTTCTGTAATGTATTGTTTTCTTGTTGGTGTCACCTCCTAATGATACAAGTGGTCAACAACTAAGCATTGAGTTTTTCATAAAGCACTTTGTATAAAAATTATTAAAAACTTATTAACCAATTTTTACACATTTAACTTGCCATAAACCTGCCACAGTGTTGATTTCACAGCAAATGTTTTTAATAATTACCACATTTTTATCACGTATTTTTTGTTTTGGGAAGTGCATAATGAGGAAAGCGCAGAATTGTTTAAAATAGGAAATTCACCAATTTTCGACTAAAATGCATAGTCTCATTTCCCTAACGTAACCTAACCCTCAAACAATCTTGCAACTAATAGTAATCTCATTTCCTTGTAGAGTAGGTTTTAGCTTTTTATTCCTTATACCAATTTGTAACACATTGCCCTTGAACTATAAAGAATGTCTGTTCAGTTTATTTACTTGTTAAAAGAACTAGTTTATTTTGAGTGAAATAGGTGAAATACTACACAGATTCAGACTTACTGCTTAGTAATACTATGAGTTTCATTAAGTTGCCCTCTGACTTTGCTGAAATGTTCTTTGTAATGTTTTTAAGAATCTGTGTAGTACAATAATTGGTCAAGTAACATTAAAATCATAACTTCAATTTGTAATGGGCTACAGACACATCTCCTTTGGCACAAATGCACAGCAATTCAAAAACTATTTCTGCCCAGTCTGAACCACAACCATGGACTTTGTCTTAAGGGCCTTTCATACTAATGTCGATGCTTTGATGGTTTGGGATGTTGTGGTGCAGTATGAACGCTTATCTCCGGTCCAATCGAAGTTATCGCCAGGTGCCACTGTTATCGTCAACAGTTACAGAGTAGTGCCGTCACTAATAGCTACTTATTTTTTGCTCTAATGATAACCAATTGAATTAAAAATGAGTTTAATGTCATTTAGCACATTTAAATGTTCCCAAATTATCACATTGAAAAAAATCCTAGCGTGCAGCGCTACCTTGCGATAACTTCGATGAAGTCAACGTCACCAACCCTTGACTTCGATGGTCATTAACTACCGAAGCCAGTATGAACGGTCCAGTTAACTGCGCTGTTTACATCGACACTCCGACAGGTGCTTTATTTTCAGTAGAATAGAATTGAAACATAACTGACAGGAATGCTGCATTTTAATGTTGATTAATTCTTTAGAACCTTGTATTGGAATTGAATGAAAACATAGGTGAATTGTTAAAGATATCTTAATTGAAAGCTGTGAATTATAGATCGACTTCAGAATTGATAACTTTTTTGTGGTTCTGGGTTACATGGACTTTCACATCATTTATTTTATTTGTTATGTTTCAAAAATGTGAAGGTTTTGTTATAATTTGATTGGCGTAATGCCCTTTTGAAACACTGAGTGGGAATAAACAAATTCTTTTTAGCATTTTGAAGGACAATTGATTTCTATTTGAAGTTTACAAAACACTACCAGTATTCCAGATGTGAAGTGGTAACATACTTGCAAGTTACATCCATGACATTCTTCATAAATTGTGAACATATTTTATTTCAAATATTATTGTCTTAATTTAACACAGCTGCTATTAAATTGTCTCAATAACAAAACTTTTTTCCAACTATGACACAATTTGCTTATTGGACTTCATTTTTACTTAAAAAGCTGATCTTGCTATCTGTTCATAGTACTGATGCTTTACCAGTGAGATAGTGGGAAACATAAAAGCAAAGCTGAGAGTGAAAGAAATGCTTACCAGAAGTGAATTTTTTTCCCCCAATGACTTATGGCAAGAGCTCATGCTGGAAGAATTCTGCAATAACTTTCAATTTTGTGCAAGGTATCTATGACACATTTTGATAAAACCAAACTTCAGTGTAGCAAGCTATGTGATGGAATGAAGGCAAAAATTCTGATTGCCAACGTGAGCTCAAATCCAGAGTGTTTCTAGCTTCAGTTTGACTTTGTTTATTTGGTCTACATAGTGTGTGACATTGCCCATGTGATCTCTGTTTACTTCAGTCTTTAGTCTATTAACAATACATTTACAGCAGTTACAATGACCATTGTACTGGTGCTAAAATTAGAATGTTCCCATTCCTAAATACCAACTAATGGTATCTATCTGATTGCTTTTGTATTGTCAGCTCTGGGACACAGATTTGAACTACTTTGATACTGTGAGTGTTCCAGGCAAGGTGGTTACTGTAGATGGTATTTTGTTCATATCAATGGTGAAAATAAGGATATGAAGCTATCTAGGACAAGTTCGCATGATAGGATGGAATGCTGGATACTACACAGGAATAATAAATACGGTAATCTGTAAAGGTTACAATGTTCATTTATCAACATAGCTTGATGTTTGACATATAATTTCGTAAGTCTTTTTTCAGTACACCGCTGTAGTTTGTATTACCATGATGTCTGTTTAAAACCTTAAAGCAGTGCTAATCAAAGGGGACTGCTTGTTTTTACTATTAAGTATCTTTTCTTAGTAGTTGAAGATACTGATTGCACACAAACTCAGGTCCACTCTCCTGGTCACCAGACAATATTCTACCAATTGTAACATGATGAGCTCATTGTCCACTTCCAGTATTTGTTTAGACTGACTGTCAGAGTAATTAATCATGGCAACCACATTAAGTAGTCTTGGCAACAAACATGTTTATAGTGCATGCTTATGAGTAGCTGTGTAACCTCGGTGACCCTTTGTTCATCGTACTTTTCAGTTCATTTAATAGATAATCTATTTACATAGAAACAAGTCCAAGGTACCTAAACTACACGGTCCGTTAACCGTGTTACCTCGTGAATATGAGTCCGTGTCCCGTGTATTTGGGTGCGTGGATCGTGTTTTGTGAGTCCGTTCCCGTGTTTGTGAATCGGTGGACGGTGTTTGCAGGTCCGTGAGTTGTGTTCATGCGTCCGTGCCCGTGTTTATGAGTCCGTTGACCCTGTAGTTTAGGTACCTTGAAGTCTCTTTTGCCTTCATCTTGATAGTACACAAAATATTACACCAGTGAGCTAAGGTATATTTAGGTCACTGGTTCTAACCATGTATCTAAGGTATTGTAGTCTCTTTTATATTTAAAAACTCATAGTTGGCTTCAGGTGCGATAAGTTAGTTCTTTCTGTCAAAAATTCAACTGTTTATGTTGGCTACGATACTTACTGTTATAAAATCTGTGAACTAATGATCCTTACTCCGATTACAATGTAACCTCTACGCCAGAGAAGAACTGGGAGTTTGTTATTGCTTTTGAGTTAGCTCATTTGCTCATTCGTGGAGGCTAGTATCGGACTCTTTGGCAATATGGCCACTAGGGATTCAGGTGTTTCATTTGTGACCCCTCCTCTTGGTCTTACCACACTGCGTTTTCAAGCAGCATAATTAAGTTACTATAACTTCATGTCGCCGTTAATTCATCTACCTACAGTTTGTGAGAAAAACAAAAAAAACTGACGTTGCAGATTGTCCAATACCTTTCTGAGACTGAGTCCACTCAGCAAACGATAGGGACAACGATCACTGATAGATGCCTATCTGCCAAATTTATGAAAAGCCCTTGAAGAACTTTGAAGATACAGAGGTAAAATTAAAAAACCAAAGTTGCCACTAGGGGACACACCCATAGTCTGATCTCCCCGAAAGTCGTCATTGTTTGTTGCCAAGTTCATATAAATACACTAAATTGCTAAATTTAATGAAGATCCTGCGGAGGGTTTAGGAGATACAGCCGTTGGCGTAAAAAATCTCACTAGGAGTGCCACAGTTGTTGAGGTCATTCGGAAAATCATCGTCAGCCCTTCTCTTGATATGAAGAACAAACATAGCAATTTCCACCATCGTCCTTAGAGTTGTTTGGTTGACAGAGGGGCAGATGCCAAAAAACAGACTCGAAAAAAGTAAAAATGGCCACTACGTGGCGCAAAATGCCTCGAATTCAAACGAAAACTGAATGATAGCCTCATCTCACTAATACATGCCCGTCTGCTAAATTTCATGAAAATCCGCTCG
>NMRA01001075.1:16984-59555 GCA_002633005.1 Phoronis australis | reverse complement strand
ACATTTAAGAGGATTTGTCTTCATTCATATTTATCGTGTGCTTTAAAGCGAGATGATAATTAAGTACAGTGATTGATACTGGTGAAGACAAAGCACATCTGTGATTTCTTTCTAATTTCCTACTTCTGATGCTTTATCGATCTTGTTGACTGATAAATTGACTGATTGACTGGTCCTGAGTTTTTGCCTGAATCTGGATGCCGTATAGTGCTTGTGTGCCGTGAGGTTTGAAGTAGTATTGTGAGAATACTTCGCTTGTTTTGAACTACTCGTTTTCGACATTTGCTCTTGTGGCCTGAAATGCATACATGTATTTTGCACCATGGTTGACAGTAAGATTCGACACTGGGGATAGCTGGTTAACTGAGAAACGTGTTGGAAACGGAGACCGTCAGCAAAGGTATGTTTTGTGAACATTAGTCAGAAGTGTTATCATACGTTCCACACAACTTGTTTTCCACAAATAAACAAATCTCACTTGAGCGAAAGGGCGAAGTCTCTGAGAACATAAACATAACGGTTAGTTTCCGAGATAATTTCTTTAAACGAATTTGAGAATCCAAGGCGCGCGTGATTTTCATGGCAGCACGTTTTAACACGTAAGTCAAGTACAATCCGAGTGTAATTATACTTTCATTATTTACATTGGAAGATGGGAAATAAAATGGGATTATTTTGATTCATGAACCTAGAAATTGTCAGTTTCAATATGATAAAAACGCACCGATTTTTCATGTAAAGGTATCTTTTAATATTGAAACTTTAAAGTTTTTGTGTTTTCGTGATATCTCATGCAGACGTTTGTGGTCTCGCTTTCCTCTAAACATGGCAACGCCTTCTACATGTATAAAACTAAACTCCATATTTTCAATAAGAACCCGTTAAATAATTGAACATGACACAGACAAGTGCATGTTATGGTGTATCCCGGCGCGTCGAAGGGGGCTACCGGAGCTTTCCTCAAACAAGACCATATTAAGAAATACAGTGTAGGTGTGATTCAAGTAATAGCAAGGAAAAGTGAACATTTTCTGTAATTTTGAATGTGTGGTGCCACGATGCACATCCTCCAAAAGCGACGATTTATAATTGAATGGTCCATCATTCTTACATATAATAAAGAAGCAGATATTCATCCACAATAGTTTTACAAGTACGACTTAACACGTACATTCAGCATTTATACAATATGTTTGATCATATCCGATAGCAGGACATGTAGATCCACAACACTTATCTCCAAGCCATGAGATTTTTCTCTCAATACTCTAGTACCCACGGTAAATTCTAATTCTAATTTTGCCGCGAGTACCTGAGAAATTGCTCAAGATTTTGCCAGGTGACAGAAAAACCGGGAGCGTGTCGGTCGCGAGTAAGGATTTAGACACGGATGGTACTGAGAAAACTGAGTTAGGTGAGTAGTTCTTGGGTTAAAGGTAAGCCATTAACTTAATCGGTTTGGTTTACCTGTTTTTTCAGTATTTTGTTAGTCGCTTCCCTGTACGACGGATTGGTTCTTGAGCTGGCTTAATTTCTGTGCTCGACATTCCTCTCCCGCGTTGTCTTGAGCAAAATTAGTGAACCTGGAGGGTTATGGAGGCATGTACGTGACTTTTTTACAAGCTTTCCCCATGTGAAAAGTACCAGAAACTGTTTCAAAATATCGTGGTAGAGGTCACTGCAGATAAACTGTCATTGTGCTCAACTTTGAAGCCTACGTATGATCTTCATGCCTTCTCTAGGTTTATAGCAGAAGGTTTGTGCTTCCGCCACAATACATGTACAGATCAGAGCCTTAGCGGCTGATCTAAATTTTGTTAGACTCTAAAATGTGACTGGGCGTTTTTAGTAGACATTTCACCTCTGTTTTTGGCCTAGATCCAGATGTTACGCTTGATATCGAAATGTCTTGCTTTTCCAATGCATGTTTGTGTATTTTTTCAATGTTGATAACTACACGTGGTCATTGTGGGACAGCACAAAAGATTGACCTAGATATAAGCGTGTGTGTACATGTATGTGTGCGTGCCCCAGGGCAGTGGCCATTTGCGATATTTTCTTATCCTCATTTGCAGGTCGATAAGAAAGGCGGGATCACTTACACACACTAAACAGGGAACCATGTCACTAGTGAATGTCATGTTAAGTGTTTTTCCCGAGATTCCGAGGACAATCCTGTCGATCGTTTCACAGTTTCTAATAAGAATACTAGCGAATATATGGATAAATGTGCAGCCACGAGAGCAGGTTATTCGGCACGTGAACGATACGAGAACGAGTTGACAATACGTTAAGTAATCATGCATGACCTTTACTCGTATGGGCTTGGCGTGTGTATTCTAGCTGGGGTTAAATTCGTTCAGTCATCATTCTGATTTCCAATCTTAGAGAGACGTGTGTTCATCGCTTAACTTTCATCGGTTAACTTGCAGAATATGGTAGCAGAAGATATCTCAGAAGACAATTTCATTTTTCTCTTCTTACTTTATGTCTGTTCGAACCGACACACAAGTGACGCGCTATCAATTTTCAAATTTGTAATGGAATCATTCTACGTGAGGCTGTGTCGAGCTTGGTATTAGATGTATGCATAACCGCTCTCAAGTGTATAAAGCTGCATGTATATACCACAGGCGCTTGGGTTTATCTGTTCCTCGATCGCAAATGACGTCACTCAATAATACATATAAGAAAACATAAAGGTTGGACACTTAAACTTTGCCAAGCCGAGGCTCCCAACTTCAACCGTCAAAAATTCAAATAAAATCTGCGTGCACCTCCCTCAGTCTGGTGTTGCATAAACCTTCGAAGCCTTATAATTCCTAGATCCCATTAACTATCTTCGTGAGTGGTGATTTGGCGATGGCATTTCCAAAAGAATCTCAAAACTCTGAATTCAAGGACCTGAAGTAGTAAACATGGCGGATTTCAGTTGTGCTTCAACTTGTACGCCTGTCGTAGGTGAAACTTCGATTTTGAACAAGCAACCTACATTTCAAATTCAATAATTCTAATCCAAAACTCAACTAATTGAGAAGGTGAAAGTTATTATTTTAATGATTATTTGTAACTTTATTCCACTGACGGCTCATTTTAGCCCTTGACTTAGAATTTTATTACATAAACTGGCGTATCTTGTTTCTCATCTTGACATCACGCACTTTTTTGATTGAAGCGCAACACACACTCAGCCAGGAAACGCAGTCCGTGCAAGTATTACAATGCGCGTGGCCGACGAGTTAAATGAATGGTTTTGGCCAAAAGTAAAACCTTCATAAGAAATCACATTACACAAATTAACTTCGCACATCAATACAGTATCAGGATAATTTATATTTGACACAAATATGTGAGTAATTACATTTATTTGGCAATAAAGTGCTCTCTGCTTCTCATGATCAAGTAGTCGGGGGAGTGACGATGAAAGCCGCGCGAAATTAGACTTTCGGATTTAGCTCGGGAGCGTCCGTCAAAAACACGGATGTGCGAAGACCGTCTGCCATGACATCACGGAATCACTTCCTTGAATTTGTGATTTTGGCTTTCTTTTGACATTTTTGTCTTAAATCACCACTCGAAGGCAACTTGAAGAGATCGAATGAAAGAAATTTTTCTAAGAGTTGTCCGATGCTAGTTTCGTGGAGTTCCATGCACATTTGAGTAGAAAATTCTGAGCAAACAGATTTCGAGTGTCCAACCTTTATGTTTTCTTATATGTATTATTGAGTGACGTCATTTGCGATCGAGGAACAGATAAACCCAAGCGCCTGTGGTATATACGGCCTTGTTACTTCCGATTCTAGTGACGAGGATATTAGTGACGTACATTCCAGAACAAGTCACCTGGAACCTTCTGTTGGAGAGATTGGTAACGAAAATACCTATCGACACGCACCCTATGAGGTATTTGTAGTGCAGTTTGAAGGTATTTGTCTTAGAAGTCAAAATGGCTCGCTGAAAGTTTGCAAATTTGCATTCTTTTCTGTAAAATATTAGTATTGCAGGCGACACGAACAACGCGGTTGCCCCACAAAAACAGCTCTAACACAACTCTAAAATGGTTTGGATTTTGAGTAGTTTTTATCAGTAGCATACACAATCCATAACATTTTTGGTGGTATTTTATTTAACATCAAGTCATAAATGTGCCTTATGGATAGACTTTTCGAAGTATGTTTTCTAAAGTCTAAGTATAGAGGCTATATCGTACATAGTTTGGTTTCTATATATCATTCTTTAATTGTGGTTAGGTGATATTTGCTGAAATTCAATGAATACAGACTGACCGATGCTAAACAGTTTAAGCAAGAGAAACACGTTCAATTTCTACATTAAAGGCTAACGATTGATGTTTCAGAGGACAAACCAGGCGTTGACATTGACGATGATTGTAAGTGCAACATAACCATTGGGTATACATGTACATTTAAATTATGAGTTACATGTATATTATTTTTCAATGCTGACACTCTTAATATATATAGTGGAAATATATCTTCTACTGACTTTTGGTGTTAATATATCGGTATACTTTAGAGGCTGTATGGACAGCAGTGATCCTCGAGGATTGAGGCCCTTACAGGACATAAATCCTTTCGCACTAGTAGTCATTAGGTCCTGCAAACTGACTTAAAAGCATCGTGAGACGTCTTCAAACGTTATGTGCATGAAACAATTGAATTCTGAACAATCTGGGTTTAACTATTCTCCAGTGCACATACGAGCCCTGCTATTTGGAAGTTCAACTGCATTACATGGCTAGGTGTTGTGCCCTTTTTGAAATTGTACTGGGCAAGATCATCACGCTTTTGTCATTTTGGAGTTCAGAAAGTATCCTTGATGATGTGGATGTTAGCGATGTCGGATTTGGAGATGAAGAATTTGGTGGGGAGGAAGTTGCAGGAGATATCATCAATAGGTACCGCGCTGGAGACTATGGCGACACGTTGTCCAAAGGATTCGGTGGTGTCCACAGGATTCATGATGCAGCTGATATTCATTCAGCTGTGGGCGATAGCAAATTCATTGGTTTTATGGCACCTTGCTTTCCCAATCAAATCTCATTAACGTGTCTTTCAAAGAATGTCAGCGATGTTCGGATCTGTTCTTTTGTTCAAAGCTCAACACTCTCTTTCTACCTCCTTCTCATTTGATCATTGCATTTATTCTTCTCTGAAAATTAGGAGATTTTTCACCAGTTTCGGAAAAGACATAGTTATCCCATCTTGAATGCTAATAAATCACTTAGCTACAAACTCAGCGCACTACTAGAACAAACTGGAATTTTGTTCAATATTTGATGTAATAGAAATTTGCATCGTTAGACAAATGATAACCACATGAAAACCTGTGTAAAATGTAATGGCTCCCAATTTTTTCAAGATGTAACGCGACACAGATTGTTAAGTAAAGGATTTTCTGTATTTTTGCAAATCATAAATGCTTCTCTGAAGTAGAGATTTTGAATTGTTTTTTTACGTGTTTGGTGTTTGAAGTACCTGTATGTCAGCTTGACGAGATGCATAAGCTTGCAGACTCCCTAGAGCTGTAGTCAATGCGGCTGAACCTGTAGTAGCTGTAGCGACAGACCTCTCGTTCCTTCCTTTTCCTCCTCTTACACTTAAACATCTCCTTGTTCTCCTGGTTCGCCTGCATTCCTTATGGTAGTAAACAGGCCTTTCAAATTTCACATAAAGTCTCGAAGTTCATCAAAAGCCATGCCTAATATTGGATGTAATTGCCAAACCAAAGCAAACGATTCAAACAGGACTGGCAATGTGTGAAAAATTTTGTTTGCGACCTGCATTACACTAGCGAGTCCTCAGACCCAGTCTGTTGGTCTAAGCTCTTGTCACGTTTTACCCCATGGATAGGTGGGCGCAGGTTGTCACTGATCTATACTAACAGCTTGTTGATGCAATGATAGACTGAACACTGGTTCGAGTTAACCACTTTATTAATTTTTACTGTATGCTCACAAGTCCCTTCAAACAAAATGTACAATGTAATTTCTGTTCTATGCTCAGCCAGTGGTACAAAGTCGTGACTTGTGAATCACTTTCAACACCTGCTGCAGCTGTTAGTTAAATAACATGCTACTTTTGACAGCTCTTTGTTACTTAACCACACCTGAACTGTTAGAAAAGTCATGTGCTTTTAAAACTGTACAGTGGCTGATTTTAGAGTAAATGAATAATGCTGTGAACTACGGCAGTACCTAGGCGTTCTGTTATTTTTTCATCTGGAATGATAAATGTATGCAGCCTGGACGGTAAAAATATTTTTTTCTATTAACGTTGATGCAATTTCTGATGTTTTTACAAAAGCAAATAAGCTGGAAGTTGACATGCAATTTTTCATTGCGTTTTTCCAAAAGTGTGTAGATTCTGCCCTTTTCTTTTTCAACACAAATGTGTTGCTCAAATGTCATGACCTCATATTTCTTGCATTATGTAACTTTGTGTCCTTCCATGAGTCCATACATCATTGATTTTCCACTGTAGTGAGATGTAAAAGTGGAGGTCAGCTCAATAAAAGCTGATTGCAAACCACAGATTTATACAAACCCCTAAATTACTAAGTGGTTGTACTTATGGCCATTGAAAATGTGCAACATACTTTCAAGAAAAGTATAACTATCAAGATAATGATGATGCTTAATAAAGTAGAACGTTGTGAATGTTGTACGGACTGAATGTTCATCATGATGCATATTGCAAACTATAGCTTCGTGAACAATTGGGTCAATTATATATTTACCACCAGTCGTTGGAACAGATGTGTCTTTGACCTATCATCATCACATGTTTCCGTGCAGTGATATTGTAAAATATCAGATGTCTGGAGTCAGCTGCTTTTGAAATATTAGCACATAAACTGTGTTTCAAGTTCAACACGACATCAAAATTTAGCATTAGGAAGTTACTCTTTCCATTTAAAAAATCACCGAGTCAGTGAAGCACCTTGTAATTGGTTGAATTACTAAATAACAGTGTGATTACTATGACAGAGATTTAATGTGAAGTCATTGCAGTAGGTCAATGTGAAAATGACCTTTTCAACCTTAAAATACACTCAGTACATGTACTTAGCGCCCACAGAGTACACTTGGCGCCAGAATTCCAAACTACCTTGGTCAGAATTTTTGGGGATTTTTGGATCTGTAAACAAGAAGCCAAATAAGGCAACGCAATGCATTTTGGGACTTTAATGTCGGACTTGACGAGCACGGAGGCGTGTCTTTCTGATCAAATTTCAAACTTATGTAAAACTCACTGTATTTACGAAACCTTCAAAAAACTTGTTTCCTGCGACGTGATACAGGTTTCATACAAGATGAGTAACGTTTACTTTCTTATTTTATACTATTTTTCTCGTACCAAGCCACTTTAAGAGATTCGTTATTGGTTTTAGTGCCAAAACACATTGCTGTCCTTGAGCTTCTTAACATCAGGCTAGTATTTTTCCTCATAACTAGCAATCTTTTGCCGGCCAGATTCTCTACACCTACAGCGACCTGGACATGAACGCTTACGTTATGTGAGTCCATCCTTCGATATTTGATCGCGCTTATTTAACAGTTCCTCATCGGGATTATAATTTTCGTTGTAATTTCGGTCGTCAGCTAACCACGCTAAAATACTCTGCCACTTTAACTTGATAGTTATACATAAACATTTTATAATCGAGCTGCTGTTGTTCCTGTAACATAAGTTCTGGCAACGTTTCGACTCTTAGCGGGTAATGCCGGTCGGCTTTTGTACATACACATGTGGGTGTTTGATATTGAGACCATCATTTCTGTTCTACTGTGTGTTGTAGCGATCATGGTAAATGCAACGTCCGTAAGCATGCCGCTGCTGTTTTATTAGATATCTGAATTGTGCATGTCTACCATTCGCATCAGCTATGATGAATTGGTGCCTGGGATTTGCAAAAAATTCGTGACACAGCGTTGGGCAAAAATGCCTTAAAACTACCATGCAAAACATAGTTTAATAAAATATGGATCATTTTACAGATGCCATTGACTCTTTATTAGTGACAAGAAAACATTTTCAATGTTTTATTCATGAATATAGTGTACAAACCAAGTTCGCAGAAATGCAGACGTTGTCACTGAAGTTCCCAGAAATTTTCTTTACTCATCGTTCGCGTATTTTTATCACTAATTGATACCTTTTACTGCTGGGTGGAAGACCACGACCCGCTATCGAATTGTTAAGAAACTCGTACGGCGTGCGTGTAGGCTATATATATCCAAAAAACGTAAGAATTTGTGTTGCGCTCTATTACTGTCCGATGCACCGGAACGTCAATCGATATTTGTTCGGCGTATTCCATGTGTCAGTTTAAGTTTGAACCAAATGGAAGGAAAAACGGTAACAACATTTGTTTTGGTATTCACTTCAGTAGGATTACTAGGTAAGGCTCGTTGAATTTCATTTTTAGAATTGCGAGACATGGAGAAACATGTACCACATATTCCAATTATTTTTATTGTGCAATCCTGAGCATGTTTTGAGCTATCGACCTAGCAAGGTTTCGTTTCGAGGTCTAAATCATTCCTTTCCATAAAGCCACCAAAGTACAACTTTCAATCTATTTTAGAAGTTACTTATTTTCGTTGCTGAAAACATGCAATTTTGGAGACTGCTAATATGGTCAGTTGCGGTCTAGTGCTCCAGGGGTGAAATCAGCGGTCATTGGGAGCGCTAAATGTATTCTTTATATTTTATGTTAGGATACCTATCCCTTTAAATAATGAAGTTGTCTTGAATTTTGACTTACAGGTTGCTTTTTGAAAATTTACTGGTTTTTATATTGACTTCCTCTTAACTAACGCACGTACTTTACTGAAACTGAAGGCGATATAATTTAGATTAGATATTTAGAGCAAAAACAAGTCTCCTAGCGTACCAGGCGAAGTCTTTGATTATATTGTCCCAAAATAATTCAACTTGGAACTGGATAAAAAAATGAACAAACATAATGCAATATCCCTCAAAATTAAGCCGCATATTTGAAGCCTTGTTTATTCGAAAACTCATTACCTGCGCTGGTTTTTATAAAAAATCTCTTGTAGTAAAAAGTAACTTTTAGAGGCAAGGAGTAATTATTCGCAGCGTAAAGTAATTACTTTACCCTTCTAAAATTGTTTAACCTACTCACGTAATTTAGGTGCGTAATGTTCACAAATTTGACCAACGATCTAGTTGCGTCATATTTTTGCCACCAATGTGACTTCAAGTTATGTACAGTGTAGGGCTTCATATACATGCACCACTCTTTGTATTAATTCAAAAGTTTACATGACTGTAGATCGTATGTCAGGAAAAGTATATACTATTTAATTTAGAGTAGATGGTACACGGTATATAAAATATTATGTTTAGCTTCTTACCAAACTTCCCTTATTTTGGAATTTCAATAAAGCTTTGCAACAAAGAGAAGTACATTGATAACCCAGCTGCAATAACCAAATTTTAGTGACAGCAATGTCCAAAATGATATCTCAACAAATCCGTTACAATTCTATAAATTATGACTGCATTTCATTTTCGATTGTTTCGAGAAATTCACAAAAGTGATTTTTAGTAACCGTCATGCAAAAGTGGAACACTCTATTTCGTAAAACAGTTCATACAATTTAGCATCTTAAAGTTTCATATGGATCTGATCTGTCGTTCTTGGGACATCATTTTGAAGTTACTGTAGTTCACGTTATATAAATTGTTACTGTCCTCTATAACCTTATAGATACGTGTAGTTACTACATGTATCTGTCAGTCTACTCGTTTTTCATAACGTCACGAATGACGATTTTGCGTGACATTTACTTTGACACGTTTTAATTTATATTTCTAAAAACGTAAGTGGTGACGTTAGCGAAATATTTAAATGTCATGAATGTTACTATTAACTATTAAAAGAAATTTTATGGGCGACATGATGCGACCGGCTTAGTCCTGAGTCGCATATAGGTGTATAATTCATCATTGGCCATGGAGTTGTAACGTGAATGGTTTGCCATGCAAGCGCCGCAGAAACCAGAGTTGTGTTTATGACGAATGCTGAATATATTATCAAAACCTTACTCTGTAACAATCTCAAGCCAGGTGGGAAAAGGTAAACTCGCTCTCTTTGCAGGCTTTCAATTGACATTTACATTTATCAAGGTACAATTGTGGGCTAACTAACGTAAAGTGTCTTAGACAAAATACTGCCGTTGCCCTGACTTGTCATCATACACGTGGGGAAGCACAATTAGTACTTTATTGATTTAAGATTTCCTAGAATTTCCACAGTGGACCTTTTCATGGGAGACGCTGACTCATCATCTAACTCCGCCGTTATTTTTAAGGGGACATTATTAGCGAAAAAATGATTTTTTGAGATCAGACTCATAGCGGAATCGCATCTGGGATGCTAACAATCTGCTGGCAAAGGTAATCTCACTGGATGAATGCCAATCTGAAGAATTTTACTACAGTTTGTTTAACTAGTAATGTCATCGACCGTGGTATTACCGAATTTTCAGTTCAATTTTATAACAGCTGTTCTCCGCATGCCTCAGGCATGTAAAAATTCCCATTTTAAGAACAGAGTGACCTGAACGCATGATTTATGCAATGTATCTGTCTAATTTCCTAAGAATTCTAGGAATTACCCGGGAATCGGTGAGAGAATTCTCGGTCACGTAGATGTACATGTCCACATACCAGAGACTCGAATACCAATTTGGTAACCAAATACCATATTTTCACATATGAACTGGTATGTGTTACAAGACTCGACTGGTTATTATACCACCGAGAACGTTTTTTACATAACATGGACGAATCACAAAGTGGTACAAAGCAGAAATCCTTGCGCCTTAAATTTTATCTTCTTCAAAAGTCTGAAAGCAGACAAACAATGCCAGAATTCCGTGAAGGTGACAAGGTGATGTTTGAGAAATCCAGCATGCTTCAATATGACATCCAAAGGAGCGACAGCAGCATCAGTAGGAGTAGCGTCAGCATTATCATCATGTACTTACTCCCAGTCGAAAGGGCATGCAAATGATTTCAATGGACCCATTTTCGGGGGCAAATTTTGAATGATCCACGTTAATTTAAACGGAGACTAACCCCAACTCAGGAAACCACTCGGCGTGACCGACTGGGTTTGCTGTCTGATGGTCAATTTAGTGCTGACGCATGGGGAAGCCCTGCCGACTGTTATTCATAAACATTTGTTAAGACAAAGTTAAACTTCAAAGAGTACTGATTAGATTCTAACTTAACGTTTGTTATGAAAGCTAAATGCAGTTTAAAATTGTTTAGTTTAAAACCAAAATATAAACAACAAAAAACTGGGTTTACTTTACACTGCGTAATCCTGCATGTGTTTACAAAAGTTGTGTCACGTGATTGAAAGCTTTTGACAAGTCCAGTTTTTCGACAAAAAGATTGATTTTGTAGTTCATGTGAGAAAATCTTCCAAGGCAAATCCTGCACTCCTCTTAGGTTCGTGACATGGGCAAAACCTCTCGGAAATTTCCAAAAAGTTTTGGCCAACAACAGTTTGGCAAATTCATAAAATACAGTTTTGCAATTGAAACCACTGCAAATGATATTCATCTATAAAAAATCCATCACACCCAGTAACTTAATTACTTAATTATCTGACATGGGATCGACTTTGAATACTCAATTATCTTTAATGTCAAAAGCTTTTGAAAATAAAGGATACGCGTTTATATGACACGAAACATTGCTTATGGTGTACAAACAGGTACATGCATAGAACCGATGCTTATAATGTACACATAAAGGACACATATACATGCATAGAAACAATGCATATAATGCGCAAATAGAGGATACATATAACTGCATGCATAGACACAATGCTTATAAAGTGCAAAATTTACGTAAAACTGCATGCATAGAAACAATCCTTATAAAGGGCAAATAGCGGATACATGTACATGCATACAAACAATGCATATAATGCGCAAATAGAAGATACGTAAAACTGCGTGCATAGAAACAATGCTTATAATGCGCATTAAAGCATCAGGAGAAATGCATAGGAACAATGCTTATAAAGTACAAAAACTCATCTTGTGCGTCACACGTCTCTTGGCAGGTTTGCAGATGTGCCGAACGTCATTAAAGTTGTACTTGCGCTCCTTATTACACTCTTTATCCTCGACATACCATTGTAACTAGCGACTGTCAATTCATATATTAAGTAAACTTTATAAATGTATTTTATGAAGCTAATGATAAATAAAAGAGAAATCTAATCATGACAGTTGCAACACCGAACCATTCTCGCTGTCACGTGATCACGCGTTTTTGACAAGGATGTTGTTTGTTGAAAGATACATTGATAGAGAAAAAGTCCTTTCACCAGGAGTTACCAAAGACAAGAATACTTCAAAACCGTGTCGGTGGTTGTCTATATAGTTAAGACCGACGTTTCAATGGTATTTTTGTAAAAGAAGGGTACACGTAACCTTAATACTACATCGCTCTCTACAATTTAATATATGATCGTCTGTGCAAAAATTTAAACCTGTTACATGTATGTTTACATTAAGCCATGTTCTTTGCTTCCTTAATGCAAAATATTGTTATATAACATGTAGAAATCCAATGATCACACTCAATAACCAGATTCAATCTGGTTAAGCAAAAATGCAAAAAGTGTCATTTGTCTGTAATGTATAAATAACAAAACTCAGGTTATGAAGGGCTTAGATCATCCCTATTTGGCGATTTGGGAAAAAGATCCATCTCAGAGAAACAAAACTCCGAAAAAGTAGAGATGAGACAAAGTCCACTAAAAGACAGGCAATACAAGTCATAGCTCTGAATGTACCCCGCAATTTTTAAGTAATATGTCCACATTCTCAAAAATTCGAGCACTCCATTTTCAAGCTGGGTGCGCGCACCTCGACATTACCACGCATGTACATGTTTCGTAGTTGTGTAGAACTCAAAATATTAACGACATCAATTATCACTTTGTTCATTCTCAAGGGTAGAGCTAGCTGATTTTGTTGCATCCTAGAAATTCCTGCCAGTATCATTTGGAGCATCACTAACGGAATGATGGAAATGACACATGTGGACTGTGATGTTGTGATCATCACTTCCAACATCACAGAATGTGTCAATCGATTTTCCTTCATCCTGAAGATTTCCAGACATTAGACGTACCTTTCACATTTAATGTTTAATCTCGTAGAATGCCTTTGTGTAGTCAAAATAGTTGTCCCTGAGATATACAAAACAGATCATCCACATATCGTTGTGAAAATCAGCAGTCAGCCCAGGAGTTGGCTTTTACGCCAAGATTGCTCAACGAAAACTCAACAAATTGGTGAGTTACTACTTTGTTAACTTGAGATTTGCAATAACATTCAAGTCTCCGAAACTTTCTAATTAATTAACCCTAAGGACAAAATTCCTACGGGTCTACGGTCAAGGGTAGAAATTTGTCTGTGCTGGATGTTGCTCCTGTTATGTACATGTAGGTGAAACTGTTCGTCATTTGAAAACCCGATCCAGGGAATATCTAAATTCAGAGAGAGGTTCACATACATGTATAAATACTCATCTGCAGAGCTTCAGTCATTGTTATGAGCAATGCTTTTTCAATGGCTTGGCTATAAAAAACCAAGAAGAAACAACAATTGGGCTTAAAATTCGTGAGTCTCTCCCCATCAATTGGTGCAAGCCCATTCTTGATAGGCAACTGGCATACCACAGGTTGTCATTGTTAGACCAGCCTATTGTTACTCCCCTGTAACTGAATATGTGTGTATCATTACTTGGCGAAGTAAATTTCGCCAAGTATGTTACTCTTCCATAAATTTTTTTTTTGTTTGTTGGCACTCAACAGGTCGCATTTTTTGACCGATTTTCACAAAATTTGTACGCAACTTGTATCGCCGGAAGTACTGGCAGCCTATTGTTTTTCGCCATGATCGGATCCAATATGGCGGATGCGGCGGCCATTTTGTTTTCAATTAAAGGTTCAAATGCTTCTGGAGGCTACAATTTTTTACGTACAGAGCTGAGAACTGGCACAGTTATTGGACCGGAAGTGTGATACAAGTGTATCGGAAATTCTTTATTTCCTGTGATGGCGGAAATATCGGCGATCACGCATGCGCACCTCAATTTTGGCCTAAAACATTTTCTCCTGTAGAGGGCGCATTATAGGGCCAATTCCTTCGAATTTTTGCAGGTGCTAGTATCTTATCACATGCTATTATACAGAGCTAAAAAACCGGAACTGGCTTTCAAGATGGCGGATCTGGCGCATATTGACCCATTTTTGCTGGAGTGCCATTTTAAACGAGAAGAGAGAATGACGTAAATTTTTGCATGTGGATATTTGAAGTATTCCTTGTTCAAATGACCGGTAACAATTTTTTTTCTCAGACTTACCGTTTTCGAGTTATTTGACTATAAATTTCTTAAAAATCAAAATTTCCCTTTTTTCGAAAAAAATACGGAATTGTGTGATACTATCAATTTAGATAGAGTTTTGAACGGACTTTCAGATGATGTTTTTCATTTTTTGCTAGGATGGCTACTTTTTGAATTATTGGAGATTTTCTGATAACGCTTTTCCTTTGTTGAGCGCCCTTACTGCATTGATGTTGGTTTAGCTTCTATTGAACAAGACTGTAGCCTATTTCTTGCTGATTTGTTACATCTAAGAGCTTCACATGAATGTTTTGATGTTGATCAGCATCATCACCGTCGTCATCATATTCATATTTTCGTCATCCTCTCCAACGTCGTCTTTTCAATTAATGTCGCCGAGTGTCTCTCAAGACTGTAGCCTATTTCTTAGTGATTTCGGACCTCTAAGTTCGTCATATGAATGATATCATAACATGTATCGTCCATCATCGCCACCATCGTCGTCATATCCGTCATCTTAGTCATCATCTCTGTCGTCGTCTTCTCTGTTAATTTCGCCAAGTTTTGCTCCTCGGAGCGCTTTCATTACTTGTCGTTGGGCCTAGCAAGGTGGCAACTATACTTTTCTTATTCTGATGATTGTGTTTCCGAGTAAATAAACACCGAAACATGTCAAGCAATTTTAAAACCGTTGTTGTTTTTATTAACATGTCAAAAAGAGGATGTCGTTTTCACCATTAAAGCTACTTTTAATGCATTTGATGTGACCAGTTGTCAATGTAATTTGGAAGAAATTTACGGAGTTAAGACTGTTTACTTCCCAACCATCCGCCCCTGAGGAAGGTGTAAGGAGAAACATGGTATCCACTTCAAACTGTAATAAACCTCTGGTAATGCGTGCACTACGTGAATTCTGCTTGGTGGATTTGACTTTGGCAACTTAATCTGCACATTATACCTTTGTAATTGGATTTTTATTGTTGAATCTCTTATACTTTTATCCGAATCGTGTATTTTATTCAAAGTATCATTTTTGTCACTCCCGTTACCTAGTTATAGTCTGTTAATGTCCTCAAGGGTGAAAAAATCAATAATGTTGAGAAGGCCCTCTTTGCTAATCATTGTTCTTGTGACGGTGTATTTGAACGTGAACCAGCGGCCATCACTAGCTTCAGTATGTCGTGTTTCTAGCAATATTTTCTGAGTACCAATGATTGTATTTTCAACAGTTTGAACGCATGTTTTTAAATTTTCGCGATTAAAGTTTGGCACATTAAGAATATATATGTCCCTCAAGATTCTTAAACCTTTACGCGACACACAGAACTGGAAATTGCAGGTCAAGATCATGCAGGCAGCCGATGGACGGAATACAATATACATGCACAATTTGAAAATTTGCGTACGTTGCAGTAAGCTTTTAAGCAAGGAGAATAAGTTGGCCTCTGCTTAGTCTAGTTTATTTCAGTCGTGTTGTTTCCTGGTGACATTTCAAGGAATTTTAGTGCCTTCGTGTACCTGTATGGTCTCAAAAATTTAAGACATCAGATAGTAACGACCGCCGTAAATTTATATGAAAATTTTCGATACTATGCTTTCGGCATTCTTCTCAAAAGCGTTATTATTAATTTTTAAAAGTGTTCTACTTTTGCTTATTAAAATACGACTTTTTCATTCTTTTCGTGACGAATATGGTAAAGTTGTTTAAGACGTTTGATTATTTATAATTTATTTGTTGAAGTAATCATTACAGAGGGCGTTAGCGTAGTTAGTTTACTTAATTAGCAACCTGTTACACTTGTGTTAAATAGTTTTTATGATATAATAACTTAGTTACTGGATTAAATCAAGTTCTCTCAATCTACGCACAGTGTCAAACCATACTTGTAGCTATATTTTAAACAAACATACATACAAGTCAGTCATTATCTGACATTTGGTTGCCAGTCCGGGAAAGTTCAGGTGATGGTTTTGTGATTGTGTTGGATTTTTTTAACACAATAATTATCATTCCAATATTGATTAATTAAGTTCTTTCTTGGAATAATACACTTCCTCTAAAATGGATTGGGAAAAGTGTATTGTACAAGCAAAACAGTTTGGTTATACCGGTGAACAGTTAAGGAAGTGCTATTGCGGCAGCCATTGGAGCGTGAAGAGCCCGCCTATACACGGGAGTTGGAATGGGGAACACCTGCACAGGAACAAGCAGAGTGCGGTGATAAACGAGAGCTAAAACGAGCTGATTACGGACAAAAGCTCTAGCAAGACCTAGCCGAGCATGTCCAAGCTATTGATATTGAGAAACGAAAGGCAATGCATTTCCAGATTGAGTTCAAAGTGACACCTGGTGGTGGGGCTTCAAGCAGTGGTGTACGTATTACTTGTCTCAATCTCTCAAGGTTCGAACAACGCGTCGATGACTCGGATGCCTTCCTAGCTCCACTTGAGACATTCGCCACAAGCCAGAGGTGGGATAAATCGGAGTGGGGTGTAGACTCCACAACAAGCTATGAGGCTTCAAGATGATCTTCGTTGACTGCCAAATGGCGAATGAATTTTAAAGCAGAAAAAAAAGTGTGGACATTATTTTCTCACAATCCAAAAACTCACTACTGCAAGTAGATCCCTGATTTAAAACGTAGTGGTAGGAGAATGCCAAAAAGATATACATGTATTCATAAACACTTAGGTATTATTCTTGATAACACTCTCTCTTTGAATGCTCATTGCAGTGATCTAATTGGTAAGGTACAAAATTTGCTGAATCCAAACTTATATCAAGGCAACTAAGCTCAATTCACCTAGAAGTTTTGTTTAATGCATTTGTCTTACCTCACTTTGACTACAGAGACATTTTCTATCAATCCACTAGTGCTGGTGTTCTGCTCCAGTGAGATGGCTTGCTGTATCAAGCTGCACTTTCAATCACAGGATGATTTAAAGGTTCAGAAAAAAATAAAAGTCTCAAGAAACTACCCACAACCAAGTACAAATTTGAAGTTCTCAATAACGCGTCTAATAAGCTTATAATTAACGAATATGAACGAGGATGACGAAGTCCTGGCCTTACGAATAGCATTATTTTCACAATACCCCGTCATATTCCAGGGCAACTCGTAGATCAACAATTGCAGTGTCTTTATAGAATTGGAAAACACTGCCTTTAAATTTAAGAAACAGCCGTTCACCCTCAATGATCAAAACAAGCTTAAAATCACATCTGTCTTTCTAATCTAACTTTCCCTCTTACCAATTTTGAAACTATTCCTAGATCTCACGAGATATCTCTCAATAGATTGCATTCTGGATATTTACTTAACTCTGATAAATCTCGACAAAACATCAGAGACATCTATCCGTTGTGAAATTGCGGACAAGTTCAGACTAAAATTCACTTTCTCAACAACGACAGGGACTCTTCCAGGTCATCAAAAGTAACTATGGTTTATTCTCCACACTTAATGAATCCCTTAGTTTGCCAGACAAAGCCAATATCCTCATTAATGGTTTGTGTAATTTCATTGTTGAAACTAATCTTATTCTGGTTAAATCTATCACTTCATTTGCATATCATAGTCTGTTTTTGTATTGATCTGTTGGAAGTCAATGTCTTTTTTTCGCTTTTCTCTTTTCTCTAATTGTTGTTTATAATGAAAACAGTTTAATATTCTCATGTATTAATGTGTGTTCATTGCCCAAAGCCCGGATGTAATGCTAAGTGCGCTTTCTGGGCTAAGTTTTATAGTGTTATATATTTGTGTTTGTCTTAATAAATCGTCAACTGTTTAAACATCCGAAAACAGCGGAATATCAAAGGTAGCACTGTGGCATGATATTTAACGTGGGTTCAACCACGTCATGATATTCAGGCATTCCTATTGGTTCAAATCTGGGAAACCCCTTTCGGTTTGCTGTTACGTAGTATGGCGTTCAAAAATAAATTATATAGTTACAATTTATTGAAACGGGCAATAATCGAAGTAAACAAAATCCCGATCATTGACTTACGCCCAAACAAGTACACGCACTGTGCATAAAATCCGCGTGCAAGTAGTGGCGATGTGATGGGTAAACTTCCGACCAAGCATGCACACTGATGCCCACACACGAAACTCCTTGTGCTGTTGATCATGTTTCCACAGGGCCACTTTTCAATATAGGTGTCGTTCTGTCAGAGAGTATCGTCAGCGTAGCGCATTGATGCTGCATGTTATCGCATCGAGGCTACGCCCCTCTACTGTACATCTATACCGTCAATTACGTAGACGCTCTGCTAACATTTAAAAATGTGGTTGCAACGATAAAATATAAAAGGATGGTTGGCTGCACTAGACCGTGACTTACGGTAGGCAGGCGGTACGTTAAGAAGCAAAAAAATGGTTGGCTGTGCCTAAGTGGGCCCACGCCCTAATACAGCACTGCTTTTGACAACCATTCATACAAAAATGGGGCATTTTAAATCAATCCCTAATTTGTTTCCGAAGAACAGTAAACCCAACTTAAGTTAGTAATTGAATGATTCTTGTGAATCCGATATGTCATTTGTGAGATACGGTGTTCCGATGTTATCCAACTTTTGTATATAAATCTGTCTAACAAAACAGTTGTGCCTTCCACTATGTTTGTGTCAAAGAACGGCTGCTACTAAGACAGTGGCGGATTCAGGATTTTTAATTTGGGAGCCACGGCAGTATATTAGCCTGGATTTTGCCCAGCAGACCTTCATACCTCCGAACCTCCAAATGGTGTCTTGGAGAATTTTAGGAGGACCATGGGCCTCTTGGCCCCCTTTAAATCCGCCACTGCAAACTTTACCGATGTATACATACCATTCATATGTACATACATGTACATATCTACATACATACATACACACGAATATATATCACTATAATTTGGCAGCAATCTTTCTCGTATACATATTTCATTGAAGATGGGACTTCTATCTGTTTTTACTAGTTTAATTTCAGTTCTTTCAAACTCTCTAAATAGAAATTTTGTCTTTAGATCACAGCAGTGCAATAAAAATCCAAACGACACCAGTAGATAACATAATTTAAAAAGCAAAATTTCGAGACACATATCTCATCTTCAGGCTACTAAGTACAACTAGTTCACATCAGAAATAAGAAATGCAATGTAACACTTGAAGTTGGCATGTGCAACAACGACGACTAAAAACACACATACATGTATATAAATATACTTGGAATGCACATTTATTGCAGTACATCATAATCTACAGATCACCTAAATAATGATAGAGAACTTCGAGTTCCAATTAGCTGCTCATTCAAGCTTGGTTTTTCAAACATTATTAGAAGCGACTCTAATGTTTGAAACCTGTGTACATTATTTGCAATGTATCTAATGACTGTATTGTCGACAAGCTCCTGACGAGTTATCTTGCGACCATTAACGTTTTGAAAATGGTCTTTAATTGAGCCGTTTTGTAAAGCATCGAAAGTCGTCGCGATTAGGAACACACTGTGTGCCCAATGTAATTTAGTTTCTGATGAGGACGAAAACATTTGACCGCGGGACAAGTAAACTCATAAACATTACATCTAGCAACAGTGCGGACCTTCTCACGACTAATATTGTTTCTCATCACTAAATTAGAGGTCTTCATACTCTTGTAATAAATAATTATATATTGTTTGTCATAAGGACTAACAACTTTTACATTATTATAGATTATGTTCTTTAGGACTTGTTCATCTTGTACATAACTTTTGGATATACAGTTTTTGTAGAACAGTGTTTTAACATTACCAGTAAATGTTTGTACATGATATTGATACCTACTGATGTCATTTGGATTTTTATTGCACTTTTGTGATGTAAAGACAAAATCTCTACTTAGAGAGTTTGAAAGAACTGAAATTAAACTAGTAAAAACAGATCAAAGTACAGGACATTTCACATATGAATACAGACACAAGCTGGTTCTGCGTGAATACGATCGTGCAACACAAGCTCGTGATGAATTTGTTAAGAAACGCACGTGTGTCCTCTCAGAAATCAGTGATTCCAATACTACAGGCAACGTGTTACTTACCTCAACATTCCCATTAGAAACCGGATAACGATAACCGTGACTTTCTATGTTTAGGATCAAATTACCACATCAAGCCAAAATTCAATTGTTATAGAAAGACAGTGGAACTGGAACATTCTTATCCCATGCGCGTTGAATCTGTCGAGGGAAATACGGCTATGTAATAAGGTTTTCCGTATTCACCTCCCGCACTACTTCAACAGCGACCTCTGAAATGGAAAGTTCAAAAGGTACATGTAGGTTTATGTCGACTCAACGCCTTCAGCCGGATCGATCATCAAACTTTCCGAGTATAGTTTAACGTAATACTGTTGCAGCAGTGTAACTAACACTACACATGCAATCAGGTGCTAAACGTAAAACCTGGAACAAAACTGTTCATTACAAGACACTTATGTCTCAGTTTTCAGTTGCTGAATACCATATCGTCTGCAACTCAGGCGCCGATTCCTAGGAAATCAAAATATCAAATGGCGTTGGTACAACTTAACTGCACAGTCGCCGTTGTTTTCATTTTTTCTATCTCTTTTCAAGAAATAAATTGTTACTTTTAAAGCTGTTTCTTTTACAAGAGAAAACTTACAACCTTACGCGCAAGTACATACATGTAGGATGAGATCCGCCATGTGAACAGTGTGGGTGAAGTATTTGAAAAATCTGCCGAAAAAATGTAAGAAACCTATGAATTCGTAGCGCACGGGATAAATACAGAACGTACCTCGATTGGCGTACATGAAGTAATATCCCACTCGACATTATTCCACGTATCGCGGAATAAATCCTGACATCCGTGACCAGCTAAGAGCGGAAAGCACTAAGCGTAGTAGTAATAGTTGTCAACGCACTCTACCACGTCGTCTTACTGATGCTTTCAAACGTTTGAAAGAGAACAAAAATATTCTAATTTGTCGAGCTGATATGTAATGCTGGACAGCAGTGATTATTTTGACAAACTTACTCAGCTAACAAGCGATTCCAGTGAATTTGAGTCGGTTAGTCGTACGCCCATACTTAATATAAAAAGGGATCTCACCAGTCATATCAAGACGGTGAATAGACAAGCAAGTAGGAAGTTCTTTAATGAGATCGAAGGTGATTTCTCTGAAGGTTATCTTCATAGCAACCCTAAGACGCATAAAGTTAATAATCCAATGAGACCTGTCATCTCTAAAGTATTAACACCTACATAATATAAAGTGTCTAAACGTATTGATCAGATTATAAAACTGTAAATTCAACGTTAGTATGGTATCAAGTCACGCGATGACTTTCTTGAGATTTTGCGTACCACTGTACCTATTACTAGCTGCCAACCAATGTCACTGGATGTAGAGTCGTTATTCACCAATGTCCCAGTACTTGAAACCATAGATATTATTATTAACAATGTCTCTAAGCATCCAAATTTGAAACCTCCTAAAATTTCTAAGGACATACTTAAAGAAATGCTATTGACTTGCACTACGAAGGTACCATTTCGACATGTAAATGGTGAAAAATTTTTGCAGCAAGATGGTGTTAGTATGGGTTCACCATTAAGCCCAACTTTCGCTGAATTTTATGTGTCACAAGTTGAAAAAACGAGTTAAAACTAACATTGACCACATTCCTATATACATATATAAATATATATATATGTGTGTGTTGCATTGAAAAGTAAGCTTTTCGTTGCTTCAATTAGTTTGTAAAATAAACTTTCGTAGTGTCTACACAAGTGTCTTTCATCGGATGGTATTTGATATAATAGGTCGCCCAGTGTAAGAGGCATCACGAACGCATTGAGTAAATATATAATAAAACTCTGTACAAAACATATCAAAATAAAACAGTAGCGGTACTTCGACTATACACCAGTCATCAAAGGCAAATAAACGCTTTCGTGTAAGATATATGAAACAAGAACGATGACATTAAACACGAATATAAGGTTGCATACATAAGAGCGCAATAACAGGAGTAATTGTAATGGAAACTATTACATCCGATGAAAGACGTTTTCAAGTTTTAGAATTTGAATCTTGGGAAAATTTTGATTTTTATTATTTAAAGTTTTCTCATTTTTCAAACGAATAATTTTTGTTTGCTTATGCGAAACCCATTGCTTAATGAACATGTGTTAAAAATGTGTGGAGAAATTTGTTGCCCTGAATGTTTTCTTAAAATTGATAAAAATACAGCTCACTAAACATTGAACGTTGCATTGGTTCGATGCGATTAAATCATTACCGTAGGACTTCGTCAATTTAAATGTGGATGGACATCCGGTGGCCAGCGCCTTGTGTACATGTAAATGCAAGGCATTGTCCAACCCGTGAGACAATCACCTGACCAGTATACTGTAATCAATATCACTCACGCAATTTAAAAATAAACGTAGTTTTCGTGCAAGTTCCTTTGTGTTGAGTTGTTCTCGCAATGCAGTTTCCACCGGAAGTCGACTGTCAAAGTTTTGTAATTAACGGCGTTTGGCGTAAAGCTCACGACAATTAAGTTGATATTACTACTTGCAAAGTCCGGAGGAGTAAGTGCTCAGGCGCACTCTTTGTCTCAATCAGGTTAGTACTAGGGAGCGGTCTAAGATTATTCTCTTTACCCCTTTTTCTCTCTCTCGCTCTCTCCTCTCTCTTTCCCCTTCCCTCCCTTTCTCCGTCTCTCTTTTCTGTGACAAAAACACCCTTTTGGGCAGCCCTTTTCGTATATAATTTCTACAGGAATGCCCTCCTGACTGACACGACACGAATTTGGCTACCTATTATCATTTTTTGTTAGTACTACATCACTATTGCTACTGTTACTACTAATAATACTATTACAACTATCACTACTAATACTAATACGTTATCGGTATTATTATTATTGTTGTTGTTGTTGTTGTTGTTATTATTTTTTAATATTTTAATATTGATTTAAGGAGGAAACAATGCATGTTTAGCAAAGTGCTAATACATCATTGTCCTCAAAGATTTTAAAATCATCTCATTTATGGTTCAATGTTGTCATCGGGCTTTCCATAAGAGACTGTTCCAAACGGATTTTTAAGGGGTTCCTATGTTCAGCTTTAACGATATTGTGAGGAACGCCTTGACCCCTGTAGATGCAGAGTAGGCTTATTTTTTGGAAACGAGGAGGTTGAGATTTAAAATCTTGTTTAGGCGTGCATCAACTTCAAAAATCGATTATTTCTGAATTATCGGCAAGAATTGTATTCTTTGTAAATATGACTATATCGAACTGTAATTTACCACAAAGAACTAAATTCAGATTGCAATATTGTTTCTTTTTTGAAAACACTCGTTTTCGAAGAACTGGGGGTCGTTCCACGATTTTGTGTAAGTTTAAATATTGCGTTAATTTGAACTCTGGAGGCAGACAATTTTCGAGAACTTGCGACTAGTCGGCTGTGGTCACCGAATCATTAGCATAGCTGGTAACGGACACGCAAAATTTTATGTGGAATGGGCTTCAATATTCTTAGAAAACTATAGTGATTTCACAGAATGATTTGAATTAGATTTCATTGAAAGCGGATTGTATGGAACAAAAACCGCTGACGTCGAAGTCAGCGATGTCAATACCAGCCTTTAATGCAATGCATCAAAATGATCAATATACGAAACTGCCTTATTTGCCAGCTGGAACCTCATGAGACACATGAATTCACGTCCATTAATAATGAAATGTCCAATCTTTGTCTGCATTTATAAGTACTTCGAACTAACGACCATTGACCAAAAAGCAATTTTAATTCATACTTTATCTTAAAAGATAATAGAAAGAAAAAGTGAGTGTTTTTATAGTCTGAAACGCCGACGGTCAGCTTTTTTGGATAATTGCCCCTTTAAACTATCGATCTAGACCTGGTTTGAGCAAAGTGATCATGTCTTTTCAGAGTGCAAAATATTTTCTATTTCCCCAGCTAGGCTTCTCATTTTTACGTACGTCACAGTTTGACCTGTTGCTGCCACCATTTGGTATCAAAGGAAGAATGAAACTTCTTTCGTTACTATGGCACCACTTTTTTCTCGCCAATCTCAACAGCAATATTTTTCTGTTGTTCTAACAAAGTCTGTCAACCCTCCGGTAAATAAATACATGGTTTTATTTCTTTAAGAAATTGTCACTCGTAACTAAGGTGGTAGACAACACCCGTTCGCACCAGAAACTTTGGTTTTGCTTCTTTTGTGTAAACCACGGCATAATTACTGCATTGGCAACGAGTCCAGGACAATAAAACACTGGCTAAAATAAACCAAACTATCGTGGACTAAAACTGGTGTTTTCTCTATCAAACTGGCTTCCGAAATTGAACTCGCCATAAAAAGTTTTGTTATTGTTGTTCGTTCGGTAAGAAATACGATAAACATTAGCCAAATAGGATGTCATTGTTGTGCTTACGAGGGGAAGTGTATTTACTCTAGTGCCGGATACACAGTCGGTTTAGGACCTGTGAGCGTCAAAAAGATTACAAGAACGCTTTAACTTGGTACCTGATCCTGGAAACTCTTTTCGAGTGGATTTGAAACTGTACGTTGTACATTTTGAATATGCCATAAAACTACTCATGTTAAAAACGTGAAAAGTACATAGAGACACATCTATAAAATCGACCTGGGACATTTGATGAAATATCATTCACACAATCCGAGAAAGAAGGCGTTAAGTGTGTGAACGGTCTACCTCAATGTGACAAGTGCCACACAAACTCATGAAATATGACGTCACTTTCATAAAATGAAACAATGGTACATTTATTTTCTTGCATGTGCATTTGACGTAAATGATAACAAAACAATTACATAAAATGTAATAACTTGTTACATATAAGGAGAGGCCTGGCGACGTAAAATGTAACAATGACATAAAATGTAACAGTTGTTACGTTTTACAAAATTGTTACATTTTGAGTCGTATCATAGCCTTTATGAGACTAGAAGATAATTCTACTTTTGCTTAAAACCCAACTTGAAAACTGAAAACGGACTTTTTGTCTAGATAAAAATGCCCCCCTTTGCTACACGCTCTGAAGCACCATTGACAACACCCTTGCGTTCATTAAGGAAACCGTTTTGCTTTTTTGATTTTGCTGTTGAAAGATGCACTCGTGGAAAACAATTTGGTTTCAACGAAAGCTTTTCAAGAGCCATCGCCAAAATTGACGATGACGGACAAGTATAGTTTCAATTTGTATAATACTTTTATTGAACATTTAGAAATGTTATTCGTATTAATTCAAAATATTTCTCTGCTTTATACTAGTCGTTTCATAGTCCTTTTGTATTACGAGCCGCTCCGATTTAAACCAAGTTAATTTCATTTCATCCGCTTCTGACTGTACATGTACATGTACATATTAGTGATTGTAATCACGTTTGACAGCCTTACGATGTTTAGCCTCGCGAGTTAGAAGAAATTCCAAGAATTTTTGCCATATCAGTGAGACGAACGTATGATTCTTTATTTTTATACATCCATTTCCTGAAGATAGTACATTGTGCATCAATCAAGGTATCCGATTGCCAGAATTCGATAAAACTTGACATAGGGTTATACGATTTGACCACTGCAACACCTCTTAGTGTCCATTTTCGGAAAGACCATTTCTACAACATATCATTTGAATAGATGACGGATTTTACAAAACACAGGTGTGTGATTTCATTGCAACAACACCATTAATATTTTTGCCGGGATTCGACAATTGCAACACGTTCTAGTGACCATTAAGTTCTCAAGAGGTTGTCATGTATTGTTTGGTGAAAGAGCAATTCAAATGACATCTAAATACACAATTGAAGATGTCAAGGCAACTCGGAACAATAATGTTATGCCAATGCAACGGATCCTTCTGTTTGGGTCTGAGGCTTCGCAAGAAGGGAATTTTCTACTCTTGTTTAGGGAAAGATTGTTTGGATGCTACTTAGGGTGCCCATTGACTGTCTTCAATGAAGTTTTACTGTAAAATCTACATGTACACAGTGTTGTATGATGAACTTGTGCCAACACCATCTCGGTCTCGACAAGAAGCTTTTCAAGACGGTTGATGTTGTTTAGGGAAAGAGTATTTCCGCATCGTATACCTAGAGAATTTATTGCCGGATTTCAAAAAAACTTGAGTCAGAGGTGTGTGAAGGAAATGCGCTAAAGCGCAGGATTTTTGGTCTGGTTCGACCACTGAAGCACCTCCTAGTGGTCATTAAAAACATATACTACAGTGTACAAGTCTAAGTTTTGACTCAATTTCCAAACTTTGAAGAGTTTACATCTGGGAAAATAGACAGAATTAAGGCAAAAATTTAAGTAAATATTTTAAGCCATACTGAACATGTCTTTCTTGAACTGGTCTTGGGCAAATTTGAGTATATTGAAGTTTAAGATTTGTCTTAGCTATGTCAGTTTTCTTGGAACGGAACCCTTGTCCACAAGTCTAACACGTTGTTGTGAATTCTCGCTGCGTTCATGCAGATATACATATACACATAACATAGAAAAGAGCCAGTATTTGATATCCAGATGTTACACCAATTGGTTTTGGAATTGCGACTCGTTTTTGCACCAAGATAGGGTACTTTGAAATTGGTGCTACACTCATTTCTGCATTAAAATGGTCACTATAAATGTGTTACAGTTACGACGTGTGATGTAACCAACGTGGTTTACAGCACCAATGATGCTCTAAGCGGGCAAGTGGACAGTGGCGACCAAGTCAAGTACACCTGTAACACTGGCTATGTCTTTGAAGACCACCAGACGGAGAAGGTTCTCACGTGTAATGAGGGAGTTTGGAGTGAGCCCGCAGGGACTTGTCTCACTGCACCGGATACCGAAAAACTCTTCTTGTCAGTGCCTGGTAAGTCAGGTCGACAGGTTCCTGTACACTGTGCAACTGCTAACTGTCGTGTAGGTCTTTCTGTCAATCTGCGTTACGCCCATGTTGCAAACATTTGTCTGAAGAGGTTTGACGCTATATTATTGTCCCACCTTGGTCCTTACTCAAATGAGAATTGATCTCTGAGTAAACTAAGAACTGACAGTTTGTTATTCTTTGGAACCACTTGCCTCGATAGCGTTGTTCTCATCTTGTTCCCAAATCAATTTATTTCTGCAATCGAAGCTCATAAAATGTGCGCCAATCACGCGCCATTATTTTAGAAAGTTTGTAAGTTGTCATGCTATCCGACTGGTCAATTTTCGTGTCAAATTTCGAGTACAGAGTTTACACCCTCGGGCTCAAGCAACAACGAAGTCCCCTAAAATTACCTCCAATTTAAGTACACGCAAAGAGTATTTTGAAAACCTGCAGTTTCATAACAGTCATTGGTTTAAATCATTGCAATCTATGCTAAGGTAGTGCTAAAATACACTTGTCTAAGCATTCGTAGGCCGTATTTTCGATTATGGATGTGGGAATTTTAACTCGAGTATGTTATATGTATAAAATATAGTTTTATTAGGATCACTCTGTGCAGCGGGTTGATTCAATTTCTGACTTTCTTAAACGTCCTTTGCAGGTAACATTGAAGTTATGATCAGAAACTCTAAAAAGAAGGTTGCTATAATATCCGGATCCGCCCAGACTGTTGATTCAACGACAATGCGGTCGTGTTCCGACTCTTGCAAGGACACATCGTCGTGTGCTGCTGCGCAGTGGGACATCGGAAGTAGTCAGTGCAAACTCTTTGATACTTCCGTGAAGTACACGACAGGGAGCGACACCTGCTGCTTAGTTTTTGTGAAGACGACTGACAATATTCCAGGTATAAAATGTTGTGTTTGAAGTCGACCATGAAATCACTTGATTGTTACATAAGAGTATAGATCTTCAAAGGAAAACGTTCTAGCTGACAAACGAAAGTGTGATATGTGCAGATAGAAAAAACACCGTATTGTGCCTTCTCATTTGCATATTTTATCTTCAAAAATCCACTTCAGGTCAACCTCGTATCCGGTAAGTGCCATTCCAGAAATAATTATCCCACCATCTGTTAAAAAGTGCATCTTGCCTCATTCTATCTATCACCGTTAATGTTTCTAAAACACGCGGAATATTTATTCTTGCAGTCAACCAGTTTTTTAGATTCACATTTACAATTAATACACCGTTTTAGGCCATCCGGATTCGCAACTAAGTTACTACTCGTCCTATCATGTTTTATTACACATTCTTCCACTTTTTCGTTGGTTTTGTAGTAAAACCTGTAAAATATGTCATGCAACACGTAATACGCTCCATTGCTCTCAAAATCGGTAAAATCGCAATAATGAGACGGTTCTGATGAACCTATATAATCACAATGTGAGTTTCATTTTTGCAGACAGAAGCTGCGGCTCGAAAAAGCTCAATATACAGTTCTTGTATAAGAAGAAGTTAATTGGCTACTACCTTGAAACCACAACGCGTACATTTAACAACCAGATGGCGTGTCTGGCCCACTGTATTGCCACAGCCACCTGCCAATCAGCAGATTTCCACGAGGAGAGCCAAGCGTGTACACTTTGGAGCAAACATTGGATGAACAGTGTTCACCAGTATACTTACGCTGACGCAAGCAGCTATAGAGAGATTCACATGGAATTCCAATGCACTGACCGTAGGTATTCTAAATTTTAGCTGCATTCTGCTTCCATTCTTATATGTATTCTTAAGTGGCTGTACTTCGGGAGCAAGTTTTCGGTTATTCAGAATTTGTTAAATGCACGACACTGTTACTGTATCTATGTTCAGTTGAGAGTAGATTTTTGTTCCGAAAGTACAAACGTAACGGAATAAAGACTGAACAATGAAAAGTGTCGTGCATTTAACAAATAAAATGTATTCCTGACGTACAAAAATGATTAATAGTTGAGACTGAGTACTCAGGAAGCTAGGTATTTTGTGTCGAAGGAAAACGGCTGGTTCCGTGGTTCCACGCTAGATGTAGCTTATAACGTCTAAAACGTTCCGTTTGAAAACAAAGACGCTATGTATGTACTCGCTTTGATTTCGTCAAAATAACGTTTGACTTATGGGAGGGGGGAGGCAAGGGGGAGGGGGTGAGAAGGAAAAAGTGGTTCAAAAGATATTACAAATGGTGTTACGATCTATTTTGTGCTGAAGTTTTTTCGTTGGATGCATAGCGTATGGTGGTCGATAGTTCGTACTAATAGGTAATGTAACAGACAAATTGTGATGGTGCTGTTTTGCGCATGTTTTTTCGAAAAAGCCAATATTCTTGGATAAATTCTATGTCGAGAAAGTATCTAGAGAAAATTTGGTTTATACCTCTGTAGTAAAACTTTTCAAATAGGGCAAGTGTAGCTAAGAAACTGGGATTTTTTGATATTTCGTACAGCTTTTTGCAACATTTTAACCTTGTGCAATCTCCAAATACCCAAACATTTATTTCATATTTGAGCCGAGATATAATGAGAGAGCTACACGCACAGAAATCCAGGTAAGAACCAAATGAGTTTTGTAAGGGCAGCAAATGCACTAAATCACACGAGTCAACCAATACGTTTACGTGTTTGAAAGGTTAGCGTTTGCTGCAGTGCCAAGCACTAGCATTGTGAAAATTTTATGCTTTTTCCTGAACCGCTTCGTTATTTCATTGAAAATTCATGCAAAATATATCTAGGGCTATGCAACGTTCTATTGTATAATATTAACTAGGGGGAGTAGTTGTGAGGGCCGTAGATAAGATGTTGTGGCGACCAGGAAGGTGAGGGGGGGGGGGGGTGGAAGCGAGAGATTTTGCCCGTGCACCACCACTAGGCGGTGAGCCAGAATTTGTAGGCCTTCTAGAAAATGGTTTGTGAGTGGTTGGGGGAGGGGCAATTTTTTGGTGTTTTTTAATTCATTTACTAGAGTGTTTTCAAAATCTAAAAAGTTGCCTCGTTTTAAGTTGCACATTTTTGAGAAATTTGAGTTTGAAGTTGCAGAATAACCATCATAGAGCTAAGAGAACTTATATTTGTGAAAACAATAGTTTTTTTGCTATCTTTTTTGTAAAGCAAGTAACATGGACCCATCGATGTCATTGTATTGAACAATAATACATTCACATTACATGTTTTACTATTGTAGAATAATTGTAAACAGTGAAATTTAAAAAATGTAAAGTGATACCTAGTGGCAGAAATTCAAACTAAGTCTGAATGTTACTAGGAGGTTATTCGGGCATTGTCTGGCAACAAAAATAACACAAAACACTTGAGACTGGGCACAGTTTGTGCCTCAATGACTGAACCATTGACTAATGGTGTAAAATACAGCTTGTTTGCATAATACACCAGAAATACGTTATAGTACAAAAACAATATAGTTGAATGATCTCTGTGAATGTGCACACAGACTGTAAAAATAATAGATTATTCTGACAGCGTTTATCAAGCAGTATAAGACAAATACATAACAATGACCAAAGAACGTACTTTGTATGACTTAATCAACTCATAAAATTCACTGTTTAGTACAAAAAACGAAATAACGGGGTTGGAGGCCTATTTAGGGTTGACTTGTCAAGGAACTATCCACTGTTATGCAGTCAGTGTTGTTGATGTTACTACATTTGTCACAGCTGCACATTTCTGTACAGTTTGACCCAGCATTGCAGCACAAACTCAGTTTCTCAGCACACATGTTCTTGGGCAAACTTTTGATTCAAAATATGCCATAATGGGCTGTGTTAATTAGAGTCAGCAAGTGAATTATTGAACACTAGCCTCAATTCACTTTCGTATCTCTTAGTCGGGCACAAACTAAAACACTGAGTAGCTTCAACAGTCGTTTCTGTCCAAATAACTTCATGCACAACAGCTTTCTGAAGAACAGCTTAAAAGCCTTACTTTAGTTTTGAAAAAGGCAAATGACATCTCCATGTGTTAGAAGCTTTGATTCAATGAACTCCAAACAAAACTGTAGAAAACATCTCTGAAAACTGTGGATTTGTCACTGTTCACAATCTTTGTATTTCTATTTTTATAGCATGATGATCTGTAGTACTTGGCTTCTACGAAACAAGGTCTTTGTCTTTGAAGTTCATTTTCATATTCAGGGCCCTGGACGGAGATGTTGCTTGCGACACAAGTCCAACTGAAAAAACCCGAAATGTTAAGACTAATTTAACATTTTACAATGAGTGAGTTCGCATGCAAATTTCTCAGACGGACTTATCAGAAACTGATCCACCACCAGCCTAACAAATTTACATGCCGTCAGATCAGTCGCCTACAAATGTTGATCATCTAATAATTAGATTAGTTGATGCAATTGAAAATAATTCAGCTGATATACCAGTGCAGTGATTGAAAGTTAATTTTTAAATCAGATGCTCATACCATAGTCAATCGATTTACACTTAAGGTAATCAATGCTCGATGAAATCGACAGTGGCTTCCACGGTCCCCAAATTACAACTTTAATTTAAGTACCATTGAAGCTACCTAAGTAATTAAAGTTTACAGAAAATGAGAAGAGGTTACCCTTACCCCAGAATTACGGCAGGGGTTGAAGGCCACTTGGGCATGTTGGTTGCAACCATCTACTCCATTGAACCTTCTCAAAAATTTAAATGTAAAGTGCGTAAAATCACACCCACAGTAGAACGCCATACGATTATCCTTTGGCGCAAGCCGTGTCGATATGGCAACTGAACAAGTGAGTTCGAAAAACAGGATTGCAGGAGTATTTGTTTAAACTGGGAACAAATGAATACATTAACGGCTTCCTCAGAGGCACATCTCTACGCGTTACTCCTAAACTTATTGGAACATGACTCATGGTTTAACCAGTGTGATGCATAATTTGCCGAAAAGCATCCGGCATATGGAGTACCTATGATATGATCACAGGCTCTACTGGGTCAGAGGGATTGTCTAAGGCCTAGGCAGCCAAGGGGCTGAACAAGTTAAAAAACAACTGGGGATAACATTGAAACACACTTGGAAAACACCAAGATGTACCTTTCGACAATACGTACATGGACCTGTCTTTCAAAGCTATCAAGTTTTTACTTCTTTCTCTTTCTTGAAATGTGATCCATAATATACTTTTCCTGCTAACAAATAATGCACTCGTGTTTCAGAATGTTCCCATCTTGTTCAGGTTAATCGGGTGTTTCAGATTTTGGAAGTCTAATTGATTTTCTTGGGAAATTTTGGGTAACATCTGTATCACTTTCAGCAGCTTCAGCATTAGTACTACTGCTGGTGTCTTGAAATGTTGCTATGCCCTTCTATGTCCTTTCAATTTTTGGTCTGACGCTTGGTCTTCTACAGCAGTATACTGTGTATAGGCTGTACCAGGACATGCAGCTGTTTTCTGCACAAACGTTTGTGACACCTGTAGTTCCTTTTGATCTACTGATCTACAGACTTCCACAGTCCATCAGCTTTCGTCAGGATGCTTCCCTAAGCTTCTTCAGGTTCTGGCATCACAATTTTGTGCTGTTTGATAAACCTTGAATGATCCAGACATCATACTCCAAGGGCGCAGCCATATTGAAGTAACTAAGCAAGACAATTCAATCTGGCTCTCAATTCAATAGAAAAGCGCCACCAAGTGGCAGGAATGTGCATAATATTTTGTGCAACAAAAACACTTTTTTTAAAAAAAATGTGCAAGTGCAGACGTGGGAACTTTTTGGAATTTGATTTATAGGTATATTATCTAGCCACATAGAAAAAGCTAAGTTGCCCCCCCCCCCAAGGTACTCACAAGGATGAACGCTATGGGATCTGGCCCATCGACTACACGACTACAAGGTCAAATTGCACGCTTTGTTAAAGTTTGTCAGTCCATAGCAATGCTACCTGGAAAAATGGTTGACATGCACGCTAAGTACTAAGTACTAAGTGCTGTAGACAGGAGTGGATTTTTATCAGATTTAGTTGCACAACACATGAATCATGTACATGTATATGGCGATTTGTGTTTAAAGACTTTTAAATCTAGTATTATTTTAATTCTTTCTTCACAAACAGATGGCGCCTGTCCGCCACACATGTACAAAGCTACCAACGGCAACTGTTTCATCTTCAGCGCGAGCTTTCCTCTGGCCCTACCCTACTCTAGCGCTAAAGCGTTCTGTGAACGAAGAGACGCTCACTTAGCCTTCATTAAAAGCGAATCTTCGAGAAGTGCTGTAGTGGCAGTCATGAATGTGTAAGTTTTTGAGACTGAAAAATTGTCGCTTGTATGTTCTGGGAATCATGGCTGGTAAGGTCACAGCATTTCCAATCATTGTTACTGTTACCCATGAAACGGTCAAGTAAAACGGCCAATATTATGACCCTCCGTTCAATCATGTAGCTTTAAACACTACTTACTAACCGCTACTAAAAACGATTGCGACTGAATGGAAGTGACAAAGAACTCAAAATGCGGGCGTTTTTCCGGGACATTCTCCTTTAATTTCTACTGGTCCACGGACTGAAAAGGGAAATCCCTTGTTAATCAAAGAAAAGTACTTCAAGATAACCCAGAAATTGTATTTTCATGCGTGTAAATAAAGCACCAAAATGTCGTGCGTTTTAAGGTGGTTGAACCCCGTACTCATCTTGTGCTGATTCTCCAAAAAAAATCAATTACATTTCATGATCTAAGCTAGTCGTCATATTTGTTATGCGTGACCAAGGTCTACCACGTGTCCTTGTTGGTGTCTTATCTGTTGACCTCTGCTCATTGTAATTATTCCAAATGGAGAAACCTCTGTCTGCTTTCGTCACCAACAAAATTTGGTGAGAGAAGACGATCACGATCATTCTGTTTACAGTTGAGCCATTGACATATCGCAACTACCTACGTGAAGAACAATTGTTACGTAAGAACAACTATTCTGTATTTTCTCTTAATAAGATAATCGTTATCATCTGTAGAGAAAAATAACCCTGGCAAATCTGCCTCAAGTAGCTGTAGCTGAGATCTAACAGTGTTAAAATACGAAATTCCTGATGAACTAAACCTAGTTAGTTGTCAGCTTAGCTATGATTCACTGGAGACAGAGAACTCGTGCCTGCCGTCTGTGTTGTGTCCGAGGTCAAGGTTCGTTTGATTGTCATCCACTATCGTGAAAACTATATTTTATCATGGTCATTCTTTGAAGGAGTTTTTTGTAAAGGTGGTGTACTGCTACAGTGCCTTTGGGGCTGTTTCAAAATCCCTCGTTGAAACACTACCGGCGGGCAAGTATCTGGTGGTTGAGGAAAATGATACAGAGTGCTTCATAAAAGCGTACACACATGTACATGTACTTCAACGCCTGAAGTTCAGTTCCCGTGGATCACTGAGATTGTACGTGGACCTACGGCATGTTCACATTTTTTTAACGTGGGTGCGTCAGTCAAGACGTACACGTCAATTAGTCAAGCAAACACTTCACTTTTGAAGAAGAAAAATTCATTACTCAATACTGTTTGAAATTAAAAACACCAAGGAAGTACAAAGACAACCTTTCGAAGCAATGAATCTAGTTATACTTATTTAATGACTTTTAAATAAAACTTTTTTTAATCTACGGTTTGTGAGTCTTAATTCCTTCAATGCCTTTGAGATTAATTTTAGATATGCGCAAATCTTCTAAGTGTACTTTACTATTTGGGGATCGGATTACAGAGTTCTTTCAACTCAGGCTGAAGTTAAATTCACTGAAATAACATCATTACTTGGAGAATTGGATAATAATTGTCAAAAATCACTGACAGACGAGTCTCAAGTATATGACATGGGGAAAACCTCTTGGAAATTTCGTCAAAATCACGAGGTAGGCCTCGTGATTTTGACGAAATTACCAAGAGGTTTTCCCTTGCCATAAACTTAAGACAGTGTAGGATTTGTTTTCTCACATGAACCGTAAAAACGATCTTTTTTGCCGCAAAACTCGACGTGTCTATAACTTTCACCACTTGACGCCATTTTTGTAAAAACACCCTTACGCAATCTGAAGTAAACTCAGTTACTTTTTGTTAACAGTTTTATTTTAAACTTAAGAATTGTCAATATGCAATTAATAAGAATCTAATAAATGGTCTTTGAATTTGTAAAATTACAACCTAACAAATTTTTATAAATCAGTCAGCGGGGCTTCCACGAACGTAAGGACTGAATAGACCTTGAGAAAGCACAGCTTAACAGTCTCACCGCGTTTTTTGAGATGAAGTTTGTTCCCCGTTGCAATGAACGTGGATATGGAATTCGCCGCTGAAATTGAGTCCGCTGAAGAAGTTGTTTGCATTTCCTTCAGATTGGGAATACGTACAGTTGTGACAATTGATTTTTCAACAATAACCATGTCAACTTTTCGGAAATTCCGACATTCCTCAGTTGGCGCTCGTTTGTTTGTTTTAGCGTTTTCCAGACGATAAAATGTAAGGCGTATGGGTTTCTCCTTTGCACTATTTTGTGATTTGCCCATGTGATATCAAAAAAATGTACTAGGTGTTATTAAACAGTCCTGTCGTAACACATTTCAGGTAGTGTGAGAAATAACGTATGTGTAAAATGATAGTCCGAAAAAATTCTCTCTTCGAAGTGAAAATGGGATTTTAAAGTGACATGATGTTGCTTACCCTTTTAGGTGCAATTGATTGCAGATTTTCAAATTTTCAGCATTTCGACCTTGCATTCTGTTTCCAAGGAAAACGTATTGATTGGCTTAACGGACCTCGACTCATCAACTGTCGGAAGAAACTGGCAGTTTGATGACGGGGAAACTGCGTTGTATCTACCTTGGCAACCTAATGAGCCCAACGATGCCACAAATGCGTGCGTGGTGGCCACGTGCAAAAGCGAGTGTAACTGGGAGGACCATGACTGCTCACAGATGTCATACTTCTTGTGTGAGTCGGACGGTAGGTGTCAAACGTTATTTGCTTGTTGACATTGAACGTGCCTTCCCAGTTTCCCATCTCCTGGTTTTATCTGCTTAGTAATGGTGCACCGTACGGTTTGGCCAAAGTTTACCCACTAAGTCATAAAATGGTAATTGCCGACCAAGAATACGCATAATCCGAATCGGACTCAAGTGCCGACCACAGAGGCGATTCAGCAGACGGCTCCCAGCAGACCGTTGTTGGTCGGCTGCTGGTCGTCGACTAATTTCCTACCGGTTGGAAAAAAAACTGTGTTGTGTGCTGTGTTTGGCCCGTGCCGGGGTGTTGTCAATTCATCGGGTTGTTATCTAATTCGCTATATTTCATTTCATCATCACTACTTGTATATCAGACAGATTTATTGTCATTATTTTCATAACCATCACCGTCGTCATCGTCGTCGTTTCTAATGTCATCGTCCTCGCTCCGATCACGGACATCACCAATCATCAATAATCACCATCATCATCATCATCGTCATCATCATCATCATCACCATAATCATCAAAGCCATGATCAATGTCATAACTTTCATTTACATCATCACAATTTTCGTCGTCGGTTTGTTTGTCGTCACCTTGTTCAATTACACGGTGACACAGTGACGACGAACAATGTTGTCCTTCTTTTCCCCCTTTGTCTTCTAGGTCTGCGTCCTTCTCATCCTAATTTTTTTCCAAAAATTCCATCTCCTCAATAGTATCTGCGTGTGTCTGCTCGTCCAGATTTCGTTGTGATGAAATTTTCATTGCTTGCTGTAACTTATGACTGATCTTAAGGTTTTACTGCGTCAAATATTTCCTTGTAGCTAACACGGTTGCGACACCAGGCGGCTGGTCGGAAAACTTTGGTCCATGGGAGAAACAATGTACCCCCTGTGGGAACCGAACTCGTTCAAAGCTCTGCAACAATCCAGCGCCAAGTACCGGACAATCTTGCAGCGGATCAGCCGAGACAGAAGTTCAACATTGCCTATGTCCATCCTTGGAAAGACTGCAGTACATTCCCGATCCAGGTACTAATAGAGTGGAGAACGTCATTCCAGGTCATCGAGACTTGTGGCTTTTGACATTAATCCCCCATAGATTACTTTTTGTGGTAATGTACAATGAGACAGATCAGCTGTTCGACATTAAATCTACAAGTTATTCGTTTGCAGTTGCTTCTCTAGCAGTGTATAAAACAAAGCTAACACCTGATGAAACATGAAGTTTTTGGACTTTGTTATCCACCGATGCTATGGTTGCTGAAAGCATTCGAGCAGTCGCCGAGTGAGAGCTATTTCAATTACATGTAGAGACGGTTCTTGTTTTCAGGATTGTGTGATTTAACGAATGGCCTGCAACTACAACTGGTGTCTTCAGATAACAGACACCTAACTGGCTACGAAGTGTACACTCTAAACAACATATCCAGTGAAGCCGACTGCGCTATTGAATGCCATAACGACACACTGTGCAAATCGGCAGATTACCAAGCGGCAACGCAAACGTGCACTTTTAACAATATCACTTGGTTGGACAAAGATGCTCATTCTAGTGCTGTGTCCAAAAACGACAGCTACACACACTTAGAATTCCAGTGCATTTTAGGTAAGTGCGCCACCAAAAGGCCTTATTTTTGCGCTTTTGCGATTAACAGGGGGAATCCTGAATTTTTGTTTATGAAAACCAGGGTTTTTTAACTGTATGTCAGATTTCCCTTTGAGAAATCCCTTGTTACCCACATGGGGACTTTAATCAACAAACTTTTGGAACAATTTCACGGGACAAGGCTTGCTGTCTCCTAATCATCCGCCACTAGGGAATGTGTTATTTGCGTATAAATTGGATAATAAGTTTCTTTTTTGAACAACTCCAAAACGTGCAATTACATTTGTGAAATATATCGTATTCTTTAGACATACTACTGCTAAAATAGAAATTTCACTTACCAGGCGATGGCTGTCCACCGGGATGGATTTTCGCCAACGTGGGTTGCTACGCGGTTACGTCAAAATATGACAGACATGAAATGGCCAAAGAGTTTTGTGATATGCGCAACAGCCACCTTGCGTTCATCAATAACTACAGCGAACAACAGAATGTCCAGGAGTTAATAAATCGGTAGGTGGAGGCGTTTACCTTAAATGTTTGGCTATGTATAGCTCCCATTGTCTGAAAGGGTGGGTTTCCAAAAAGTACGCCTCGAATAAAACTGGAGTTCCAAGGATAAATACAAGTGAACACTACACATCAGGAACCTATAGCTTGCTGATGAAATGTGGATGCTTTTGTTATACTTTGCAGGTATTTATGAATTTGCATGCACATTGAATAGAACACTGAATTACCGAAGAAAACTAAATAATCAGAACGTGCTTATGCAACTTATGTGACGTACGCTTGAATCAAAGCCTCTTTCTTCAAGAATAGTTGATCACAGTATTATTCAGTGTATTCACTTTATGATAGGTCTGCCTGGCAGTTTTTGTCATCGGTAATTGCCTAAAAATAACTGAGCATATTTCATACGCTGGACTTGGTTGGATAAATGTTATACGCTGGATAGTAACGCCTATACTGCATTATTGGTTTCGTTTCGGAAATACTGAACAATGCACTTGGTGGCGTTCAACAATCAAGCGATACATGTACGTGCACCCGGCCTAAAAGATGGGGGCTCGAATATTTATATAAAATGTGGGTCTTCTACCTAAGTGGGTACGTTCAGTACTATTAATTGTGCATTCGCCGAATTTCGGTAGTTCCTTCCTTTTTAGTGGACCTATGTTTTCTACCTTTTCGGACTTTTTGTTTTTTTGAGGCGGACCTTTTTGCCCACTTCGCCAAATGGGCGCTCGTGCGAGCCCCCCAGCCCCCTCCCCCGGGTGCGTGCACGTTATCCAGTGGATAACTTTTCAGTTTAACAGCCTTGGTGCACTTTGATTTGTGTAATACATTGCCGAATTGTGCGCAGAACCGCCATTGCTAAAAATGAAGAAATACAACCATACTGGCTGAGCTTTCCACATTCCGGGGACGCCTATGATTGGATGAACGTCTCTGGCGACGTCTATCAACATGTCAACGCAGATCATTGCGCCACCTTTGGCTGCACGAATACGACAAACAACACGTGCAGCGTAGGATCTGATAACTGCAATGTGACGAGACTGATTCTTTGTGAAAAAGAGCAAATTTGTAAGTAATCACAGGGGTGGATACGGGATCTTACATATACCTGTAGGTAACCCAAAGGATATCATGCAATTGGCTTGGTAACGTGTGGCTGCATCACTGCACATTGGTACTGTAGGCCTCATGCCTCCTTTCTTTCTCTAACTCGCACCTTATCGGATTTCCACTCTGCAACGAATAGTTGTATTTTTTCCGACTATAGGCATTTGTAAACTTTTCTGCTCAACCTATGCTGACAGATCTGTCTAAAGAACATTCGTGTGAAAGTATTACATTCTCAAGGGGACATGACCGTAACGCTTTACGGCTTCCTCTAAAAATGTTAAGATACTGATTTCCTGGCCTCTCTGCGGTAGACAATGGCGATTATTTTATAATCTTTCATGACGGAACAGTCTTCTATCACCTTTCGGTGGATTCCTGTGGTCAATTTTTCGTAGCTCGTCATATATTTTAGAATCCGTTTCCAATCTGGGAAACAAATGAAACATTCCTCCT
The DNA here is from genome assembly GCA_002633005.1 of Phoronis australis. Classification (NCBI taxonomy): domain Eukaryota; kingdom Metazoa; phylum Phoronida; family Phoronidae; genus Phoronis; species Phoronis australis. The sequence goes on along the minus strand of NMRA01001075.1, from coordinate 19,536 downwards.
ACCGTATACGCCAATGCCCTCAATTTGCTTAATGTTTTCTTTTCCCGTGACTGGGGTCTGGTTTCTGTACTCGAAACTCGAATCAAAATTGACCAGTTTGTTGGGAAGTTTCATGCAGACTTGTACATATACGCAAACAGTGAGACCTGACTGGTTAAGTTTTGAGTCTGAATTTGAATCGCGACTTAGCTTGGAGATTTAGCCTTTAACCCAGGTTTCTATCAGCATCGACGTCAACGATTTTATGGAATTAATTGGATACAGACTTTCCAGGATAAGGCATACTTATCTAGTCCGTGTGCTCACGTTTCCGCGGTTGTACCCGTAACGCCCCCTTAACTACAAGATGTGAACTTGGATTTTGTAGGCCTTCTTAAGGTCAACATCGCGCATTTGTTATAGAAGACGCTAGCAATACCCATGACAAGGCATGTGCCAATAAGTAGTGTGTATCCGTGTGACTGTCTATTGTTTTCACGATGGCAAAGCTTCGGCACCAATTTAAAAAATAGTTATGTTGGTAGTTTGCAGTATTTATTGTTCGTTTTTTGACTTTTAAACTCTCACGCTTAACACAGGCCTTGTTACGGCAGCATTTATCTCATCCTATGCACATTCGGCCAAGCCCATGAATAACGACTAGCTCGCTTAAACCTGGGACGATGCCATCATGCCTTTTTCGTGCCGAAACCTTTGCTTGAAACTATGACGCTTAAAATGCACGCATTCCCGTTCACTTGCGTGCAAAATAATAGTGTGAGCGTACGAGTTCCCCTATGCTGAGAAGTACAAATTAAGCAAAAATTGCGTTCACCTTGTTTTGGTGTTTTTTGGCTAAGTCATAAACTTTATGAACTAACCTGCAGTATTTATTTTTAGTCCTGCTTCGTTGTTACGTAATTCTTCATTCTAACAATCTTTCGAACAGATGATGGGGCGCTGACTGTGAACGACTTGCCGGATGATGCCTTTTCAGGATCATCTGCGCACGACCATTGTCCCGTGACAAAACTGCGCATGGACAGTGACCGGGCATGGTGTACACGTACCAACAAAGAATCAAACGACTATGTTCAAGTTGACCTGAATGTGGACTTCGTTATAACTCTGATTGCTACTAAGGTATTGTATTTTGAATACGGGAATTTCCAAATGTTATCTTTATGATGGACAATCCCATTCATTAGTGCTGACAATTTTTTGGATGACACATCGTGATTCTAGCTTGTTATTAGACTAACAGATATGAGCTACTATCATTGGCAAGTTTATTAATATAATTTTGTAAGCCAAAGCAATGAAGTACAGAGAAATAATTGATGCTGGGTTCTTAGCCTGTTACATAAATAACCTCATCGAAAACGTCTGTACACATCGAAGTTGTGAGCAACACACATAAAATTAATAAACAATGCAGTGCGTTTTCATGTCGTCTAAAGTAACTGTCAGCTCTGTAGGTGATTTGTATGGGCTTACGTCGTGCATTTCTGTCTAAACGAAAGTGTCACGACTTTAGATCCTCATTCAAAATGGCCGGTGATATCAGGGACCGTTTCCAAATTCTGCTTACGGAGACAAACAAGGTTTAAGATTGGCAAAACACGTACAGTATATTTGTGAAGGCTGATATATGTCCATGCCATTACATGAGCAGTTGCTGACGGAAATTGTGTAGTATGACAATCAGCTGCTTTTTCTGCTTAAATGTATATTCACGACTTAAGGGCACCGGTATCTACTATTTTAACTGTTTTCAAATCCCTGCATGATATTGTACCGAAGTTGCTGTGGAGGAATTTGCCTTGGTTTGTCCCCTTTTGCGTGTCCTTTCCAACTTCATCTTGGAGCAACCTGAATGCTTAACACTACCTCCTGCTATTGCGCAAGGTGTTTTACTAACTTCTTCCGTAGAGCAAAGATGATCTAGAATAAGTGAAGTTTATGTTCACATGTAGGCGCAAGTACCGTCGAGGTACATTGTACCATTTGTTCAAGAAATAACATTCCCCCGATTTTAGAGACCTGCAAACGGAGTATCAGAAGTATTTGTTATTGCTCTGCTTGTATCTCATTTGATTTGATTTCATTTTTCCCAGGGTCGTAAGGACTCTCTTCAGTTTGTGAAATCGCTAGAGATCTATACGTCCTTGGATAGTTCTACTTTTACATGTATCAAGCAAGTTGAGGACGTTTCAACGTGCGAAGTGGTGAGCTTGAGTTTCAAAGTCAATCCTTCTCACATATAGTCGGTGGGCCAGATTTTGTAGGGCCTCTAGAAAATGGTTTTTGTGAGTACTTTAGGGGGGCAATTTTATTTTGGTATTTTTTAATTCATTTATTAGAGTGTTTTCAAAATCTAAAAAGTTCCCACATATAAAGTTGCACATTTTTGAGAAATTTGAGTTTGAAGTTACCTAATAATCACCAAAGAGCTTAGTAAACTTATATTTGTAAAAACAACAGTTTTGGTGACTTTTTTGTAAAACAAGTAATATGGTCCCATCAGTGCCATTGTATTGAACAATATTACACTCACATTACATGTTTTACTA
>NMRA01001075.1:0-15290 GCA_002633005.1 Phoronis australis | reverse complement strand
GTGCATCATATTTTGTGCAACAAAAACACCTTTTTTTTAAAAAATGTGCAAGTGTAGACGTGGGAACTTTTTGGAATTTGATTTATAGGTATATTATCTAGCCACATAGAAAAAACTAGGTTGCCCCCCCAAAGTACTCACAAGGATGAACGCTACGAGATCTGGCCCACCGACTAATAGCAGTAAAGGCGCTTCCTGAAATACAATGAATACAATGAGTGGTTTGGATTTGGAGTCCAAATAGAAAATAGAACTTGATTTATTTCATTCAAGTCTCTTATAAACGAGGGACCTCTTAAAAACACTTCTGATGTGTGCTAAGTACACCAAGATGTCTTGATTTCTTTCGTGGTCATATTAGGTATCGTCTACAGACTAGAGGATGGCTTACAAGTTTGTTACTATGACCAGAACAAATTATTTTTTTACTTGTCACTCTAGGTCAGTTTCGGTCGCCAAAGTAGAAGAACGTTTTATGCGTTTTGAACCAGTTTAAAAACAAAATGAATAAGGTTTTGAAAAGCGTTTCGACACCAGAGCATGATTTTATCATAAACAATGTCATAGCAGTTGTAAATGTTCACCATACGTGCACTCAATGATAACCAATCAGTTGTTAACGCTGTCAATTCTTGTAATAATATCCCTACTAGAGTTACATTATTACTGAATGGTAGTCCTAACCTTGACTTTGTTCTCAACGAATTCCTCCTAAGCAACGTTTGCAAATTTTTATGTACCGTATATCAATATTGTTGCATCTGATTTCCCTACATGAATCTGTACATATTTTTTATATATCTGTAATAGCATGTCTAATTATTGGAATACTTATTTTAGATACTACTTAATGGTATATACCTCTATGTATATAAGTTTCATTTATGAATTGTTTACAACCCAGATAAAATGCTTCGCGGTTTCTGGGTTTGTTATTATTTCTTTGTATGTTCTGTGTATCCATCAATAAATATATATCACAGTAAAAAAAAATGTTCACCATACAGAACATTTTTCCTAAAGCAAGACATTCACCTTTCCTAGTTTCGTACGTAAAGTTTACATTTAATAGGCGTGGCAAAATGACTGAGCTGTGTTTGCGGGGTTACTTTTGAAACACAAGGGCAGTCCTGAGTTATGTGATATGGGGACAGCTGGTCTCACAAAACCACGCAAGCCAGATGGCAGGTGATTTAGAGACTAAACAGTAATGTTTCGTCTTGGGAGAAAAGTATGGGCCACACATTCTCTTAGGCAAGTGTACCAAAGTTTCTACCTGCAGTAGTGTATTAATCACGTGATCACGACCTCGGCTCTTATATCCAACGTCTACACACAAGCACAGTTGCTGCACCCGTAATACTAGTAACTGAGCACGTGATCCATGTGGTTTTTATCCGAACACTTCCTGTTTCTTGATTAATACGAGCGGATTCTGTTTCAGTTCAAAGCTAACACAGATACAAGCAGTACTCGTTTCATCGAGTTACCAACACCTTTACCAGCACGTCATGTAAGAATCAAACCAATAGACTACTCTGGGCACAAGTCCATGCGTCTAGAAGTGTACGGATATCGTTATGGTAAGCAAAACGATACATAAAAATTTAATACAGCGGCTCACGCTTTTGCCTGAAAACAGCCCAGTTGAGCACTGGTGTGAGTTCTGTCACTTGGGTAAATGGACACGTGCACACTAGGAAATCCAACAAAATCAGCTGCAATACATGTATGTTCTCTGTAAATTAATTATACGCTAATGGATTTGGATGTTGATCATTGGATGAAGGGTTGGGGTCAGCCATATCGTGTGGTTGAACCCCCCAGCCCCCAATTAGATAATGAGACTTACAACGCGGCAGCTGATTCATTTTCTGATCCTTGCCTCACAAATTGGAAATCTTCGTATTCAATCCCTTATGAAAATTCGATATTACGCGTATAGGGTGAGGTTAGACCCTATTATACGCATTGCGAGATGGAAGCAACAATTTCTAGGTTAGTTTGGAAATCTCAGAAATAGTTTTCCTTGCTAATGGACTTTGGCAGCTACATATTCATTTTATGCAATCACGAACAGCAACGCAATCGGCACTTAATGCTTTTTGAGGAGCCATAATGGCCACTCGAACGCAATTAGGGTAAGTGGTTCAGTCATCGGCGTTGCTTTCAGTTGAAGTCAGACAGAAAACGGCGAAAAGTGGAAGTTTGTAATAAAATAAGAAAAAAAACGACAGCCTTTGTTGGTTTATAGTTATGGGGCATGCTTTGTTAAGTTACTAGGACTTAAAGTGACTTTGTCTTACATTCAACTTTACAGTAACTTAGCAGACGTCTAGCTATGTTATTAAGAACTCTACACATGCTAATTTTTTTCTACGGATTATGTCACTAATTAGCAGTGATGAATTTGTACTTTCATTAAGGGAAATTTACTTACTTGTAAATGATAGTATCTGCTACCTTGCGTCGTCAGCTAGCAGTCCATCTTCATCTAGGATTTCAGCCTTTTCCTAGAACCCTCTCCGATGGCAAGTCTCTGAAGGCTGATCTGACTTCCAGCCGACACTGGAGTTGTAACTTGTTTTCGCGTTGTAACCACAGCCACACGGTTGCTTCCTCCGCTGCTCTTATTGTAGACTTGGACATATCAGCTCGACCTCTTGATGAAATACTCAGTAGCTTCGTCATCCACCAAGAGCTGCCTGCAATAAACACTTGGCATTTAACTTCTTTGGGAAGACAGAAGTGCTTCCAGCCACTCGCTGTACATTCCTGCGATAGCGCTTCGTTCTTTAGTAGTTTCCTCTCCCGAGCCTCTTGTACCCTTAGTATCCCAGAGCACAGTTAACTCAATCAAAACCACTATCTTCTTGCTGTCTGACCACAACAGAATGTCTGGTCTCAATTGGGTGGCAGCTGTATGGCTCGGGAATGAACCCCTAGTGACGCATTCACCACAATCTTCCAGTCGGCAGCCATGCCTAGAACACCCGAATCACACTTCTAAGTGAATCTTCCGCCTTTGTGGAATTGGATGAATGCCTTGCCAGAGTTAGTCACCTTATTCCTCTCTAGATCTAAAGCACGTGCAGTACACTTTAGAATCTTGTCGTGAGAGCTTCTCTGCAGCTGGATAGAACGTGTTCTTAGGTACAACGCTTGCCACAGTCACTGCAGCTGTCATCCTCAGTTCCATACAACCTATTTCCTCCGCCCAACCGCTTCAGCATATCTTCTCTAATTCTCCTGGAATCTAACTTCGTCAAGTACCATTTTACTTCTTTCTGTTCCTATTGACGACTTCCACCTCTTCACTGGAAACATTCCTAATCCCTGTCTTCCATGGCAGACGGTGCCGTAACCTGCCCTCCGCCTCCTCTGCTACTACAGTAGCCTTCCATTTTCTTCCAGAGTATACTGATAAGTCGCTATCTATGCTCATCTCATATCATCAACTCTGCAGAGTCAATAGTGTTCTGCACTTTACTACCTACAGTCGGTGTCGCTGGTAGAGAAACTGCACCTTCTTTGATGTATAAGCCGAGTCTTGCAAAGCTTTGTGAATATTTTCTTACAGTTTTCAGAAGCAGCTGTGTGGAGCGTAAGACTAAATTGTTTATTTACGTTATCACTTTGAATGACCCAAGTTTGACCACTGGTCAAAGCTTATAACTTCAAGAAGTCAATCTCAGGCGACAATTATTTCCAGTGTGTCCCTTTAATTACTGTTCCGCCTGCGTGTATTTTCTTATAGTGAACAATAGAGCGTGGGGTGAACCACTTGGCAAAGGATTCGAACCTCAGGAAACATGATGTCCTTCTCCATATTCAGTTCAGCCTGTGCAGGTCAATCGTGTCTTCTTATTCGAAGTTGGGCTGATGCAAAACCAGGAATGGGGTCCATTATCCGGTGGCATACGTCACTTCCTATTGTCCCGTGGACAGAGCATACTCGCTTATATTCAAGATACCCAGACATCCTCATTTTCAGCACTGTGTATTACATGTACAGGTATCTGTCGCCCGCTGCTGTATCTCCGAAACCCTTTGATGGATTGTTCGTGATTTTTTGTATTGTTATGTTGGATGGGACAGCAGGCGTTGCAATGATTACTCAAAGTTTTATAAAAAGCGGCTGATTTGTCTCAAACTTGTGCGCAAATCCTCTAATTATACGTGTATATTAAGGTGAATAAACAATTAAGGTTTATGGACACCAAAGAATATGATACGGCTACCTGGTGCTCTATAATCAGCTTAGGTTTAGGAAGAACAAAAATTATGTCGATTCATATAAGTATTGAGATTTTTGGCAACTGGCGAAATGTGTCCTCTCACCTCTATCGCCATACACGTGGTCTGACTAATTTTGTAGACCAGCCTGGTGTGACCGCAAAGAAAATTGAAATTTACGGAGAGTGGTCAAGTTGGGGCCCGTGGGACCAATGTCGGTTATACGGCGTACGCAAAAGGCTGCGCAGATGTACTGGGCGCGATCCACTTCCGGGAAGACATTGCTTGGGGATGCCATTGGAAACTGTTGAGTGTCCTGGTGAGTGATGAGGTTGAACACCGTATCTATGTTATCAGTATTGCAAATTTGTGAACTCATCTGACTATAGAAATGTTGTTGATTACAATGTACATACCGTTGCTACATCGTTAGATATTGGGTGTTCAGCGCTTTCAATTTAAGACTGAGAAACGCTTTGGTCGTAATTATTGGGTAAGACCTACTTTCGTTACCTCATAGTGATCAACCTTCACACATTGTTGAAGGAATTCCACCCCCATGCTGCCCTAATGAGACCAAACCGAAATCGTGAACTCCATAATAGAAGGTTAATTCAGAAAAATGAATAATCCCGGTGAAAAAACAAAAGAGAAAATAATATTTGCTTGGATGCAACAAAGTTTTTCAATCTGTTCTTTTTCAGCACCACTACTCTGTTGATCGTTGCGACCCCAAGAGAATTCAGAACACATTGAGCATTTTTGTAACCAACATGTTATCCTTTCAAATGTGTTGGTCGAATATCAACGACTGTAAAATAAAGATATTAACTTATAATGAGATACATGTATGTGTATTACCCATGTAATCCTATCGATTTCGTTTATTTGCTGCCGAAATACTATATCACATGCAAGCAGTTTTCCACTCCATGCAATTTACCGTTATTCGGATGTTCTTCGGTCACTGGTGTTGGAGCAACTCATTTGAAAGGAGTAGACGTCAGCCTCAAAATTTCTCTTCCCATGTGTTTCATGTCTGCGCATGTGCGAATTCCAATCATTACGGCAAGGGATTTGGTCAAGAGAAGGTTTAAATCATGGCTTCAGTCTAGCCTGTTGTAAAAATCGTACGCGGTGGCCATTGCTCTTAGTTTTCGTTCTGATGTTCTGTAAGCCCTTGTTTAAATCTGTTGTCACACATGTACAGTGGTATTGCGGCTCATCTGACGACATTCTCGATTTTGAGAGTTACACAACTTGCTGTTGGTTTCTTCCGGTTTTTACCTTGACCTCTCTTTTTCGATAACCCGCGTACAACTGTATTTTTTTCAAATTTCAACATCAGACATTTCAGGGTGATATTGCGATTTAATTGAACTCCAGAGGCGGAATATGCGCACACTGCGTTCCGGTTCCACCCAAGACTGGTCGAAAAGAAGTGTAATCAAGTGCTTGGGTTTTAATACCTAGCAATAACTCCTGAAGACTTGCATGCGTTATCTTGCTTGAGTTTTCCGGCGCAAGATTCTTGCGCCTATGTACCCTGTCTACTGATATACATGTACTCTGTGCGATCATATTGATGTCAACGTGGACAACGCTGGCTTTCTTTTCCTGCTATTCTTGGGTGTTTCATCGATTCCGACCGTGTAGAGATCTGCGCACCGCATTTTACAAAATCAATATGTCTCAAGGTATAAGTGTCAGTCTGAGATTCTTGCTTCTTCGGAACGCAGCCCTGTGTGCATCCTACCTTGTTACATACTACATGTATGTGCAACCACGTCAACGTGATCAACGCTGTTTTTCTTTTCCAGAACTTCCTGGATGTTTTATCGATTCTAACCCTAGAGATCTGCCGCATCGCATTTTACAGAATGCAGCTGTTTCAAGGAATAAATGTCAGTCTAAATGCAAGTCACAAAACTATGATCTGGCTGCCGTTCAAAATGGCGGCGACTGTTACTGTGGCAAAACTTACGCATCTTATGGAACGCGACCGCGTGCGGATTGCAACATAGTTTGTTCAGCTGCCTGGTCCCAGGAAACCTGTGGTGGCCACATGTCGAACTGGATCATGAAAGCTGAACATAGTAAGACGGCCTGTCATGTTTATACGTTCCTTGTTAGATGACCACGAGAATTCAGCCTAGACTAGTTGCATATCAAGAGAACATAAAATGTTCCAAGGGCAAACGGGATGTATTTCCAACAGGTTCAGGCTGTTGATCACAGACATTTGTGCAACCATAGATTTCGTACATGCAGTACATGGAAATAGTGCACGTGCGAGAAATTACTTTTACAGGAGCATGCTAGCATTGCCAGCCCGTGTTTTAAACGTTTTGCAGTATTAATCACAGTAATTATATTTGAAACAATAATAGTGATGATGAAGGTGATGGTGATGAAAAAAATAATGATGGCAATATGGGAATGTTAACAATAATAAAATGCTTAACAGAGGCTGATTTTTACACTACTTTATACGAAGCAAATTTAGAGTCATGTCGGCAATTTATGATTCTTTATAAATTTAACACCGGAGCATTAAATTGAAGTCAAGTTTATTGGACATTAGTTTAAACTCCGCTCACATGTAAAAGTGGCACGCATCCTTGCAACTCAAAGATAGCTTTGGACGACATTCAAAAATTTGCTCTCGTCTTTGCAGCGGACGGACAGTGGACAATATGGCAACCGTGGTCGCACTGTAGTGTCACTTGTGGTAATGGTAGTCGTGAAAGGAAGCGCTGGTGTGCCAATCCTCTACGAGAAGGTGGAGCGCAGTGTATTGGGGCCAGGATAGAAAGCGGGAATTGCTCCGTTTGCTACAGTACGCAATATTTGAATTATTTAAATCAGCTGTTGAGCAGCAGCTTGCACTATATTCTTTATAGAAAGCACAGGGAGGGCACAGACCTCTGCAAGTCCAAGCGTTGATGGCTGTAACATCGCCAATTTGGTTTGAGCGGCGCCGATGTAAAGTGTAACAAGAGGATACTTTCAGGTTGCAGGAACCTGCACTCTCAAACAAGTCTGATAATTTTGTGAATATCCCAAACGAAAATGAAGTGTGAAACAGGGAATTGTGGCAAACAGTAATTGCTCTTTCTCGAACTGCGATGTCCGCTTTTAGTCATCCTCCACGTGAATCTGTGGGTTTTGTGTTCAGATTGAGCCTGCAAATGTACGTGTAAGTACAGGTGTAGGTGAAATTTACCGATATGTTGTATTTAAGCGTCGGCCTGGCAAGTATCCATCTCACCCAGGGTTAATCTTAGTTCCAATATCTGTAACTATTGCAGTGAAATCTGCCCAATTATAATTGTACCATGTTTATCGAATTACAAACAGAAACTTCAGTGCCTTTCAAGGACAATGTTACATGAGTGAGCAGGTTTTGAGGCAGGTTCTCATATTTTCTTTACTTTGAGAGGTGTTTTGAACGTTTTTGTCTCTTATAAACTAAATTATGTAATTTTTTGACTGGAAGTGTGGAGTCCTACTTCCTACTGAACAGTTCAAGTTTTACATTGAATTCATGCAAAAAAATGGTGTAACTTTAAACGTTTTTCTTAGCAGTTAGGAGGATTTGTTGTAAGGTATGCGCGCGCACGCGCGCGCGCGCGCGCGCGCGTGTGTGTGTGTGTGTGTGCGTGTCTGTGGTGTTCTTTGTCTTTTTGTTGTATTGAAATGTTTTTCTCATTGCCAGTAAACATATTAATGAAAGTTCTACACTGCAAACATGTCTGAGCGGCTGAATTGCTGTAGTTGTTTTACCTGTTCAGTTGCTGGCATCATTGCTCACTAAGGCTGGCAAATTGTCAGGTGTTGAGGGTTGGATTGGAAAGCGGACGGGTGGTTCGGTCAGTGAGCACAGTTATCATAACGCAAACATGAGAGAACACTGTTGCCGGAGCTTATTCAGAGCGTTACATATCGGGTTTGAATCGAATTGCTATTTTGTTAAATTTATTTTTAATGGGAATCAAATAAAAATTTCCGAAATATCCTCCAGTAAATAAATTGTACCGAATTGGCTTAACACGGCCCTATTTCCGTTTAAAGATGCCGTTTCACCCTTTTTATCATTAACCATTCTAATAAAAAATCTAAAAAGAATTAATCTAAATCATTTCATTGTTTTAAGTAACAACTTTTGGAAAATAATTAATTTGTCATATTTTGTAACAATACCTGGATGCTTTCGATCCAAAGATCTGTATGGTTTCGCAGATTTGAAAGAGTTTGCGTACTTGAGACAGTCAAATACACGTACAGGATTGGCTTAAATTGGCAATATTCCCGTTTCACCATTTATATCATTAATTATTCTGATAAAAATTCTAAAAAGAATCCATCGGAAATCATTTCATTGTATTACGTAACAACTTCTGGAAAAAAATAAAATCGTCACATTTTTAGGAATTCCTGGATGCTTTGGAAACAGACCCGACGGCCTATACGGATTCCGCGATTTGACAAAGCTAGGGAACTGGAGACAGTCAAACACACGCATGAGTTGTAGACATGAGTGTCGTGACCTAGGATATAAATATGCCGGCTTGTACTTTTCTGGTCAGTGTCGGTGTGGGAATGAGTTCGGTAGATATGGTCAGCTGAATGACTCTGACTGTTCTACACCATGTACAGGAGACTCTGCCGAGACGTGCGGAGGACCTAGTGGCCATTTTGTTTTGAAAGCAGTGATTGGTAAGTACTGTATATTACTGCTAATATAAATTATTTTTCTTTTTGAAGTCCCCTTGCCCGGAATTATCAAAATAGCGAGAATTCGGAGGAAGAGATTACATGTACCACTGGATGATCTACCAATCTCTGCAATCTGCGTATATTTGTGGACTTTTTATAAGAAGGAGAATTGGAGTCTGATGAAAAGACAGACCAGACATTGAAAGGATTTTCCACAAAGACCAAGCAACCGAACAATACAACTCACGCCGTTAGACAAATTTCCCGTTTGGTCAATTTCAATTTCAGACGACAGCGGTTTCTAAATACGGCTAGTGTTATGCCGAACAAGCGTCTCCGTAGTATTTTGTTCGGCATCACGACCAATTTTCAATCATGGTTCAACGGGTACCAGAGGACTGAAACCTTCACATAACGCATTTATTTTGGCTGAAAATTTTATCGTATATCTTCGGGTAAAATGATTTCAGCTTGATCACTAGCGAGGAATTTTATTTCAAACCCAAACAGATTGAAAATCCCCAGATTTTGTCTACCATATACCAATTTAGTTTAGCCATTGCTTTTAATGCCAGTGAAGTAATCGCTAATGCGGTAATTCAGCTCCTGTACGCAATATTACGTTCGACTAGATTCCCCTATAGCATGCGCGCACCCAGCCTTCAATATGAGGGTCTCGAATTCCTGACGTTGAAGACCTTTTGGTCACAAAAAAGCGGGTGGGCTAAAAAAATAAAACAAAAATGTAAAAGAAAAAAAGGGGGGCACCATTGTGAATTGCGCGTCTGTGCTTATTTAGTGGACTTTAATTGTCTCATTTCTCATACTTTTTGTTTCTCAGAGGCGGTCCTTTTTGCCCACTACGCCAAATGGGGGCTCGTTCGAGCCCCGCTAGCGCCTGTGCGCGCATGAATAGCCAGATCACTTGACGGCAGCGGGTATTGTAGAAATCTATGAGCGAAGTACTATATGCCGTCTGACATGACATTAACAACCAAACGCACGGCTCTGCTGCGAAGAGTTTGTAATTCGTACAGCTAAGGATGCCGGAGCGGAGTTTGTGTTTCCCGAGCATTACTTATTGGTTGGAACAAAACATTGTTTGAGTGCGGATCGGCCGTGTTTGGAAGTTACGGAACTGAGTTTACAGGGCCAAAAGTCGTTCTCATGATTTAGACCAGCTACTGTATGAGCGCAGGAGACGGACTCTTTGACTTTAATGCATCAAGGAATCAACTAAACAAGACTACCTACACCTGCAGTACCCCCATTTTGCCATTTTGTTGCAATACGTTATTGTACAGTCTTGAATAAGCAACCTGTTACAAAGTGCAACACATAGGTTTCGCTGAGTCCCGGCCGTCCAAAACTATTTTCCGGCAATTGGCTAAACGCAATTATGTAATGAGTCCCTTGGTGCCACTTCTTAACTGCCTTACACCCCTGGTCACACGGAATTCATCTGAATTGGCCATAAACCTGTACACAAACAATTACCGAAACCAATTTTCCAATCCGAGTTTTTGCTCTTATTTATTCCAGTAAACGGCACGTGGTCTAACTGGGGTAATTGGACTGCATGCAATGCCACGTGTGGCGGAAACGGATACCGTAACCGCACGAGGACCTGCACCAACCCGCCACCGGATCCTGGGCGGGGTCTGGTCTGTGAAGGGCCCAACAATGAAATTCAATCGTGCACAGCACCAAACGACTGTTCGGCAGGTGAGATTCAAGATTGTCGAGGAGAGACGTCGCAATTGTTATCGAACTTTGGCCTTTCGTCTTACGTATATGTAGAATACCAGCTACCCATTGCTTTAATGTTAGTTTCAATTGTTTTTGCAGCCACTGTTTTCAAGAACATATTATTGGTTTGAAGACACGAGACTTGTTCTTTACGACCTTTTGGATGGCATATGCATAGCTTCTTTGTATCATTTGAATCAGGCCTGCCTGTTGGATGTGAAATTTTTGTGGAACTACTTTTGTGAGAATAATATTAAGCACTTACACTGCTTTGACTATGTCGCCTCTTTCTAAATCAAATGTCATATTCTTATTACAATATATACATGTATGTGCCTGATAATATCGTGTCTGTATAGTGAAATGAGATAGACAGGTGCAAACTAGTGAACTCCTCCTTTACCTACAATAGCCGTACATGTACACGTACGCTGCATGAACGGCCAAGTTAGTGCTTGAGGATCCCTCTGCCTCATCCGCGTCAATGATGTTTCTAAGTGACCTTGTAGGGCCTTTGAACGAAAAAGGACCTGAGAAGTGACAAAAAGATATTGCCTGAAAGGGAAGGGCGAGATGGTGGAGAGGTACATCAGCCAGTTGCACCTACCCGTCATCATGATTAAGACACTATAGCTCATCTCAGACCATGACGGCGTTCTGTCGTTGACGTGACGGGCTCTAAACGTGCGATAACATCTGGATCCTTTGTTAACTGCCCAGCATAGTCTTTTGTTCTGTATGACAACAAGCAGGCCAATTACTTTATCCCAGTCTTTAAAGGGTTTCTGAAACCTGGCAGAATGGATTGTCTTAGCTTCTGTTGTAGTTGGGCGATTTTGGTGATTCAAAAACTAAACATCGTCAGCAATTTTCAAGGAATTCGGGATTGCTACTGGTTTATGCTCAAATATGTTATAACTTAACTTTCATTTTAGCAGCACAGCAGTCAGGCTAGAAATGATCTGATCGGAGATTAGAGCAATTATCGAACAAAAGACAGTCGGCCCTCCAACCATGAATGTCAGAAGGAGTTAACCAGTCGTGTAAGATATTGGCTACAAGGGTGATCTTCCCAACTTGTTGTTGGGCTATATAATCGAACAAGTTGGGAGCAACGGGAAAACGCCTTGGTGATACGGGAATGTGTAAAACAGCCCCGACTGTCCCTTTGGGTAGTTACCATCGCCTGCAACCACATAATTATGGTCTAGATTGATTTGTTGAGGATTCGTCGTTTGCATTCCAGTGCATGGAAACTGGAGTGATTGGAGCTCTTGGTCGAACTGTTCAGAGACAGTGTGCCACAAATCAGGTTCCATTATTCGCTACCGGAACTGTACTAATCCTGTTCCTACGCTCGGTGGAGATAACTGCAGGGGAGGATCATCGGAAAGCGTTGCTTGTACTGTAATATGCCCCGGTTTGTATTCTTATTGTATTCAAAATTCTGTTAAAATTCAATGTGACTTGACTGATCTGACGAACAGGTAATTCATCATTGTGCTCACCAACTGCTCACAATGGAATGCTTCTACAGATATGGTGGACTTGTTCTCTAGCCGACTTATTTTCAGACAATTCTTTGAAAATAAGTTCGTGATTTCACAAATCTTACTAGACATTCATCTTAACAGACCAATAAGCCAAGAACACGTTTTCTTTGGTCTACGTATGCATGTGTATGCGTGTTCACTAATTTCAGTGAATGGCAACTGGACTGTTTGGTCAGAATGGGGCAACTGTTCTGCACCATGCGGCGAAGGTGTGCGACTAAAAACACGGCGATGCACGAATCCAGCCCCGAAGAATGGCGGTCTAAACTGCACCGGCGATGAAATGGAGTCAGAAACGTGCATCAACTCAAGGTGTACATGTACAAGTAAGCGTTCTAAACGGAAGTGAACTCGTTGGGCATTGTACACATGTACGGAAAAGTAATGTGATCTTCAGTTGTTATATAAGTGTGTGGTTTCATGAGTTGAAAATAAGCTTAAAGTTATAGGTTCATTTAACAGGATTGGTCTTTATATTTACCGTGTACTGTAGCTTAAAACGACATGATTGGTAAGTACTGTGAATCAGGGTGGTGAAGCCAAGACACAACTCTAAACGCCTTTCTAATTTCCGTGTGATGCTTCTAGAGAACTGGTTGACTGATCGACTGGAGTGATCTTGAGTGTTTGACTAAATCTGGATGCCGAGTATTTATTGTGTGTTGTGAGATCCGAAACAGTAGTGTGCGAACACTTTAGTTTGGAAATTTACTCTGGTCGTCTGGAATGCATATTTCGCACCATGGTTGAGAGTGGATCGCAGACTGATGTCGACATGTGGACTTGTCACTAGGATTGCACCGTGCAATTCTGTTTGAATGCTACACAATTGAGAAACGTGCTGAAAACTGAATCCATCGGCAAGGTTAGTAACGTGAACAACGATTTAAGACATCAGTTGGTCATTATGTTACGTTCCACAAAACTATTTTGGACAAATAATTAAATCTCACTTGAGCGAAAGGGCAATGTCTCTGAGAATATACACATCACTTTTTGTTACAAAGATGATTTCTATTTAATTTAACTCTTTCTAGAATGTGACGTGCTGATAACTATTTGGCTAAACCTGTTTTCGGCAACTATGACTAGTGGGAATGTAAGATCATTTTTTTGTCTGATGTTCCAAGTCACTTTCCTGAAACAGATCATAGGGCCCTGTCGTTACTTTACCCAAGACACGAGTGATTTGTAGTACTCACGGTATCTGCTTCGTAAGCTGAGTATGGTCACGGCGATAATTCAAATTTGCCGATTTGGAGTTCACTGATGAGCGAGTAGGACCCTCACGATTGCAGACTCATTTCTTGTTGTATGTCCAGCATCCAAATGAAATGGTTTCTCTTAGAAACATCATCGTATTCTCACAAACAACGTACGCTACGTATTAAACTTTTGGGTCGTCACAAAATACGAAAGCCATCGTTCCAATGGTGTGAAAGGGCTTCCATTCCAACTCCTTCTCTCACTAGACTACAATCCGAGTTTAATTATAATTTGATAATTTATATTGAAAAAGGAGAAATGAAATAGGATTTTTTCATCTCATGAACCTAGAAATTGTCAATTTAAATATGAAAAGGGTCGATTTAAAAAAGATTATCCTTTAATATACCATAGCCCCAAACCTAAGAGTTGGTGCGCCTGGTGATATCTCGTGCAGTTGTTAGTCATCATGCTTTCCTCCAAACATGGCAACGCATAATGAACGTCTACTATAAGATTAAAATACATATTTTCGGTAAGAACCCATTAGTTAATTGACGTACTGCATGTTTTGGTGTCAGTTCCCGGCGCCTCGAAGGGGTTATTGAGACAAGTTTTTCAGACCAGGCCATTTACAAGAAAAATGTGTGATTTAAGTAAGGAAAATATGAATATTTTAATTGTATTTTTTAAATTTTTTTGTGGGCGATGTGCATCCTCATCATATTACAGTTCGGGTGAAAACCTCCGAAAGCGACGTTTCACGGTGACATCGAAGATACGTATTGTACAAGCGGAAACTCATCGACAGTGATTTTATAACTACAGCTAAAGTAAAATGTAAACTTAGCATTTAAAACTATTTTGATCATATCTGATAGCATAACTTAGTTCCGCAACACTTATCTGTAAGCCAAATGAGATATATCTCGCAGGGTTTTGCCATGTGACAGAAAAATCGGGCGCGTGTCGCTCACGGGTAAGGCACGGATGATACTTGAGAAACCTGAGTGGGGAGAAGAGTTCTCGTTCGAAGTGGGAGAATTGGAAACAGCCGTGGCATATGATCCTTCGGGCGAACAGCAAATCACTGCCAAGAAGACTCTGGCTCAAGATACATGTACATGTAGGCCGGTCATTACGTAAGTTTTGTTTTTGGTTACTAGGCTGATATTTACTTCTTGTTTTTTTTTTCTTAGTCGCTTCCCCCTGTTGCCGGGTACCCGTTCGTATGCGAGCTTACTTTTTTCTGTGCTAGCTGGCGTGCTCCACCTTTAGTGACTTGAGCATAAGTCAACATGGATTGCTACGGTCTGGCCTGTACTTGGCATTTTAAATAAGGTGCATGGTACTTAACCAGGGAAAAGTACCAAAAGTGTTTTAAAATATAGTAGAAGCCAGAGTAGATAGCCTGCCAGTGGGCTAAACTTTAAGCCCGTGTATGTTACTCGTGCCTATTTTCCAGGAGTTGGCGGCAACGTCCAGTGGTGTAGTGGTAAAATTAGAGGTAAATATTGGAGCCCAAAACCCACCGTATCCTCACCTTTACGGTGTGTAGGCACTACTTTCAAATGCCAAACGGTGGTGGCCTGCGCCTACGTGCGCCTGCACCCCACTACAGCACTGGCAATTCCCCGCTTTTTAAGTTTGGAAGGTTTGTGCTGCCGCTACAACTACCGCTCAAAGCCATAGCAAAGATACTATCTATAAAATCTTTGGCCATAGTACGGTAAATCGGTCTTAGATCTTGCTAGGCAATGACCATCGCCTCTGTTGGCCCGAACCAGAGGCGATGTAGAGGCTATAGGCGCTCTGTACGCCGGAAGC
>NMRA01001074.1:31827-59775 GCA_002633005.1 Phoronis australis | reverse complement strand
AGTTTTAACAGTTTTTGTTAGACAATTTTTGTTCAAGCATCTTAGACAACTTAGGGTGTTAAGTCTAAGAAATGTATATTATCTTTTTAAGTAAGACGTCTTTCTAACAGGTTCACGGTGATGTAAAGCAATGCTCTGTGAGGTTATACAGTACTGGCCATTGAACTTGTGCTATTGTTAAACTTATTTTCCTTTCTTTTGGCAGTCCAAAACCACAAAATCAAAACTAACTGTATTAATAAGTCCAAAAAATGGTTTTCAAAAATCCTTGAATCTCACTGATTTGGGACACAATGTGACGGGCTATTGAACTTATTTCTCTTATTTTTCATAAAATACATGTGGCCTCAAAATAATTCTTTATCATGTTCAAGTTCTGTACTATTCACTAACATGCTAGATGGTCTGAAAAATGAAAAAAAGGTAATTTTGGCAATTATTTTCATCATGAAATTGATGAGATTTTACCGTACAAAACTTTATTCCGTTTGTGACGAGAATTCACAGAGTTTGCCTGTCAAAAATACTTCAGACAATCATTGAGAAGGCCAGTCCTGTTATGGTGAGAGTGTTGCCGTGGCAACAAATTGTCCTATTTGATAGATCTATTACTTATCATATTTCTTGATTGGGAATTTAAACAGTAAGTTAAGAGGAAATTCTGGAACAATTTTGATGCAGCCTGGTGTGATAAATGCAACATCTTAGTCATTTAGAGTGGCACCAAAAAGCATAGATAGGCTTTTTTGTTGGCTCGACAGTTTTATTAACTCTGCTTGATTGTGATAGGGTTGTTTTTTCCCATTTGGTTACCATGTTGATATTTGCGACACCACGGCTCAGCTTATCATATCTCAACATGTCACGATCCACGCTTTCTTTAATTTCCCCAAAACAATACATTATTGATTTTAGAAATGATCCTCAATACGATTTTATTTGAGTACTAAAGGTCTGACCTAAGCAATAATACATGAAGATTTCAGTGCCTTTTCCGATGCGTCACCAATTGTGGACACGATCGTTTTCATTTTTCCAAGGCTTCTCGTATTGTTGGGAATGCCCAAAATTTCTCAAATCATTGTTTGATATGGTAGCTATGATTTAGATCTTAAAAATGATCAAGGTTCTATTTGGTGCTTCCAAAGGTGCTCATGAACTTTTTTTTGTTATATTAGCATTATCCCTTCAAGATGAGAAGGTCGATAGGTAAAATACTTCAAGATGAAGAACCAGTGGCAGGTTGCATGAAACAGTCCGAAATAGGGACTCAACTAAGGTCCCTAAGTCTTTTTGCGGATTTGTGTCTTTATGGACTCGTAGGTGCAATATTTTTCTATCCTTTCATCATTATTATCATCAGCTCCTCTTTGATTAATGACATTTTCTAATCATATAACTAAAAACTGAATAAAGAGTTCACTGAAAATAAGTAGAGACTCAGTCCTTAAATTGGTGGTGTTGCATGGAAATATCCCTAATTATTTTAGATAATATTGGCAATTCAACCTAGAGTTCACTCTGCTTTGTGGTCAAAAGTTGACCTAGTAATGAAACTAAAACAATACAAGAAAGGGCAATCGGTGTTTTCACAAGTCCAAAAATACGCGGTAGATTTAGGGAACTTAGTGGAGTCCCTATTTGGGACTGTTTCATGCAACCGCGCACTGGTTTCCAGCAATTATGTACTGGAAGCTCTTTCCAAGAAAATAGATCACATCTGTTTTGACGAAAGTGTTTCAGGAGTATGCACAAAACCTTACTAATTGTACCCCTGGCAAAATGTCTGACACTGATGTGATTGGTTGGTGAGGTTGAAATATTGAAAGTATGGGATGGAATTCTCAGTTTAATAAGTGAGTGTCTTGGGTACATGAAACGCTGCACCGGTCATGTACTGTTTTAATTGTAAAATGGTGTTTTATGGTACTTATAGTGTTCGCCTCATTTTTTGTATTTTAATAAAATTTGTGCGTTTTGTAAGACTTTTCTTTGTGAATCAAACTATCTTTTGTTGTATAATATGTAAAATGGTTTAATTATTAAAAATGTTGCATTTCATCTCAGTACTTGGGTTTCTAAACTTAACGGAAAGTTGCACAAATTCGCAATGTGGTAACCATGCAGAGTGTCTGCAGTCATGCACATGGGTAACCAGTGTGAGGTCTCACAAACCTCAGCAGGATATCCACTGGGCAGTTGCAGGTTAGCACATGTCAACAGAAGTAGGACAAACATGTGCCTTGTTCGTCAGTTTCGCGGATAGTATTTGTCTGCAAGTGTCCTCTCTAGGATAAATGATATCTCTTTTGGCTAAGTGCGATGTCAAAAGGTACATTTAACCTGCGCTATGTCCTAAGAAGTCAACTTTTGATTCAGACTAGTTACTGCTGTAAAACTGGTCGCGACTTGTTCCTTACCCTTGCAAGTAACTGACAGATCGTTATTCCTCGAGACAAGCTTTGACAAGCCAACTTCCCAGACGTGGATTTCAGCAACACTGAACTGTCAGATGTTCCAAACCCCTGAAATCACTTCTTATGAGTAAGGAACAATTTGAGACCAATTTAATAACGATAAGTTTGTTTTTATTTTGCGATGGAAGGCAAGTTTGTATCCACTTTATCTGAAATAGAAAATTTTGATTTGATTACCTCTGAAGGATTATAGTTCAAAAACTTGTCTGTTATTAGTACAAAAATATTACTGGTGTCTATAATTGACATCTTTCATATTTTCGAAGATGAACTACATTGCTGAACATGTTCACATTTTTACCCAAAGTTCCTAAGTCACAGCTGTGTTCTATAAATCATGCTAATTAGGAAGTAAAACTTTCCGACCCCGAAGTTTTGTTTTCGTTGAAAATTTTGACAAAGGGAAATTCCTCTAGTCCACCATGTTTTGAAAAATTTTGTGGTATTGGCCGTAGTTTCATCTCTCGGAATGTCCATTGGTGTAGAAGAGCATGAAAACATTTTTGATGAATGTGTTTTCGACTAATTATTCTTCATCATACCAGTGGCAGTCTTATGTGTTTTCATTTTGCTGTATTCATTGGATTTTAAAGGAATGAAGTTTTTGACCATGTTGTTGGGTGGTGTCCGACCAGTGACCAGTGTTTGACCTTCAGCAAATAAATGTGCTGGCTCGCCGGGCCAGTTGCATGAATACGAGACCACATCCAAATAGGGCCTATATGTTAAAATTTACAGGCCTGGCTGCAAATCCACTGGCCCCAGGCCACCGTGTATTTCAAACGCTGCTAGTGACTAGGAAAAGTCTCATTTAATGAAAACAGATGAATGAAAAAAGTTCAGTTTTAGTGCTTTGCTGCCGTCATCATTGAACATAGTAGTGCAATTGCATGAACGAGATCTTGCAAGTCAGTCTCCACAGAGCTCACTTGTGGCTCCACAGAGCTCACTTGTGGCTCATTTTGTTGGTGTGGTTGACTGTCATTAAATAGTACGTTGTTGTTGTATCACCTTAAATAATAAACTTATCCACTTATGAATATTGAAGTTTGTTAGGTCATTACATTTTTTAAATTGGAATTTCATAAGTAATTGATGACGTCATAATTTTCAGGATCATTTTTAAAACAAAGTAATTCATTTTCCAGCTACTAAATGTTTGATTTGTTTGGGGTGTGTTCCAGAAAAGAATTTACGTGCACATTACCCAAAACTCGAGTGAAAGGTGAGTGTAAACTAGCATAACAGGCACACTGAAGTGATTGGTCTGCGTAGCGATACTGTTGAATTCAGGGAGGGAATTTATGGTGTTCATTCTTGAAGCAAGTTCTAACCGCAAGTGTCTGGGGAATGTTTTTTATTAAATGTAACGTGCCTCTGGTTTACAGAATTTGCATATTAAACCCAGTAGTGCTAGGTCAAAAATAGGATCATGATGATTGAATGATCACTCCAACATTCATTGGAAAGTTTAGGAAAACCAGTACACTTACTGCTGTCAGTGGTAAATGGTGGTCGGTGAATATTGTTATGCTCCTACACTATCACACATGGATGCAAGCTGCTCCCAAGCCTGGCCTACCCCTAGAATTTATTATAAACAGATGTTGGCAAGGGGTTCTGGATTTTGAGAACCAGTTTTATAACCGTTATTCAGTGGAGTAAACTGGTTCTTAAGATACAGTATCCCTGTAAGTGACCCAGCTGTTCTCCCAGTGACGTGGGATACATTTATAACAGCCAAGACCTCACCAACGCCAACTAGTCAACTTTGAGATCTGTTCATTTTTTGTAATTCTAGGTATACCACGTACACCCAAGGTTAAAAAACAATTGATGCAATAGTAACAATTTGAAAAGAAATGAATTTTGGCGGGAATGTTATATGAGACTTGAATGGTGTGAATGTTTTTTTTGTCCAACCATCCGGAGTCCTGGTGCTTAACACAAGACAATGAACTTGATTGATATTTGGATTTAACCCTTTTGAAATCATGTACTGTCGTCTGAAGATGAAACCAAACTGAAGGTTTTCGTAATGAATAACAAATACATATCTGATCAATTACAGAATTTTATTTGATAATAAACGTACAAACAAAGCTTTAAGCTGCATTTCGCCCAGTTTACCTGGCTAAAAAAAATTGCATAATTAGGTCTCGTACTCTATAAATTCCGTTTAATATTCCTTACCATGACAGGATTCTATTTCCGTTACCAACAAGAACATGGAAACCATCAGCTATTCAAGAAAACGCTTCAGGTATTGAGGTTGGTCACCGTAAGAGCAAGGAATATTCGAAAGTGATATGATTTGTCTGCGACTTGAGTCGCCAGCTCATACTGCAATTCTTTGAGATCGAAGTGCGTTAAACTTTTTCAACCCCAAAATCATTGTTTAAGAATTCAACATTGCCAGCTAAACGGGCGAAATGAATGCAGCTTTAATATACAAAAGTAAGAAAATATTAACACACTGCCATCCAAAAGCCATCTAAAAATATAGTCCTCAAAAAAATTTTCAAAAAATCACAGCCTGACTTGCTTGCCTTCTAAACTGTAATGGTGCTCACTCCAACTACTCGCTGGTTCCCTACCATGACGTGCCGCTAGGTGGTCAGAAGCCAACACGCAGGTATCACTTAATTTTCCTCGGGAAAGTTTTTTACACCGGTGTTTCTGATTGGCTAGTCAAATTCTCAGCAGGCAGTGCTTCACACAAACAAACTGGCATGACTTATGGACTGAAGTGTAAATGTGGTCTGTTGTACAAACAAATCGGTGCTTAAAATTTATGTTCAGGAAATGTGAATCCTAGAAATTGTGGTTGCGCCTTTACGGAGTGCATCTTTCTACTGGCGATAACTTTTTTTTACGATACTGTCCTGTATTCATACAGTATGAATAACACACTGCCGGGTTAAATCAGCCACTAAGATACGTGTTTTTTGTGCGTGCGTGCTTGAAGCATGCAGCTATTAAACATCACTGCAGAAACGAAATAGTTGCTGCGACGTCACTTGCATGACAAGGCTAAGAATCATTCACAGTCCGCCATTTTTTCACGGTGTTGTAAAGCTAACCAATGATTGAGCAGGTTACACTGACCAATGCTAAAGCACGTGCCACTGCGTGATACCTGCGTGCTGGCTAGGCAAGTAGGGAACCAGCCAGACTCCAACTACAGACTACAATGGAATGTCAGGAACCTGATCATGGCCTGCCCTTGGAAAACTTGTATGATACCACACATGCAGGGCTCAGTGTCAATGCATGAAAACACCACACAGGGCTCAGTGCCACTGTAGTTGATTACGGTATTTCTTCGCTGACCAGTGTAACTCTTAACTATTGAATTTCTCCATAAAAATAAACACTAAGAACATTTAAGTCAGTTTCAAGCATAATCTGCAGTCAGGGGGTGTTAAAAACAGCATTCGGTAAGAGTTTACAATATTTCCAGCAATGTAATTCGCATTTGAAAAATTACAATTTTGACTATTATGTTTGCGCGAAATACATGTAAAATTACCGTAGTCCCTTTAATGTATTTATCTCATCAGAAACCAATTACACTTTCCAGATAAGCTGAACACATCGTAGCACTATGTACATAGCTTTCTGATGCTGAGCGTGTAATGTACAATCGATAACAAGGTGTGCATAACTTGTCATGAAAATTACTAGCATTGTGCTTGGAATGGGTAGGTGATTTCTGTTGAGACTACTGAATGACAGTGATTGATAACCAGTGGTGACTATAGCCACTTTTACATGAGGAACACTTGTCGTGGCACAAGTTGTCACGGCGGGAGTTGCTCCACTTCGGTCACATTTACACAACATTATCGCAAACTGGGTCAGCACGGAAGTCAGCTATATGAAAGCAGTCCGCACATGATTGGATTAAGTGTGAGAATGTCCAAAGCAATGTGATCACCTGTATGTAATCTATTGCACAAGAGCAATAAAAGATCATCCCTTGCTCCTTGCCCCACTTTGTGTTGAGACATGTAGTTGACACCGGAGCAATTGATCGAGTGCAACTGCTCTAACTTTCAAACGAAAAAGCCACCACTTGCGCCTAGTCAGCTGCTCTGTGTCAAGTGTGCCTCGTCTAAATGTGGCTATGATCGGGAGATGATAGTCAGCTGCTCTGTGTCAAGTGTGCCTCGCTAAATGTGGCTATGATCGTGAGATGATGATCATTTGTGTTGATTTGTGAATGAGCGATGATCAATGGTGACTGATGTATGAAAGAAATTTGCGTTGATTGGTGAATGATAACGATAACTGATAACAAATGCAAGGTAATTGATGTTTATGAGCAGATGTGACTATGTGATGTGGCTGATAGCGATTTCTGGTAAGTGGAGACACAGGAGTATGATGATCAGTTGTGACTGCATGACGTGTGAGTGTTGACATGTGAATGATAGTGATTGTGGCTGTGGTGACTGATATCAGTGGCGGATTTAGGGGGGAGACAAGGGGGCCACGGCCCCCCCTAAAATTCTCCCAGATACCATTTGGCAGTTCGGGGTGCGAATTGGTGACTAGCATATGTGCACACCCAGGGGGGCTCGGGGGTGAATGCACAATGCATAGGCCTTGAACAAACCTCGTTTACGTTTTTTTTTAGTAATAAGGTCCACAAACCCAAAAATTCAAGACCCATGCATCTCTACATTTTAGGCTGGACGCGCGCATGTGGTGAAATTCTGGTTATTCCTGTGCCCTGCCCCCGCAATTCAAAATCCTGGATCCGCCCCTGGATATGAGAGTGACGAGTGACTTGAGTTGGTGAGAGGTGACAGTGTTGTTACATGTTGGTGATTTGCGGTGTCAACAGGAGAATGACAATGATTGCTGTTGAGTGGCATGTGGAGAACATTCCCTTTAAACAAGTATCCCACTCCAGGGCCAAGTTTTATCCACGTTCATTAATTCAGGCACAGCTTGTGAGATAGAGACCCAGTTAATTAGATTATATGCCAATGAATAGCTCAAGGCTTGGGTTGTTGTTGACAAAATCAATATTGCTTGACAAATTTTGAAAATTCATGAACCCACATGGTCTAATTTTTATTCCCCTATTCAGGTTTTATAGTTTCCATTGCTTTTCATGTTCCAAAATGAATATGGATAAATAGACCTTCCAATCCTTCTATTTAGACATGATGTGATAAGAAACAGTAATTACCCTCACTATGTGACCAAACAGATCATTATTTCCCTTATTTCGTTTAAAGGGAATGTTTACAGCATGGGTAACTGATACCACTACCAAAATGATTTGAGTTGGTGAGTGGCAACAGTGTCCACAGGTGAATGAAAGCGACTGATGAATGAAAGCGACAGGTGAATGAAAGCGACAGGTGAATAAAAGTGCTCCAAGGAGTGAAACTTGGCGAAATTAATAGAAAAGACGACGATAGATGATGACGAAGATGATGAATATGACAATGATGGTGGCAATGATGAACAATACAGGTAATGATAACCTTCATATGATGAACTTAGACGTCATAAATCAGTAAGAAATGGGCTACAGTCTTGTTCAATAGAAGCTAAACCAACACTGATGCAGCAAGAGCGCTCAACAAAGGAACAGTGCTATAAGAAAATTTTGAATAATTCAAAAAGTAGACATCCTAGCAAAAAATGGAAAATATCTTCTGAAAGCCCGTTCAAAACTCTAAATTAATAGTTTCACAAAATTCCATAGATTTTTTTGAAAAAAATGGAATTTTGCCGTTTCTTTTGAAATTCAACTTCAAATAACTCGAAAATGGTAAGTCTGAAAAAAAAATTGTTACAGTTCATTTGAAAGAGAATACCGTATAGAACCTACATGCAAAAATTCACATCATTTCCTCTTCCCGTTTACAATGGATCAAAATGAGCCAAATCCGCCATCTTGAAAGCAACTTTCGGTTTTCAGCATTACATAATAGTGTGTCATAGTAAACTTATACTTGAAAGAGTTTGAAGCAATTGGTTTTATAATGCGCCCTCTACAGGAGAAAACATTTTTTGAACAAAATCGAAGTGCACATGTGCAATTGCCGATATTTTTGCCACCTTTGACCGGAAGTGAACAATTTCGTGCACATCTGTAACACATGTATTGTTCAATTTTTCAACAGATTTTCAAGTACATCAAAAATTATGGCTTCTATGAGCAATTGAATCTGAAATTGAAAACAAAATGGCTGCCATATTTGCTATCTTGGATACGATTATGACGAAAAACAATAGGGCTCCTGTACTACTGGAAGTACAAGTTGTGTGTAAATTTCATGAGGATCGGACAAAAACTGCGACCTGTATCGTGCGAACAAACAAAAAAAACTTAATGACAGAGCAACATACTTGGCAAAAAATTTTCGCCAAGTAAATGATGGTGACTGGTTATCAGTGCATGTGGTGAGTGTTATACATTGGTGATTGGTGTCATTTCACTGGTAGTGAGTAGCGATTGATGGTGAAAGACGATTCGTGACCTGTGGTGAACAATCACAGCTTACATTCAGATCCAAGTGATCAGACCTGTATGATTTAACATCACACTTACGTTAAGATTCCTTAAGTTGGCACTGAAGTTTTTGACACAATGCAAGGGGTCATTCACAGATTTGATTTAAGAAAAAAGTGCACACTATTTTAACAGCAAAATCAGGAATAATATTTCAGTGCCAAAATTAAGAAATTTTACCATAAGTAAAAGCAAGACGCTGTGACTGAGTGTTTGAACAGGAAAGATTACGCTACCAATTCTTCAATTTGGGTCACAAATAATTGATGAAACTGACATTTTTCACAGAAATACTACATCACTTCAAAAGCTCAAAATTTTACAAAATGCTTTGGTTAAAGTTGTACTGTGCAAAATTTGTTGAGATAATTAACGAAATGAAATTACTCTCGTATGCCATATGTTGTGTCCCAAATCAAAGAGTTTTCTAAGGTAACATGATCCTGTCTTACAATTTCTTTGGGCCCTTTCATACTCACTCAACTTCAGCACTATAGGAACAGCAATGTAAACTAAAAAGAAAGTTCAACATTTCCAATCGACTTCAGTAGACAACAGACACCACAGAAGTTATTAAAGTTTGATGCAAGGGTATTGTACATCATCATCACAAGGTGGCGTTCTGGAAACGTTATGCATGCAACTCTGGTGACATCCAAGTCACTAACGCTCATATAACATCGAAAGGTTGGCGCTCCATTATTTACAGTGATATTAACTTTACTGTTTCCTGCTTTGATCTAAGGCTGAAGTTCATATCGACCAGAACAACCCAAAACATTGACGAGTTGGTGGTAGTGTGAAAGGTGCTTTAAAGTATAATAACTTGAGATTAAGTTAGTAGTAATGAGTTGATAATATAAAAGCTACATTACAATAAGTGTCTAGCTAAGCATTAAAACGGTCACTCTATGTGGTTATGGCACACGAATCTTTTTATGCAGGTTGCTTTCAATGCTGTCTGGCTTCTAATCTTCAGAGGCTTGTATGGGATGATGGGGTCGTTCACGCAGACGTTCGAACACCTTTTCTCACAAAAGAAAAAAGTTTAATGTTCCTTTAAATCAAAAAAAATTCAGTGCAAGAAACCATGAATTGCGTTAGGCATTATAAAACAAACAACGAAAGTCATGTACCGTTATTTACTTAAAATCTTCTTAAGTCCATTGAATGTAACTTGAAAAGAGTTAAAAGCTTAAGGTGTGTAACATTTTAATAAATCTACCTTGACCATCGGTATAGAAGATATTAAGTTTCACTTAGCTCTGCGCTTTGTGGTAACAAGCTGAATGGTGGGAAACTACAGAATAAAAATTGGGATTTGCTCTTGTAAGGATGAGATAGGTCATAGAATGTATAACACAAAGACAAATGTCATGTTCTCCATTGGGACCAGTCAGAAGATTTAGTATGGTAATAATTATCCTGCTCAAGATAGTGAAAACCTAACTATTTTGCTCAAGGATGGAACTTGTACCAATCTTTAGAAATAAGCAATACTGGATATTTTGCCCCAAATTCAAGAATTATGATCTCCACACAATTATTCGACTTGATGTTAAACACTATGGGAACCCATCAAACAAAATATTGCAACACCAACTTTTTTCTATTTTATGAACAGTCAAGTGCATTATCAAACTATGTCTGACATTTGAGAAGGGTGATGAACACAAAAATCACCCACGTCCAAATCTTCAGAATTAAAAAAATTCAAATTTCACTTGAATTTCAGTGTCCCAAATTTTAGAGCCTGGCCACAACTGGAGATTTTTACCATACTGAAATTTGCTGTTGGTCATGAGGTACTGGTGTATATGTATAGCTCACATGGTGCTTTGCGTGTCACATTGTAAAGGCAGCCAAAGTTATGCATCAGGTGACTTAAGATTTTGAAATAATAGAAATCCCTAATAAATTAATATACAAATTAGTTTTGGAATATGAAATGTGGCTGATACATCTTTACTTTCTGGAAAAACCACAGCCATTCAGTATTTACAGTGCAAATGCTCCAACAACTTGGATTTTTCCACACATGTACAAGCTATTTTTAAGATTATTCTACTATTTATAGGATTCTCAGTTCCCCTCTACTGATCTTAATGACAACTCTGAGTTGTCTTATTTTATGCCAAACCAAGCAGCAGATGAATTTGTGATGGGTGCATATGAAAAGTTGAGGAAGTGTTATAATCAAACATTTTTCACTCGTCGTGAATGGACAAAAGACCAGCGTTTGGGTACTCTATCTACTTATACATACAGCCATCTTGGTTACAAGACTGCCACAATTTTCAGCATGAAAACTTTCATCCTTTGAGAAAAACTTTCTGAAGAATTTTGCACAGGCATTCGAGGTATGTTTCTTAAATCGGAAATGCAAACTTACCTGCACAAGTGACTTCCTCTTAGCAATAGCAGCAATTAAAAGGGTGCAAAAAACACCCACTCCGCAAACAAGGATTATCGGAAGTTCAACATTAGCCTATATAAAAAGTAAGACAGCATAACTACAACAAGCATTTGTTACAGACAGGCTGAACTCTCTCGGCTGCCATAGAAGGTACAATATTAAAGTATTTCATAAGCCTAATTGGTGATTACTAGACATGTTTTTGGATGAGCATAAATTTGCTGAATACCTTGAAAAATGTGCTATGATTAGAAAATCAATTCCTAGAAGTTAATACATTAGTAACAGAGGGAACTTCACGTTACCACGTAAATATGTCAGCTAAGGTCAACAAGACACCGATAGTCCGCAACACTCCCCACAGAAGATCCTATAGGGGGCGGAAGAATATTTCACGTTATAGATGCATCCAGAACAGCTAAAAATTTAGGGAAAATGGCCAAATTGCAAAATGCCGATGATTTGCTCTACGAATTTGGTTGAAATCCCCAATCAAATATAAGAACTGTGCACAGAAGAGCATTTTTGTATATGAATGCAAGAAAATCAAAAATGAATAAAATTCAGGAAAATACCAGTACCATCAAATCACAAAATGTCAAATTATGCACTACAGCATCGCAAAAGCACATTTTTTAAAATTTTGGTCAGAATCTTATTTGAAATGCACAAGTTGCACACAGAGCATTTCGATAGACGAATGGAAGAAAACAAAGAATGGGTCAGAATTCAGGAAAGTAGAGAGTTAAATTGCAAAATGCTGAAAATATATGTGTTGGGGCACTTCGCAAACAGTTCTGGTCAAAATACCCCTTACAAGAGCAGTGCAGACCATTGTTACACACCCACTGTACATATAGAAGGGGTGATCATTATTTCAAACTTCTGAATAGAGGGAGCAATACTCATAATCTGACTATCGCCTTGAGGGGGCACAAAGCATGCCGGGAATGCTCTCCTCAGTAGGAACACACCTGCTGCTTTCATCATGATTCTTCAAGCAGTTTGAAGGATAGGGAGGCAGACAATGAATGACAAAAATGCAAACCTAATAAAATACTACAAGGGAGTATGGTTTATTTCAAATCTGTCTGAACAGGGCAGGTGCTGTCATCTCCACCATGGTAACTTGCCAAATTTCAAAAACACTCATCTAGAAACTACGTAGACGAGACAAACGCATAGAAAACAAAAATTAATTGCCACTAGGGGGCTCCACAGTAGTTAGATTTGTCCCAGGTTAATTGTGCTCTCCTTAGCAGGAGCACACACCAAATTTTATGAAGATTCATCAAGAACTTGTTAGATGCAAAAATAAAATTGCCACTAGGTGACACTACCCGTATCACATATACCAAAAAATTGAAACTTACAATGATATTATGAACAATCAAAAAGGTATGATCATGAAAACATGCCAGCAAAAAAGAAGCTTTCATTAAACTAAACAGTCATAATAGTGACAATTAAACTGCATTATTTGAAAGAAAGTAAGAACAGGTAAATAACAAAGGGGACGATACTTACCACATGCTCGTCCTGTTTCAAAATAGTAGCAAAGCTTTTTTCATCAACAACTGGGCCCATTGTGGAGATATCCACTGATTTCTTAACAGTTGACTTGCCAATTGGGACCCTACACTTGGCATAGTATTCTAAAAGTAAAATTAAAGGTCAATATGTTTTGTTGCTGACAAATGCTATTCAAATGAAGAAAACAATTTTACTTACACCTTTTGGTTGAAAGCTCCTATCTCTTTCAAGATAGACATTTCGCAAAACGGTCAAGCTGCTACAAAATACCTTTCGATTTAGATCACATGCCACATTGATGTTAGTCTCAACTTGTTACCTGGTTTCTGAGATTGAAAACAACTGAGAGACCAGATAATAAACAAGTTGACTTGTCGCAATGGGTCGTTTTATATGCTGAACATTGAGCAAAAATGAACTGTTCCAAGCCTTGAAAACTCTTACGGTTGGAGTATATAGTCAGTAGACAAGATGTTTTATACTGTAGTAAATATTCTAAATAAAACTTAATTTCTCTGATAGGGTGCAGCTTTATAGCAGCCTTAAATACAAATTGATTCATTTTGAAAAGAAGTGTTCATCAGGGCATGCAGCAATGAGAGACTTCCAAATCTCCATCATCCCAAAGCCTTTGATTAAACTCAGAAAAAGAGGGCCACCTCGATTCAAAGCATGCAAATTTTGTTTTATGGTGAAATAAATCAAAACTCTGTGACCAGTAATAGTGCAATGTGCATATCTTTCTTCATTTCACTCTTTTCCCATATGGGAAGAATCATATCTTACCCCTGGATAACTCTATACAGCAGACGTGGTGATGAAATGATGACCTTTTGAGCTTATAACAGTATTTTCAGCCTGGATGGGTTAACTAATCAAATAATGGGTTAGAATTTAACAGGAACAGTTGTAAATCATGATTGTCATTCGCACACAAGCCTGCTCTTAGCCATGCAACTATCCCAGTTGGACTGTGTACCTAAACACACCTCAATAAAGGGTTTATGGTCCTGACTAAGACAATAACTGTATCACTACCCCATGTGGATTCTCAGTAGCTGAGCCCAGAATGAGTGTATGTCACTTCCCTGCCAGCAAGGAGAATTGCAAAGATAATCTTAAGAGAGCCCACCCCACGTCATTGTCACATAAAAAACTTGGGCCAATGGCACACTATAACTGTCATAATTTTCCTTGACTTTTTCTTATATTGCATTAAGAATCTAATACAACTAAAAGCAAAGCAACGAGGAGGCAGTGAGTGTGGCCTGGTTGATAAGTGCCCGCTTTCTTTACTCGAGGTTGTGGGTTCAAATCCCACCAGGTCACACTACTAAACCCTTGAGCCAGGTTTCTAGCTCCTCAGCTCGGTTTTAACCATATATTAGTAAAGCATAAAAATATTTCCAGGTGATCAGTGCAATGGGCCCACATGCGAGGCCTGCGCTCGTCTGGTACAACGTGTATCAGACCGCCCGCAATTATTTTTTTTTGTAAAAAGCAAAGCAACAATTTTTTGCAAAATGAGGTTTAGCATAGTGCAAAAGCACAGATCCCAACAATGGATTTATGTGTTTACCGTAGTTAAATAGGAATGAAGTTGGCCGTAAGATGAATCTCTTTTAGTACTGAGATAGCAGACGAAGTCCTGCACATTTAAATGCCACCTCCCAAAATCAAATAGAAAAAGGCACACATTCGACAAATGCGACTCATGTATCCTAAAAATTTGCCCATAGGTATGACGCCATGTGGGTCCATTTGCCACATTTTATAAAATTCCATACACTTGTAATGAAAATGCTGAGCTATAGATCTGGCACTAACCTGGGCAAGATGTTTGGCAGCTTTCTATGTGCCTATCACATAGCACATGGCATGGGGCGCAGGTGCCCATGTAAATTGGGTGGCCTTTAGCCGATTTATAGAACTTCCAACCGCACGGGTGGCCACTATCAGGAGGGGGTGTGATGCCTGTCTGTGTGTCTGAGCACTCACGGGCAATTTCTCCATTAGCACCTAAAAAAGAAAGAAAATTAGAAACAAAACCCGTGACACAGCTGTTGTGTTCGTAGAACCAGTAAAACAACACAGGTGAGAGTAAAATAATATGTCTATTCACTTGGAGAACTAATACAAGAAGGGGGATGTACAAGTGGTTTGTGGGCATAAATACCAGATGACTATATTCTAAGGAAAACCACAAGTAGCATTGTCAATACACAACATCCTTCTACCCTTAGCTAACTACTGCAAACCTAAATAAACATGGAGGAACACTTCAAACTAAACACAAATATGTATGTAACACACTGTCAACAGTCATGTTTGTAAAAGGATACTAAGTGTCCAGACATAACTAAAACGATGTATCACACTGCTGTGTGCTGTAAGGTGATCCTACTGATGACTGAAGCTAGTTATAATAAGTAGCAATTAAATGTTCAGTCTGTCTGGTTGGATTGATTTCCTTCCGGAATGTGTCACAACTACAGACGAATCCGTTGGTGGATTTTCTATGGGTAATCGTACGGTGGTAGCTTTCGAATCCGTAGTCGAATGCACATGATCAACCAAAGGCGTAGAAGGTTGTTCCGTCACCCGAGTTGGCGGTACGAATGCTTGTGGCGGCGGTAAGTTACTTGGCGGTGGGCCAAACGTGGTTGAAGATAGGTTGTCTTCTGGTGTGCGTCGTACTATGTGGTCTACGTGACGCCTCCAAATCCGTTTATTGGGCAACTCCACCAAGAATGACGGGTCCTCGCTGTTCTATGATCACACCAGGGACCCAGGTGGGTGAGCCGGCGAAGTTTCTCACAAGTACCGTGTCTCCAGCGCAAAAATCACGCGTGTCGTGTGCGTGTTCAGCACCTGAGTGTTTCAGTAGAACACGCTGTCTGAGGTCCAGCACAGCTAAGTCCAAACGTGAACGCGGCCTCCTCGACATTAATAATTCTGCAGGTGGTCTACCTGTCGCAGAGTGTGGTGTGATGCGATGACGCGCTAAGAATGTGTAATGGCGGGTTTCCATGTCGCCTTCCAACCTGACCATTCCGGTCTCGACGATTTTAACCGCAGCCTCGGCCGCACCATTACTCGCAGGGTGGTACGGTGCACTAAGCGTATGCTTAATACCATTGTTCCGACAGAACTTGGCAAAATCAGCACTGGAGAAACCAGAACCATTGTCAGACACAATCACTACGGGCAGTCCATGCGTCGCAAAGCATTGACGTAATTTCCTGACTGTTACCTCGGTTGAAGTACTGTTGGTGATATACGCGTCGATAAATTGACTGTGAGCGTCCACAATTACAAGAATGAATTTCTCATTCTTCATCGGACCTACGATTTGCTACGCAACGGTGTCAAATGATGCTGGGACTTGCTGTCTTATATGCGATGCATATTGTTGTAAACAGTCGAGCGATCTGACTGATCACTTCCAAGCCAGTTCGTGGAATTAGTCCTACCCCATGGAGGCTCTGCGATTGGTTTTGAGCGACACTGACATTGAAAATGATTCCGAGTACCGCAGCGATGACATTTCTCTCCCCGTGCTGGGCTCTTTCGGCGACGCGTACACTGTCCCCCACAACCAACACACTTTTGTGCTTTTCCACAGTTCCCACGTTTGTGATTGTGCCGGTACGGCTATTTGTGAAGAACTGGCTGTTTTCCACGCACTTGGTTCGTAGTAACAGTACTTAGTCTGTGGGGCCATGGCCAACCCTTGTTGGTTTGCCGCTTCTTGCGTGCGTCTATAAGTTAATGAAGTGAAACCAGTTTCGATAATTTGTTGTGACTTGCACACAACCTCGTGAAAAAAGAACTGTACAGTTGATTGAAGAATCGGTGAAAGGAGAAACTAGCCAATAGGTGAAGCAATATTTCATGGCACCAAAAGCCGTCGCTAAAGATCGCTCCACAACTTTAGCAGCAGAATAACAGTAAAACGTCATTTTTGCCAACACCGTTAAATAATTTAGTTTACTCAAGGAAGACTGTAGTTTTTAATGACACTAATTTTGTGTTAGATTTTATCTTACCACTTTTTACCCACATAGGTACAAAGCTGTATATAACAAAGCTGTATAAAAATACCGTAATCGTTCGGGTTAACGCCCTGGGCGGTTAAATTGGCGAATACAAAAAATCGGGGGAGGGCGGTTAACTGAGCAGTGGGTTGTTAAATCGAAAATCCACCTAAAGTAGGGGATGGGCGGTTAACCGAACATGGGCGCTTATTACGACAGACAACTGCCCAGGGCGGTTGATCTTACCTGGCGATCTAAATCCCGACATGACAATCATACTCGGAACGCGTAGCCCTTTTCAAAGAGCGTTATCGTCACGTCGTCAAATGACTGTGAAAACGTCATAACAGCGGATGATCCCAACAAAGGTTCTCTTGCCCTCAGATTAGTCATTCACTATTAAATTTACAAAATTGCTGAGTAATAGCCCCGTGCCGCCCTGCGGTGCGCAGACGACCAGTGACCACGCAGCCTCCACTAGAATTAAAACTGTTTCAAGATGTGACCCTGCTTAAGTGCGCGCGTGCAAGTTTCACCTGTTGCAGAGGTCAGACATCAAATTTATGGTTACAGTCTCGTACTATATGTAGCTGTCAAGTTCTGAGTCACAGAGCAGTTTTAAAATTGGTTGTAATAAAAGTTTGAAAAACTTAACTCTGCTGTTTTTTTGTGTTTGGGATGTTATAGTCGACACTCCGTGACTCAATGACATTTTCAGCATATGGTTCTGCGGCTAGCTGTCTTATCTCGAAAGCCCGGCATTGCTCTCTTGCCGTTGCGCCAAACATGCTATGCAAAGAAGTAAGACAAGGATCGGGGGTGGTCGAGCCAGTCGTCGATCAAGAATAAAATTTCAAGCAATTGCATAAATATGTTACAAAAAGTCAGAAAACAGCAATGTTTCAATTCATTATTCTAAACGATCACCTTACCAAACTTCGTGGTGGAAAAACATTTATTTTTCACGCAATATGTCCAGATTATCCTATTTATATCACTTGTAATATCGCACTGCGGCACTGTTTGGTCCTGCTGTTATCGTGCAATGTCTCAGTCGACTGACAATCGTGACTTGGAAATGCCGTCAAGTAATATAACGGCCTCTTTCAATATGCATCCCGTTTTTATGGCCAAAGATAGTGGCAGTATTCAGCATGCACGTAGGGCCTACATGTGAGTCACCTGTCAATCACATGTTGGTGTCAAGGTAACATGCACTCCAAAGTGTGGGAACTTCCACATGTGCACCACTACAAATCAGTCACACATAGCGACAGTCCGAAGTAACAAAAACTGGCGTGACTATGTACTTTTAAGCTGTTGTTACGAAAGACCCAGTTCTTTACGATATTCCTCCGTTGCCAATGTTCCCCAAAACCGCGATGTCAAGTCTATTCCCATATTTCCCGGCTCGATGCTCCCTAAGCCCATCCCTGTAACTAGCTGCGTGAATCTCCTACCCACTATCGTCAAGCAGTCTATGTCGTAGATATTTCAGACTCGAATGGTAAGAATTTTTGTTCAGGCTGAAAATGGCCAATGTATAAACAAAATTATTCTGGATGGCTAAAAAGGGGATGTGGAAACGATAATTCACACAGTCACGCTTACGTGGGGGCTGACGCAAGAAATAGTAAAGAACAGCCAGCGACATTAGTTAAATCTGCTAACCAGTTTGACTGAGATGCAATAAGCGAAAAACAAAATTTGACTAGCCGTTTTTTATTACTTCAAGATCATACACAAACATACATTATTGCCAACGTTTGAATTCAGAAATCGACAGGCAGCAACAAAATCGGTAACCCAGTAAGGCACTTGTACTGTCCCTTCGGTCGCCCCACATCCTCTATAACCCGGCAGTTATATTCATCAAAATATTGAGAATTTGACATCTTTCCGTGAGTTGTGAGATTAGTTCAAAATACGAGAGCTTCCCACCTTAATAGAATTTGGAGGGTTGGCAAAACTATTGTCACATTTCTCTGGCCTGATTTTTTCGAATATATGTTTTATCTAGTGCACTGCAGACGGAAACTCAGCGCGGCAGACAAAGTCGCTGAAAGCGGAGGTTTTGACGCCGGCGGCGTTCTTAAACTTTGCAAACAAGGGAAGAAAATAAAGTGACAAAAAGGTTCAAGTATTATATTTTGAAGTGCGTTCATGACCCAAGACAATAACTCGTTACCTGCATTGTAATTCAGATTGCTAAACCACCGTCTCGGAGTCCCGGCGTCGTTGCACTCATTGTGATCATCGATCTTTTTCTAAAAGTCGGGGAATCGCGCGTTTTCTTAGCTCTAGGCCCTAAATCTTCATTCTTTAAAAGTCGGGGATGGGCGCTTAACTGAGAGGTGGGCGCTTAGCTGGAAATCTTCAAAAATCGCAGGGGGGCGCTTAACCGAGCAGTGGGCGGTTAAATCGAAAATCCACTTAAAGTCGGGGATGGGCGGTTAACTGAGCATGGGCGTTAACCCGAACGATTATGGTATACAGCTTTGTTATATACAGCTTTGTACCAAGGCTAAGCGGAGGTAAGCTTGCCTTTGTCAAAAAACTAATATGTGATTTAGGGCAGTTACTATAAATATGGGCCCAGAGTACAATCTTTGTACTTGAAATCAGATTTCAAATTACGTTGACATTTTTTGTTATACCAATTAGTACAAAGTCAAAATAAGTTCTATTTTTTGCACTCAACAATATTGTGGTTTATGCAGAGTGTGTAGTCCAAATATGCAATTGATGACCTTGAAATTAGAGCTATGCAAAGTCGAGAAAAGTCTTCGAAATTTCGAGTTCAGACAAGAGCTCTTCGCTTTAATGCTGGGGTCATTAATTGTGTTGGAAATATCGGCAATGTGGAGACACAGATTCCACAAGTGTGGGGATGGTCGTGGTAGTATAGTTGAGGGATTACCCGGTTCTTGGTTGAACGGTAGTTGGCTAACAAGGTAGCAACAGCAAGTCGATGGAGAGCAGCATTAAAACTAACACAGTCGTTGAGTTTCTACTGACACACAAAGTTTATTAACTCTAGCTACAATATATATATAGTGAATAGAAATATGTGTGGGTTGTGAGTGCAAAACAACAACAATATTGAGAGTTCCGGTGATTTCATCCACCTCATAAACATGAATGGAGTCTGGACAGCTGTTTGGCATATAGGGTTTCACTATGAGTGGGCACTGGTCAGTGAAATAGTAAACAACAACACAAGATGTCCGAAATTGTTATATAACATAAACTGTTTTGTTGGGATAGTTGTACGTCATAGGAAATGATGAAATTTGCACGTAATTAACTTCATGAGAATTCATGACACTCCGCCGGCCGAAAAGATGAAAATATTCAAAATTTAACAATCCACTGTAAAGTTATGTTGCACTCACTCAAAATCACATCAAATCAAGATATACCATAAATAGAAGTACACAAACTATTCATATGGTTATGTATGAATTTCACTAAGTCACTTCACTTCCAGATTGAGTTGACTGTGGTGGATACATTATGTAATCTGATCTTGTATCCCATAGGAGGCCAAGGACATTGACAGTTGGATTGGTGTCAGCTGTACCATCTGCAGCTATTCTTCCCTGTAGAATGGGGTCATTTGTGGCCCATGACCTTAATTTGAAGCCTGCCTGTTGCATAACATCATTGGCTTTGGTGTAGTATTCCACTGCCAGTTGAGAGGAATTTGTTTGGTCTTGATGTAACACCACTTAGAATATTATCCACATAAATATTCTGTTGTATGTCGCTTGTCACAGGATCTGTATAGGTGTCCAAATGTGTCTTAATGATAGAGTTCAGAATGAATGGACTAGAGCGGGAACCAAATAAAACAGACTTGAATCTGTACACTTTAAATGGGTTGTCTGGATTCGCTGGGTCTGTTAGCCATAGAAATTTAGTAAAGTTGCGATCGTCTTCATGTAAGCGGACATTCAAAAAGGCCTTTTCAATGTCGCTTGTCAGAGCCACTGTCTTCGTACGGAAACGTATCAAGATTGAAACGATCGAGGTCATTCAGGAGGGGCGTACCTGTTTCCAGACAGTCGTTAAGGCTGGGATTACGTTGCGTGGAACAGCTGCAGTCATAAACCACTCTGATTGGTGTTGTCGCGCTGTCTTTGGTTACTGGGTGGTGGGGGATGTAATGACCAATGTTACGGTCATCGTCCGCAACGGACTATCAGTTGTTGGACGGACCATTTTTCTCCGACATGGTCACGATTTAATTGAATTCGCGCATCCTTCGGTATCTTTTGGCGTATGATGGTCACAAGCACATGGTCTTGGGCGGCGACTTGTCCTAGGGTCTCTAAACCACGTAGGCACATGTTAACACTGTCGTGGAATTGACGTAAGTTGGCCACATCAGATGAGGGGGCAGGGATATTCAGCAAAGCTGTAGTGTAATGAGTTACTAGATCTTCAGTGTTACCATACCTGTTATTCAGTTGCTTCAAGGCAGCTTCATAGGAATCGTTTGATAGTGGCAGACCTTCTATGACTTTGGCGGCGTCACCAGAGTTGAGCGCGTAAATATTGAAGTTTCTGGATCGGGGCAAGAGTGGCATCTTTATGAATAACAGCTTCAAATGAGTGGTAGAATTTCAACCATTTCAGTTGGTCTCCAGAGAATACAGGTAGATGCAGTTTTGGGAGGTTGATCGTCGTCTTGGGCGTGGATTTGATCGGTGTTGGCGTTGTTGTCGAGATATTTGACTCACTTGTAGGTGTGCTTTGACATGTATTCGTCTTGCGGTGGAATCTGATGTCCCGAAGCTGTTTTTCGACTTCATCCAGGTAGGACTGCATGTCTTCTGCATAACTATCTAGTTGGTCTGGGTCGACGTATTGGGCGTAGTTGGTGAACAGTTCGGTTACTGTTTTGATCTTTCCGTGTAGATCATCCATGTATTTCGCGAGTTGTAGTGTTGCTTTTGGTGTGTCTTCGTCTTGTTCCATGAGGTTATGAGAGGCCTTCACAATCTGTGTGATTTGCCCTTTGATGGCTCTCCTTCGGAAGAAGTTCAATCTGGCATCTTGGCAGTTGACATCCATCCTGGGTCACTAGCAATTATGGAAATATCGGCAATGTGGAGACACAGATTCCACAAGTGTGGGGATGGTCGTGGTAGTATAGGTGAGGGATTACCCGGTTCTTGGTTGAACGGTAGTTGGCTAACAAGGTAGCAACAGCAAGTCGATGGAGAGCAGCATTAAAACTAACACAGTCGTGGAGTTTCTACTGACACACAAAGTTTATTAACTCTAGCTACAATATATATATATAGTGAATAGAAATATGTGTGGGTTGTGAGTGCAAAACAACAACAATATTGAGAGTTCCGGTGATTTCATCCACCTCATAAACATGAATGGAGTCTGGACAGCTGTTTGGCATATAGGGTTTCACTATGACTGGGCACTGGTCAGTGACATAGTAAACAACAACACAAGATGTCCGAAATTGTTATATAACATAAACTGTTTTGTTGGGATAGTTGTACGTCATAGGAAATGATGAAATTTGCACGTAATTAACTTCATGAGAATTCATGACAAAGTGCAAACTGAGGCTATGCAATTAACCACATAAACCATACTAGTAATGTACTTGAGGTCTTGTTGATGCAAAACTAAAACTAACAAAAATAAATTTGAGTTTGATATTGAGTAGATTAGACCCCGTGCTGAGGCCAAGTTTATAGTGGAAATCAAGTTCTTCGAAGATGGATTTACAGTTATTTAAATTTTAAATGGAATGAATGGGAAATTTTAGCACAAGTTTCTCCGTTCACAGATAAGGCCAGATTGCTTTAAGTTTCATTGTATCAATTTCGTTCAAAAGAATTTCCACGAGACTTGGGTGTTAAAGCTGCATTTATCCCTGTACTATCCAAAAACACATGGCTCACAAACAATAACATGAAGCTGTTGTTACCAATGTTAACTGATCTAGCCCGAGAGGTGAATACTTTGAGAACACTGAACTGTACTCTTCTTAGATTACACGGCAACTGGCGTACAAAATAACCCCCTCCAAAGGACCTTAGGTTGCAATTTGTGAGATGCAGATAGGTAGTGTGAGTATTTCTCAACGCCAGAAATTTGTAACATTCTTGATCCCCTAGGTGACGCTTTGCGCCATGTCCCTAACCAATCGTAACAACGCATAGTAAGGTTAAAGGTCAGGAAGCTTGGGCGCTGGTACGTGAGCCCCACTGAAGTC
The DNA here is from genome assembly GCA_002633005.1 of Phoronis australis. Taxonomy (NCBI): domain Eukaryota; kingdom Metazoa; phylum Phoronida; family Phoronidae; genus Phoronis; species Phoronis australis. Next base: position 36,524 of record NMRA01001074.1, on the reverse strand, counting down.
AATATAGTCTGCAGAGCAATACTTGTCAAGTTTACAATAACAGTCTTTGGAATTTCTGGAACGCCTCAGTCTACAGTATGACAGTGCTAGCTGGGTCATTGGGGTCACAGCTCTAGGCCTACACATAAGCACAACAAAAGTGAATTGAACACCAGGCAGCCGGCGTGTGCTTGCAGCCTAAGCGGGCTGCCAAAGCGCTTTTTATTAATCTTCAGATGTTTGCCAATACAAGGCAATACATATTTGTGTCCGGAATCCACTCCAATGTAACAGTATTAAATTAAGACGAAAGGACAACGTTCTGTGGATCACAAAACTTAACAACATTTTGAAGATAACCAGTATCAACTATACTCACAGGCGAAAAACTTGCATAAAACTGTATAAAATCCGTCTTTTTTCAAACTTCGAAAGTATTTCTAAACTCATACCGGATGTAGCGAGGACAGCATTCTTCAGCGAATCGCTTCGCGTATCTGTCACCGTGTTAAATTCGCTCACTACAATCGGCAAAAAATAACTCAAAAATGTAATAAATGTGAATAAAAATTATTGCAAACTATGAAAAAATATATTGTTTTACTTATCTGATAATCTTTTTTTTGTCGCAAAATTCGTTTAATAATACTTTGGACGAGTTTTTTGCAGGGACGTGACCGATTTTTCAGACCAAAATGGATGCCGGTAAAAATGAGTGCTATTTGGTTTTCAACCCAGGAGAAGACTAAACTCGCGAATTTTTACGTGAAACTTCGTGAAAGAACAAAAGGGAGCCTTGCAAACACGATTATGTAAGTAGTTTTCACTTTCCTGCACTTAAAAGTTGAAAAAGTCGCCTGTTCCCGCGACCTTCAACTCCACTGCCAGCTGAGAGGAATTTGGTTGGTTGTCACCACTTAAAATATTATCCACGCAAATATTCTGTTGTAGGTCACTGGTCACAGGATCAGTGTAGTTAGTTGGCAGAGGGGTATTGTCAGCCTTCCAGGGTAAGCCGTTTATGTATTTCCCAGTCATCACGTGTGATATTGTCAGCGCAATAGGCATTGAAGTCAAAACCTGCCTCTTTTTTGTTTTGTCACTAATGCCAATTGTTTCCAAATCCCAATATTTGGATATGTCGGGGGTGTCTGTTGAGACTCTCATACAAGTCGTAGTGTTCGTGTGGGCATCAGTTGCGGCTACAGGTACGTTCGTAGGCCCACACAACAAGTAGCCTAGTTTCGATTTTACAGCAGTGGGTCCTGGACCTCTAATTATGTTGTCGTCAACAAGATTATAGTAGTAGTCAGATCCAATCAACAGGTCGATTTCAAAATCTTTCGATGGCTCATGTTGGGCTAGGGGTAAATATCTCAGGTAATCATGATGATGCAGCACTTGGGGTCGGTAATTCTTAACAGGTGTCGATATGTGGGGCACAATAACAGCAGATAAAGTCAGTTTACCTTGGTTTGTTGTGAGTTCAATAGTAGCAGCTGGTTTTTCCATTGCGGTAGTTGTTCGTTCTCCAAAGGTGGACAAGTTGATCCTTTCAGTAGGACATTCGTTTTGGTGGATACCCAATTTCTCTGCAACACGGTGTGTCATGAACGTGCGTTGAGACCCATCATCAAATAATACGTTAACCTTTGCATGGGCTGATCCTCTTGATATGGTGGCAACGGCGGTCTTCAGTAAGATTGGTCCTGACGTGGGCGTCAGCTTCACATGTGTATCTTGTGGGGTTGGACTCGTAGGCGTCTCGGCAGAGGATTTCGCGAGTTGAATCAACGGAGAATTTGGCGACGGTGGTTGATTCATGGTGGCATTGCACAACGAGGTGTGGTGTTTCTGTCCGCAGTTGCGACAGGAAAAATTGGATGGGCAATCTCGTTTCAGGTGTCGGTCAGATAAACAGTTGAAGCACAATCGAGCTTGTTTCACGATGTCCTGTCGTTTTTCGACATCGATCACGAATGTACACTGATTAGCAGTGTGACCTTGGTTACAAAAAATACATCTGGGTGAGCGCTGAGACGGCTGTCTATGTTGTAGGTTCTGGTGGGTGTTGTTCCTCGGGTTGGGATACTTCGGTGGTGTGTACCTCGGCTGACGGGGGCGTCTATTGCCACTTGGAGTTGAACCATAAGTTGGCCTTGGGCGATTCCCAGTATAAAAGGTAGAAGTTGTNTGGAATAATTGGGTGAGTAAGACAACAAGCCGGTTTTATGCTTAGGCGGACGACTATAGGGTTTCGGAGTGTAAGTCAAATGCGTCAGCGCTCAAAAATCAGACGTTATTTAAGACTTATTTCGGAAACAAATCCCTTAATGTGACATGATCTCACCTTTGCTTTCCACGTTCAAGCAATTGATTGTATGTTTAGAACAATGAGCGAACGGGGAAGCAGCCAAGCTCCGATCACGTTCTTTACACCGTCATCACACATAGACACAGGCTTTTCCCTTTCCAACCACCATTACCGGATATCCGGAAGAACGTTTCGCTATCGAACAGCAGATCCGAAAGGTGAAATTGGCGAAACAGCTGGTCTTTTTACCGAATTCGAATGATCCATTTCATTTTAAGAAGAAAGCAAGATGACGGGAGTGACTACTCTCAATGTCAATATTCAGAATTGATGATACTTATTACTGGAACAGCAATGATCTCATCTCTGTCTCTGTATTAGCATGACACCTGGCGTGCGTTCAGTAGACGCTAGGGACCTACACTGTAGGCGGCGCGCTGTACGCTTCATTAATTTAAATTTGAAAACCTACTCAGTCGTAGCCGGGCGTTCACCTTCTCAACGTTCAAGGCGACCTATCTAAAGCTGTCTGCTGTTTATCGGACTGCCCTAAAAAACATCCCTTTCTTTGTTTAGGTAACCACGACAGTATTAATCACAGGTATGCCCGGTTTGCTATCAGATGACAGATGACAACCTTTCTCGAGTACTTAAATAANACACTGTTCAAATAATTATGAATTATAGTATTCTTTCAGGTCCTCGGATATCTGTCTTGGTTTAATATCCATTACAAGGAAGATGAGGCTATCTACTCCTTTTGGCTGATTGATGACTTTGGTCAAAGGGACTTCGAAGTGCTGGAATAACTCAGTGTTGCATATAGATACTCCAATGCCTTATGATAGTCAGAAAGGGTTTGCCCCCCCCTTCCTTAAGGACGCCACAAGTCTGTGTAAGGTACTCAACTGACTTGGACATTGAAAGGGTTTGGCTACCTTTTCTTGAGGATGCCACAAGTCTCTAAGGTACTTCGCTGACGTACAGTAGTCAGTGAAAGGGTTTGGCCCCCTTCCTTGAGGATACCACAGGTCTGTGCAAGGAACTCCACTGAGCGTCAGTTTACTAGAAGGTACTCCGCTGCCAATTGTCATAGAAAGGGTTTGGCCCCTCCTTCCTTGAGGATGCCTTGAGAACTTTATTTATCTGTCCATCATAATTTTTTTTGTGTGTTCATATCACTTGAGACAATTTTAGGATTATGAATATTCCAGTTGTTGGTTTTACAGCATGAACATTCCTGGATGGCTCATGACAGGGTCTTCATTTTATTACATTGTTGTGGAAAGTTTATGTAAAAGTTTTATTTATTATATGTCTTTCAGAAGCTTGTATTAAAATGTTCTATATGTCATACTTGTCATCAATACATTTTTGAAATGATGTTTTTTTATCTTTGATTTTTACTTAATGTAATTGAGTGACAAAGTTAAGCCGGTTGCAAACAGCATGATTGTTAAAAACAATGTCACAAATATTAATAATTTGCTCAACCAATTATCAAGTTTCAACTTTCCTGATGAAAAATCTTTAAAATGATACCTTATTTGTTTTTTCCTGGAGTAATTGTTATTTTATGAAAATTCGAAATCGCAAAATTGTACGTAGTGACTTCTCTTTGTCAGCTGTGTTGACTTTAAGGTCAATATCTTCGCACAGGAACGTCTAATCGAAATGTTTTTTTGGCAAGTTATTGATCATAAAAAGTTCTTTAAAATGATGTATTACATGTCTATTTACGTTTCTTAGTTTTGAAATAATAATATTTTGAACTCGCAGATTCGATTTGACAGAATTTTTACCAAAAATTTTGACACGAAAATGACATTTTATCCGGAACCATAAGTCCAATTTAAAAAAATTTACTATCGTTATTTTAGTCTCGAAAAGAGCTTTCTAATGATGTATATTACATGCACATTTTCTAAAATTTTTGAAAAATGCTGTTCTCCCTATTATATAGTCCGATTACCTCTCGTCGTCAGTCTCCAAAGGTCGTCCGCCATCTTGTTTCGCGTGCAGCGCTGCCACGCGGGACTTAGCGTTCCAATTTGGAACGCTTGTCTGCACGTTAGGTACTAACCTCTCGGGAGAAACACGCGTGGAAGAACTGAGACTAAAATTAATGCATTTACCAACTGTTTTTTTGAGACCACTTAAAAACTTGTTGATTTTACTAATGCACTTTTTTGTTCATTTTCAGAAGATATTTTCGAAATTAAATTTTCTTCAGACGGAACAAAAAGCAACCCAGGGATTGTTTATGCAATGTATCTATTTGTCCCAGGCACTAACCGACATCTGTTAGGCCAAAGGAAAAACGCAGCAGACAAATGGAACACGCTGGGTGCTTAACAGTTTCGGCCCACGCCTTGGTCATCAAAATATTGTTCACTTGTTTTTT
>NMRA01001074.1:16276-30245 GCA_002633005.1 Phoronis australis | reverse complement strand
CTCTCTCTCTCTCTCTCTCCCTCTCCCCCTCCCCCTCCCCCACATTCACTTGGAGACCGGAGACAACAGCAAACAAATGTAGTGCATTCATTGTGCTAGTCAATTACAAATTCAATCCATCCAAAATAATTGACTTGTCGTACGCATATTGCGAAATCAAATATTCCTGATTTCTTGCAACTACACCGGCAACGTTTTAATTATTCTTCATTAAATACGCCAATATCTCCACGCACAATATGAAAATGCAGGTAGACAAAGGGTCACCTTGTCTGCAGCCACGGGAAATATTGAACCAGGAAGATGGATGACCATTTACAACAACACACGACTTAGTATTACTATAAAAGACTTTTACCAATCTGCTGATTGACCAGCCAAAAGGAAAGATATTTTTTTAAATAAAATTACACAATGAATCAAATGCTTTCTCAAAATGGATCAGTAAAAGCAATCTTGTTTTTTTAGCTGCCTGGGCATAAAACATTAAATCATATAGCACGCGCATATTTTCGTTTATATTTCTTCCTGAAAGGAAACCTGTCTGGTCCTTACTGATTAGTTTTCCCAAAACGGATTTTAACCGGTCAGCCACAGTGGAAGAAGCCAATTTATATGTCACACTGAGTAAGGATATGAGCATCCAGTTTTTCAAATAAAGTTTAGTTTTAGCTGCTCCCTTGTGGATGCAGGTAATCACTCTCTCTTTCTGTGTTGTTGATAAATGACCAACAGCAAAACCAGTATTAAGTGAGCGAACAACGAAATGTTCAATGTCAGCCCAAAAAAATTCTAGAAATTCCACAAAAAAAACAATCGGAGCCTGGGCTCTTGTTGCTTTTCATTTTTTCAAGCATTTTGTGACTTCTTCATATGTAAGAAGACCTAATTTTTCTTTTTCTGTCTCATGCAGTTTGGAGACACATACCTTATCAAAAAGAGTTTCTAAAGCAGCATTGTTAGAATTTCTATGTATATTAGAGTTTCGTAAAAAGTTTTGGTTTCCTGAATAACCTCTTCTTCACTATTGGTTTTAGTATTGTTAGATTTCCACATAAAAGGCATTAACTTACGTGTGTAATGCCTATTTTCCAAGTGAAGAAAATAGTTGGAAGGTTTTTTTCACCCTCTTCAATCCATGTTACTCTCGACCTAGTCATAAAACCTCTTAACTTGTTCTGCCTGAGGTCGGCAAGTTGATTGTTTTTTTGTTCCAGTAGTCCCTTATCAAGGCTTAGACTTTTTCCAACAAGCTTATTTCTTCGACAAGTTGCTGTTCAGCTCTATCACTCTTTCTCTTCAAGTAAGTAGGAACGGAAATTGTTTTGTTGCGAATTTCCATCAACAACGTTTCAAGAAAAAGTTGATCATTTATAGACAATTGTAAATCTGAATTACTTATACTATAGACTGTATGAATGTTCGTCAGTCATATACTGCTGTTTAACTAATTTTATAGTATCCTTGACCGCAGCAATATACTCCGAGTTTTTAAGAGAGAGTTATTAAACTTCCAAAATGATTTCCTCCTCCGTCCTGAAAACAACACTTTAAAAAACCTTCACCATTGAATGATCGGACCGAAAACCGAATTCTATTATAGAGTCGTAAATATCGGCTAAAAGGTTTTCAGAAATTAGAAAAAAAATCTAGTCTGGATCGTTTACTTCCAGCTCCTTAAGTGTATTCTTTACTATTGGGGTTTAGTTCCCGCCAAACATTAGCAATAGACAATTCTGTACAAATCTCCATAAACTTATCCGTGACTTTGGGTTATTTACCTGTCGATAATTAAGTGTGTCCTTAGACTGATCGAGGGCAAGATTAAAATCGTCTGCCCAAATAACAGTGTAATTTATCGTATCTTGAATGTCTTGTTTTATTTTTAAAAAACAACGACGAGTCCCTATTTGGGCAAGAAGTATTAATTAACTTTATTCTTATCTCATTAATAGTTATATTCAAAATTAGTTTACTACCATTGTAGTCTTGCCTAATGTTATGCAGTTTGTACTCAAAAGTGTTCTTAAAGAGGGACGCCCCTCCACGGGAGTTTGAAGATGTGAAGAGTTGTAGACGTATTTGTTCTATCTTTAACGACATTAAGAAACCTTCTAAGTCAGAGTGTAAATGGGAAATAGAGTTAGGAGAAGAAAATACACGCATTGCCTTATGACTGGCTGTACTTCGGGAGCGTTTTCGGAAAACGAATACATCTTGTTCCAGCTGAGCATGATAGAATTATTCCGCGATGTGCTGGGGCTATAGATATAAGCTCGATTTACTTTTGGCGCCATAATTGCATGGCGTCATTCGACAAATTGGGTGTCATTTGTCAACCTAAACTGCGCTATGAACATTACCAGTTGATTTTGTTCTCAAAAAGCGCTCACGGGTGCTTTTTTGCTTTCATTTCTCATCATCGTGGGCGCTTTATTGGAGATCCACGCCCAAATACTAGCATATCCTTGTAGAGGATCTTTAAAAATGCAAAGAAAAAGTTGCGGTTAGGCCTAAAAAAACAAAAAAGAAGTGTGGACGGAGACTGTAAAAATTCAAGAATAGAAATGAAAACGGCCTTGTATTACTGGGACGCAGCCACTCAAACCAAACGGCCTTGTATTACTGGGACGCAGCCACTCAAACCAAACGACCTTGTATTACTGGGACGCAGCCACGCAAACCAAACGACCTTGTATTACTGGGACGCAGCCACGCAAACCAAACGGCCTTGTATTACTGGGACGCAGCCACGCAAACCAAACTCGATACTGTCACGAATCAAAAATCGAACGTGGAGAAAACTTTCATGGCTTGTCTTCAGAACTGGTTGCATGGCCCATAGTCTAATGTTGAATTATCTCTCGCCTTGAACCTGCGAGCTAGTGGTGTTACACAACCGATGAGGATGTATGATTTATGATATAAAAATTAATCATCTCGTGTATGCCGATAGCTTGGTCTTAAATTCACCCTCTGTTACGGGTTTGAACAAACTGATAATTACTTGCGAGACATATGGAGTCACACAAAACATGAAATACAATCCTGACAAAAGTGCAACCCTGATGTTTAAACCAAATTTTCTTTGCAGTACCATTCTGCCTGCATTCAAGATACATGACAGGGTTATTATACAAGTGAATGGCTATTCATATTTAGGACAACATATCAGATGATGCTGACATTGTACGGCAACATTGTATAGCACTCCTGTAAAACTCAAATTGTAAACTTCATTTCGTGCGCCCATGGAACTGCTCACTTGTGGTGACCCGCCGGGTCAGTTCAACTTATTGAGCCAAGTCTCAAGCAATAACCAATGATCAGCTCAACCCAAACCAGAGACCAATTCTAATCTGAGTAAGAATCAATACAAGACCAACCTCATAATAGCCGAGGATGTGACGGGTCCAGAGAGAGGTTGGATTCATAACAGCTTTAAAAGTAGTTAGCTTTGTAGATTAGGAACTCGAAAGGGCCCATTTTATTCAACGTAACTGTATAGAGTTGTTTATACTCCACAGTGTATTGAATAGTGTTTTTGTGTTTAACAAATTCTAGCCCAAAGTCTTTCGTAAGGTTTAAAACTACAAAAAGGCGCTACGGTGCTGCGAGAAATGTTGACCTTTTCATCGAAGTTCTCTAAACAGATGTGCACCTTTTTATAATTCTGGCTGTCTAAAAAGGTGGGTAGTCCGATTTCCAGCACTTGGCCTCTTCAAAACTACTAGAGTGCGTTCCGTGTCGAACGTTCGTAAAACTGAGCCCGAAGAGTAAATTCCGCCAAGCTCTAATATTACTTTATTTCTAAACAACTTCTCTATGGCATAGGTCATAGTATTTGTGTTGACTATATATTTTTAGGGCCTTACGTTCACCATACATTTTCACGAGGGGGAACACGTACAGTTTGGTCTTGGCTCTCATTTTAACTGAGATACTGCTCTTAAATCCTAATATAAGGAAATGTAAGTTGACGAAATTGATAGTCGGGTAACACAGGACCACAAGCTTAGTTTATTGAATTCACTATTTCTGAGTTACCCCGTGACAAAAGCTAAGGAAACTGAAATAAAATGTAGTCAAACTATGTATCTATAATGACACAGTTAGTTTGATTGTTTTCAGAGTCGAACAAATGTATATGCATTGGTATACAGCATTAGACAACTGAATATCTCGTCGAGTACAAGGTACCACTATTTCTCCCATAATATCAGGCACCCAAAGATCTTTAAGGTTAGGCCAAGCCCTAGAAAAATTGCCAAATTTGCCTAGCTTCGGAACACTGTACCTTGGAAATGGCCGATCGGATTCATTTGTAACTTTCAGATATTGTGCTTCGTACAGTTTTCTGCAAAACTTTATTAAACTATCAACAGTTTATAAAAAATAGACGTTGGATAAAACAAAAATAAAACAATAATTTCGAAACCTGTAACAGATTTTTTTTAGACTTTATCTTGAACATTTAAATCAAATAAAAGATGTTCATTGTATTGATACCGCTGTTTAAATGTGAATGCAGCACCTTTCTTTATTCCTGAATTTTACTATAATTCGTAGTCACGTGGTCCAATTAACGGCAAATTGATATGAAGTATGAAATTAAATTCTACAGATTTTCTGCCTATAGAAAATATGTAGATATTTGGCTAAATGTACAGATTGGTCGCTTGCACTCACACCTTGTGGCTGGTAAAGTTGCCGCGGTTTTTAGAAGCTGAAAAGATGTTACACCCATCCCTGAAACTACTGACAAAAAGAAAGTTGTCATCAGGTAGCGATTTAACTTTTGTTATAACGTCGTTAATTTGTTGTCGGCCCACCTAAATCATCAAATGCAAGTACCCTTTTGAGAAATTGATGGGTGTGACTGTTTCAGACAGGAAGAGTTAGCTTGTTTTAGCTGATCAATGCCCTCCCTACTCTGTATCGTCCATTTTCTGCTTAACTTTTTTTACACGGAAACAAAGCATTCGCGCACGGCAACGATGCACACTTATCTACAACGGAGTAACCAGAATAATTTTGGGCCTATTTTCAGTTCAAAAACGGATTTTTCATGAAGAATTCGAATATAGTTAAAACTGTATTGAAATCTGCATGAACACAGAGAAAAGAAATTGTATTCAAATCGTTTCATCTCCCAACACATAATGACGTGCATATTGCGCTGGGATGATTTCATTGGCTCGGTGCTTTTAAAATATGTTAATAACAAGGTATGCCCTAGAATACGTGAGGTCAACAGTAGCGCATTATGCGCGTCACCAAGAAGAAGTCAGAAGAACACATTTGCTCCGTGTGAAAGGTTTTGACCGTCACTTACACACCTAGTAACGTACGTGAAGGAGTATACCAAGGCGAGCAAAGGACGTTGTTCGGAAATAAGGTACGTTTTGAACTTTAGATGTTAATGATTGCCATATGTGTGGAAATTGCACCTGAACTGTTTTAAAACCCGCATTTTGTAATCAGTAATGCCCTAGAAATCTACCTGTACTACCATTAAACGATTTTTAGATCACCTTTCAAGACGGCGGATACAGCGTTTTTTGTCGAGACTCCTCACTTTTTGTCCAAATATTTTCTCCGACAAAGGTTGCAATAAACAACCCATACGTCAGAGGTCCCTTTTATTCTGAAAGTAATGCACAGTGGATTGTTAGGCTACGCTCACTGGAGCTAACTGAATTTGCACAGTTGCTTTTCTCAGGTCAAGCGTTCATTCACAGCTTTTTGTTTTAGTAGGACAAATAACTGACTCGGTAGGAGCATTGTTTAAACCACACACCGACAAAAATAAAGAGACAGATAAAAGCCCTTTATTTAAAGTTTAGTCAAGGTTAACAAAGGACATTAGCACACGTGTAATTTACCGTGCCAAATGTAGGGCAACATAAAATAGATGACTATGCAGTATGTACATCACTGTATAGTAATTATCAAACGTCGCACAACAGGTATTAAGCTAGTTACACGCAGTAAAAGTTTCAACTATACATTTTATCCATCTGAAGCCTGCAAGTGGCGGTACACAGCGGAGGGTCATAATCCCGGCCAACTGTCTACGTGGCAGTAGACTAGACCCACAACACTCAACACACTGCACATTTACCCCCAGTTGGGGCATTACCGTAGGACTGACTACCCAGGCTGCGGTAAATTAGTTCTGGCCAAATGTCATTTATAGTAATTATATATTTCACGTATTCTAAGCATACCCATCTACTATGTTTATATCAAAATTAATCTTTTTCAAAAACCACCAGATATTTTACTGATCACTTTGTCCAAATGGCATTTCAGTCTATAACATATTCTCGGTTTGTATAACTATATTCGAAGTCTGTGTCACCCACCTGGCATTTAACTTGATATACGTATCCAATTGGGACGGACGATGGTCGTCCGCTTGGAGTTAGCGAACACAGTAGCCCATAGAATTCAGTCCAGCTGCTTGGGATAGTTGGTCAAGTACCGTTATCCTTCAATGACACCTCATTTGCCATAAAACTACGTGCCTGTCGACTGTTGGCAAAAAAACTAAAATTTATTTAAAAATGTATCTGCTTAACTAAATTTCTAGCAAAAAACTTACCAATTTTCTATTGATATAAAAATTTGCCGCCTTGTGTACGAGCAGAGCGTAAGAATTTACAAAAGGTATGTTGTGGACCGGCGGTCATGTTGTTTCTCACCCGTGAAGGTGTGTGTAAGCAGATGTTCCAACAAAAAATTTTGCTGGTGGCGTGAATCATAACCAGATGTACACAATATGGTTTCACGAAACTTATGAGCCAAGTTCATGTGACGAAATCGGGAAGGGTTTTTATTTATCTTAAGAAAAACTCCAGAGATATGTTAAGTACCAGAAACTTACCAGGATGCATGGAAATTTCACTTTTTGGCTACAAAAACAAAAAAAATGTCTTACACGGGAGGAGGAAACCTCCCCCCGTTCGGCACCTCGCGCCTAGGATTCGACCTTTGCGGGAATCCTAAACCCCCCCTTACTGAAAACGGAACAGTCCTAGTGCCAGCAAATTTATTAGTTTAGTGACAAACCCTGACAAAGTTGCCATTACTTTCATTTACCATTCATGTTTTAAGAACTGGATGTGCCTCTCTAGTATTGTAACTTTAATTGCTGTAATTGTACTTTGGACCCATGACCTTGAATATCCTTATAAAAACACAAATATTTGTTTTCCCAATAAGTGGTAATGCTCACCCCGTAACCTGAAAGGTAGACACATGATGGTTGCAGAGGAACATCAGGAAAATGAAGTTGAGTTTTAAAACGGATTTAAAGCAGGGAAAGAAAAATGTTTATGTAGACTTTGAACCCCTCTATCGGGAGACAGTCTTTGAATTTTCAAAGGGGTTTCGATTAACCTTCACTGGAGTGTCAAAATTCGGTAAATTTTTGCCCAATTTTGTGTATTTGATTTTCAGCCACATTTTGAGGTGCTCTAAGGGCCAGTTTGTGGGGTGCTGGTGATTTCCAGTGACATTTTCATGAGTTTGCTGTCTGACTAAGAAAATGAAAAATAAAAATGGGCGTTTTGTTTAGTTGTTTTTCAAGCAACAGCTGAAAGAAAAGACATACTGTCCCGTATTTTGTAGTGCCTGACTACGGGCAGTATGCATCTGTATCTCATGAAACTCATTTGACCAAAACATTGCCATCGAGGAAACGATGTCACATGCATGTTTGAGAACGACATTTCGATATTAATTAATCTAATATTCTGTTATGATATTTTGCTTTCTGTCTACTATTGAACCTGAGGATGACTTTTGATTATTATCGAAACGTCGTTTGCATGCTACACTCTAGCGTAGTTTTTGTTTTCCACTTCTTAAAACTAATTAGACCAAAGACTAATATTATTTACATGCATGTTTTCGAATGAGTCTAACCTGTGATACCACACCAGTGACAGTTTTAGCACTTTGCAAACCATGCAAATATCTGACTTGTGTCCCCCCGTCAGCTAATATGTGTGACCTGTCCCTCCTCAGCTGCTAACTAAAGCAGTGCCCTGGTAACGTCCATCTTATTACCTGATATCATTACATACGATGTATAAAGTCACTTTAATCTGAGTTTTGTCATTTTTACTGGATGCTAATCGTTTAACCGATTCCACCCAAATTGGATTTTGTCACTTGTCACACTCCCATGAGAAATAAAACGTCATCTCTTAAAAAATATTGGACGCACTTTCATTGTAGCTACGGCTTACACCTAGCAAAGTGATCTCAGTATAAATATGTATAAATATGTTAGCTAAAATGATGCTAACAGCCTTTTGATCTCAGTATAAATATGTATAAGTATGTTAGCTAAAATGATGCTAACAGCCTTTTGATCTCAGTATAAATATGTATAAATATGTTAGCTAAAACGATGCCAACAGCCTTTTGATCTCAGTATAAATATGTATAAATATGTTAGCTAAAATGATGCTAACAGCCTTTTGATCTCCGAATAAATATGTATAAATATGTTAGCTAAAATGATGCTAACAGCCTTTTGATCTCATTATAAATATGTATAAATATGTTAGCTAAAATGATGCTAACAGCCTTTTGATCTCAGTATAAATATGTATAAATATGTTAGCTAAAACGATGCCAACAGCCTTTTGATCTCAGTATAAATATGTATAAATATGTTAGCTAAAATGATGCTAACAGCCTTTTGATCTCAGTATAAATATGTTAGCTAAAATGATGCTAACAGCCTTTTGATCTCAGTATAAATATGTATAAATATGTTAGCTAAAATGATGCTAACAGCCTTTTGATCTCAGTATAAATATGTATAAGTATGTTAGCTAAAACGATGCTAACAGCCTTTTGCCACAACAACAAACTTAGAAGGTACTTTAGAAAAGTTCAGCAATACAAGCTGAACCAAAGTTGAGTATGAAAGTACACATGCATAATTGTTACCATGGCGACTGAGTAAACTAGAATTTGACAAGTATGATAATAAAAAATATGAAGGTATGAGGCAGAAAGACTCGAGTATGCTTCACATTTCATAATCCAAATATAAACCATTTCTGTAAATCAAGTAAGATTTTCACATATTGTTGCTTTGATATATTTTGAAGTAGAATGTAACTACCGTAGTTACAAAACATTAATCAAATTCACAATTTAGGCATAACATTAAGAAAAAATATGTGTCATGTTGTGACACATACTCATACATTGAACAAAAGTTGACTTTCAAACAAAAACGGTTTCAAAACATTTTCAACTAGTATTTTTAGCAGAATGCAAGATCAATTGAATGGCCACTTCACATTGAAATAAATAGAAGATAAATAATAAGTTTGGCACAAACAACGGAAAATTGTACCAAAGTAGTGTGTCTACAATTGTATTATACTTAAATCTTCACCGATGACACTGTAGCCAGTTGAAGATGCCTTTGAGTTTAGAAAAGTTGCCACGCTGTCCAACGTGAATTGTGAGCACTTTAGCCACTCAATAACCTTGGCGGCGCANGGGGGGGGGGGGGGGGGGGGGGGGGGGGGGGGGGGGGTGGCTATAGCCCTCCATTTTTTCAGTGGTGCGCCGCTCATGAATAAGTTACACTTTTCTGATCATATACTGGTGTAAACTCTTGCATTGTACAGAATGGTAGGTAACGATATGTGTAACTCAATTTTAGTACTAGAATATTTGTGAAAATAAGGTTGAGTAAGCACTTTTAAACTCGTAACCTATGCCGTTGACATCCAAGATGGCCGACCTGATCAAAAGAGTGAGAAAAAATTGACACATGAATAGCGTTAACTTTTGAATGCATCATGCGATTTTGATAATTTTTTCATTTTTGTATATCTGACATCGATGCCTTTCCTGCAATGCAGGCTAAAAGCTGAATTGTCTTGATATAGTGCACAAATGGGAATGTTTCGTTAAAAATCACATGAATTATTCATGTCAGCCTAAAAATTGCCTCTAAAGTCGTCAACCGTTTTGAGTATTGGCACCATGCATCACTTGTGCCTGCGTAACCTCTGAGCCACGGTCAGTTATGAACGCTCAATGGGTGAAATGGTAATATGGATATGTCAGACAGCATTATGGTCCCTAAAATGTTGATTCTCATTAATTATTTCTTCTTGAAACCATTTTAAATGTAATCAAGTTACAAAAAACATTCATTTAAACAGTGTAAAATACGTAATATTGGAGGATTTTTAGAACAAAAAATCAAAAAGCCCATTCGAGACATTTTTTGTTTGTTTACACATCCAAGGCCTATTTACAAAGTCTTTCAATGTCCACAGCACCGCAAACTGGCTTGTAAAAGCACTTGAGTGACACCCACTTTCAACACTCCTCTGAATTTATCTCCCCTGTGAATGCAGCGAAATTATTAGCACAAAAAATTTTATTTGTTAGTCCTCATTCCCCATTACCTAACCCCATTATGTGTTTTCTCTCACTATATGCCATCTACCTGTTTTTTATGTTGGAAAAGTGTTGCATGAACTTTTTACTTTCCTCGTAACCCTTTTAAGGTCTATAGGTAAAAACTAAGACGCCAATAAGTGCAAAATTGCGGATTTTTGTATCAGAGCCGCACCACGATCACATACACAAAGTTTTAGCTGAATCTGAAACATGACCCCTAGAGTGATTTTTGGTTTCTTTCGATTTACTCGTGGAATGGCTCTTAATTGTGTACCAGCTAGTACACGTATTTATCGATAGGGCTACGGGTACGATAACAACGGTGTACATCAACAATTAACGAACAGGATTGAGTGTTTGAAGTGCTTTTAAAAATACCAGTTAAAAGGATACTAAACCCTGTTTTGATGATTTCAACCAATCCTCGTTCTGTTACCTGCTAATGCATCATTGATGTCAACCTTCCACGTTAAAGGCAGGAATCAACTAAAAAACTTATAGTCCCAGTAATCAACTAGAAACTCATGTATCACAGATTGGGCATTATGGTCCCTGGTGGGTGGTCTTTTCCCACAGATGCCGTGTAATTCGCTAAAAGCGTAGGTCACGCTTGCCCGTTTAGTAGACTTTGAAATGAGCTTTCAAGTTTTCCTCCAAACTGTTGAGGGTTGCCGAGGGTTACAGAGCATTATTTTGAGGGGAAAGTCGTTTTTATTACCTGTTCATAGACTGAAACCGGGTTTGGTATCATTTTAATCACGGAAATGTTAAGACGGTATAGGACCACGAATCACGCATGTAAAATGGAACAGCGTGATATTACTTGTTAACAAAATTGCTTCTACACATACGTTCCGCAAGGAGGATTTTTGTTTTTAGTGCCTTGCCATTTGTGTACTTGATACGAACACCACTTTTAATCCTAAATGAAGATATAATTAAGAATTTGCTTTTAATATAAAACCTAATGATTCGAAAATGTGAAGCTTTTTCGACTCATGACAAAATCACGTTTTGTATAACTTTTGGTTCTATAAGTCTACCTCACAAAAGGTCCTGACGACATTCAGATTCGACCTCTAACCGCATACTTATCATAAACTCATTGTATGCTGTGGTACATACGCAACACATGTAAGCGACAGGTGATTTTCAAAGTGACTCTGATACCATAGAAGGGAGAAGACTACCCCGGTTTTTCCTACCTTGATTAAAACACTTTTTCAATGTGCATTTTCTCAAAACCAGGCAAAACTGCTGAGCTCTATATGTAAGTGTCAGTATCGGTATAATTCCTGACTTCTTGATTGTCCTGAAATACGCTTAATGACAGTGCCATCTAACCTTGTGACGTTTAAAACATCGTCCACTGTCATATTCAAAAGTTTCTCACCGATTCAGCTGATTGCCTGTTTCTCCTTGATCGTATTGCTCTAACTTGTCGCCTTGCCAGTCTCTGGTTTAAAGGCCAAGGCAACCTTTTTTCATGTCATTTTTAGCAAAAATAAGGTTCGTTGATTATCCCAGACATATTTTTCACTTATTTACTGCTTTTCGTAATTTAATTAATTACTCGTGGTCTACTCCGGAAGTGACGTTTTGGGAGGCAAGAATTTCGCGCCAATTTCTTTTCATATAGTCTGACTGTGAGAGCAGTCGAGTCAGTCATTGTTCTACCTCGGTTGTGATAAGTTCGGTCGTCGTTTGCTTTTGCTTACGAGTCAGTCAACATCCCACGCTGTTGCTGCGTTCTGGGGTGTACTCATTATCGTCTCACGTACAGAGGAAGAACTGTCCCACTTGCCCGAGTGTCCCGCGACACAGTCCCACTGAAGGGTGATCTAAGCACCCAAACTACTTACATCCCGCTGTGTGACTCCCTCGCCACACACCTGGCACCTTCTAAATAGCTTCAATACAAGTCCACAATAAACTTATCAAACTTAGGCTCAGCGATCTGTTCATTGGCGGATGACGAACTGTCCTCTTCACTGGGTGTCGAACTGGGCCTGTATTCACTCTCACTACTCAACATCGCTGCAGGGCTGCTTACAGGCTCTTGGCTAGAGACAACAGCACAGGGCGAATCACTGCTAGTTCCCGTAATTGCACGCAATGTGGTACGTTCGGAGGCACGGGTGACAGTAGATGAAGTGCCTCCAGTCACTGTATATAGTGGCCACAGCTCGCGAGGCTTCTCGCTTCAAAAACGCACTTCTCGGGATTGGCGACAGGGCACTGCCGGGAATCAACTGCGACGCTATGGCACCCTTCTTCAGGCATTGTTTCGCAGGGACCTTCATCAATTCAGCGTACACATCTCTGTCGTAATCTGACGGCAGAAAATGCTTGTCACACACTCGGTAAGCCTACACTAATTTGTACGTTGCATGGATGGGTAGCGCTGCGTTCTTCACATGAACGAGCTAGAAAAGTACGGCGAAGTGTGTCATCCTTCGGAAAGCAACGCAAGGTACCCAAAGCGCGTGTGAGACATAATGAGTACATCCCGACACGCAACAACAGCGTGGCATGTTGGCTGACTTGTAAACAAAAGCAAACCACTACCGAACTTATCACAACCGAGGTAGAACAATGACTGACTCGACAGTTCTCACAGTCAGACTATAATGAAAAGAAATTGGCGCGAAACTCTTGCCTCCCAAAATGTCACTTCCGGAGTAAAGGACGAGAAATTAATCAAATTACGAAAAGCTGTAATTAAGTGAAAAATGTGTCTGGGATAATCAACGAACCTTATTTTTGTTAAAAGTGACATGAAAAAAGGTTGCCTTCGCTTTTAATGGAATCCAAGCTATATAAGGCCAGGCTCTTAATAACTTGAGGTGGCTTACTTATTTTTATTCATTTGATTGATAGAAATGACATATTGCACACTTCGGAGATAGAATTGATTACCTTTACAAAACACATATTGCCCTAATCACTTTTTTAGTGTTAAGCTGAAGCGCGTATTTTAATATGCTTGACATGGGTGGGTGTACTTAATTGCTGTTGCCAGATGGTAATAAAACTCCCATATATTAGATTTTCTTTGTGAACATATTACAAAATTTTTTTTCCAATGGTCGGCACTTAAAAACTTTATATCTTTCTACGCATGTGTTGGGAGTGCACAATGGGGCTATTCGGAAAATCTACAATAACTAGAGGGCGTGCGTGTACTAGTGGTGATAGATTAACAGCCTCGATTTCGTGAGCCCTTTAAATACATGGTGAAATGGATTGCAGCCGTGCCAATTGAATCTGAGATTGCGTGAAAAGGGTGCTTCTATGAGAGGAAGTAAGCACGACTTCATACAAAGGTAAGGTTTGTGATTATTTTAACGATTATTCTATGATTATTCTACCGATGCCTGTTAACTGAGGCACTCGCCGATGTCGACTTCGCGGCAGTCAGTCGCCAGCCAGAGTCTGGTTAATCTTTGTATGTTGTGATATGTGATACGATACTTGACGTAGCAATCGGGATCTTTTCGTACATCAAAGCATTATT
>NMRA01001074.1:0-14097 GCA_002633005.1 Phoronis australis | reverse complement strand
ATTTGT
Organism: Phoronis australis; assembly: GCA_002633005.1. Lineage (NCBI taxonomy): Eukaryota > Metazoa > Phoronida > Phoronidae > Phoronis > Phoronis australis. The sequence goes on along the minus strand of NMRA01001074.1, from coordinate 14,091 downwards.
CGCCATCAGGTGGCGTCTCTTGGCTACATCATTTGCCGTCATCAGGTGGTGTCTCTTAGCGACATCATTTTTCGACTTCAGGTGGTGTCTCATGACTACATCATCAGGCAGTGTCTGTTGGCGACATCATTTGTCGCCATCAGGCGATGTCTCTTGGCTACATCATTTGCCGTCATCAGGTGGTGTCTCTTAGCGACATCACTTTTCGACTTCAGGTGGTGTCTCATGACTACATCTTCAGGCAGTGTCTGTTGGCGACATCATTTGTCGCCATCAGGTGATGTCTCTTGGCTACATCATTTGTCGCCATCAGACGGTGTCTCTTGGCCACATCATTTGTCGCCATCAGGTGATGTCTCTTGGCTACATCATTTGTCGCCATCAGGCGATGTCTCTTGGCTACAACATTTGGCACCATCAGGTCGTGTCTGCTGGTGACATCATTTGTTGCCAACAAGTGGTGTCTCTTAGCTACATCATTTGTCGCCAACAGGTGGTGTCTGTTGGCTACATCATTTGTCGCCATCAGATGGCGTTTCTTGGCTACATCATTTGTCGCCATCAGGTGGCGCGTTTCTTGGTTACATCATTTGTCACCATCAGGTGGCGCGTTTCTTGGTTACACCATTGGTCGCCATTAGGTGGCGTCTCTTGGCTACATCATTTATCCCTACATGAACTATGGTGCAGCTTCCTGTACCTGTTGGTCTCCAACAATGAAGGAGAAATCATTTTGTTTAACAAAGCAAACTTCAGTCAATTTTTGAAAAAATGCAGTGTAGACATCAAAAAATCAAGCATTTACATCTCATTAATAACTTCAATTTTGCGCTTATATTTTACTTGCTTTGCTGATTATGTAACAATTACAGAACATACTAAGAAAGTTAAAAAACCAAAACCCAAGAATTTGGTAACAGAATGAAGTGGACCTTTAATACTATTGCAGTGTTAAGTTCACCATCTGAGCGAAAGCTCACACACGTTCCACTATGTACTTCTAAGTTAATGCTGTTGGTGGTGTCATTCTTAATATACCAGCTGTGATCCGCTTAACCTGAAATACATATTTAAAATGAAGTGTTTCTGCAACCAACTAATAACATTAAAAAAAATCGCAAATTTATTAGTCAAGAAGCCAGGGGGCTGAACCTGGATTTGATGGATAAAGTTTTTTCTTTGCTGTTTTATGTAGCTTATTCATAGGTAATCATGATTTAGGAGGGTGGCCGTTTGCATCCTTTGAGCATTTTTTAAATATGCAAATTAAGGCCGCCAGTATTATGCAACTTTACATTTTTGGTTATTCCATACCAACTCCTGCAGGCAGATTATTTTGATGTTTTCATCCATGTTTCCATGGTCAGTGAATTTAATTGTGCAAGTTTTGGGGATACGTCATGAATTTGCATAATTGCATAATTTATGCTAATTAAGGACGCCATTATTCAAAATTTTACTTGCTCTTATAGCTACGGTACCAGGCACCACGGGTGAACTATCATGATATTTGCACCTAATATGATCTTATGGTTAATTAGTTTAATAAAATCAAGCTGTTGTGTAATAGATTTGCGTAATTAATACAAATTAAGTCCATCATTATTCGTTCTTAACAAGCATGCAGACGGGTTATTTTAATGTTTTAACCTGTGCTTCCGTAGTCAATGAATTTAATGGAGCTCGTTTGCTGGTGGATACATCGTAAATTTGCATAATATATGCAAATTAAGACCGCCATTATTCAAAATTCTACTTATGCATATAACTAAAGTATCAGGCGCCACAGTTAAATTATATTAACACCCAGGTTTCTGTGGCAAATTAATGATTTAATGAAATTAGTTTGCAAGTTCTTGCATGATAAATTTGCATAGTTTATACAAAGAAAGGCTCCAGTATTCGAAATACTGTTTCTGTTCATAACTTCCTTACGGGAATAACATGTAAGTTATTTTCATATCATATATCATGTTTTCATGGTAATGGTAATCATGAACATGCATAATTGATAATCTACACAAATTACAGCTGCCATAATTCAAAATTCTACCAATACTTACAACCTCTGTATGACACTCAAGAGGATAGTTACAATAAATTCAATGAAACCTGTTCGCAGGTTTCAGTACGATAAAGTTTTAGAATCTCTTTTTTAAAGACGAAATGAGAAAATAGTTTGTGTGGTGTTTGCTCATCAGCCAGAGACCTTCAATTCCAATCAGATATTGCCTATTTTGCTACTCACACAAACCACGGAAAACCTGCAGATTAGATTAATGAACTGGTTGAATGCTGGAATGGGGCTTGGAGCGTTCAGTTTATGGAGACCAAATTCATGAGTAATGGACACAGTAATGGGGGGCATAGCACGGAATTGCCCTCCAGGAGGAAGAGACTCTTAAGCTTTGGGCACAAGTTGCCACTTGTCCTGCTAGATTGAAATAGGTCATGGAGAGATGGGGAGCGATAACATTGCATCTTGTACTCAAACCTATTCACATAAAAAGGTAAGGTATGTCTTGATGCAGATGCCCAGGATATTACACGAATCTTTCAAAGAGTAGATACCGACATCGATTCACTGTAGCCCATGTTCCTTCCCAAAGACACAGTAGTGAACGTTAGCAGTGACAGAATTACTACTCCAACAGTTAATGAACATGAAACAATAGGCACTGGACAGGCTTTGTTATCAGAGTTCTGGAACCCTGGAGCTCCTACACAGTAAACAGTATGACTGTGGCATGTTTTAGAAAGCACGTCACTATAACATTAGTGAGGGTAATTCCGCACGTTTAGGCGAAACGATTATCTCAGTTACCAGTAGTGTCTGAATTATTTTAACACAAGGATATTAATTTACGATTTCAAAATTTTGGAAATTTTCATTTATGATCGACATATGTCCCGAATAATGGATAAATGATACGTGCGTCGCAAGCTCGTTTCCAGAGATGAAAAGGAGACCGAGGTAGGCGATATAAGGTCATTTATTATGACGAATAGCATTACAAGTAAATATAGTGAATATAGTTAATAAAAATAAAAAATGATAATCTCTGGTAAGATGGGCAATAAAAAAACGCCGGCCACGTGGAAGTACGAAAGAACGAAAAGGGGTGGTAGAGGGTGGGAAAAATTAATAAGTTTTGGAACGTACAACAGTGTGTCCGGAACAAAGGTGAACTGAAAACGAGGTTGCAATAGCAAAGAAAACGCCCAAGGATACGTGACAATCATCAGCCTATGAGAGCCAATAGCTGACCAAACTCAAGGCACGGGTTAGCAACAGACCAATACGAAAGCTGGGAAAACGACGTGTAGTCCTACACAAGGAATAATGGAATAGATCGAAATGAGGGAGGAAAGGAGTAAGACGGGTCCATATGCTCACATAAATATATTTAAAGAGTGAAATACCATTTCGTTAAACCTTATTTCACTCAAAAGTACCTAACAAACGTCCTAAAATTTCGTCATGAAAACACGCTTCTACGGTTCAAACTCAGACCCATAGATCATTCAATATTTACATTAACTACAGTTCTGGGCTTAACTGCATTTACTGAGTAGGTGTGAGTCCATGTTTTCCTGACGTCGCAAACACAAATGTTATTTGTCCTTCTGATTAGCTATAGAATATTCGTTGAACAAATTTGATATGGTGCTTATCCAGGTCTTCTTACTGGCAATCATGTTTTGTAGACTAAGTTGCTTACATAATTTGTGTACTCGGTGTTGTATATCTTGTATGATATTTTGCGGTATTGTTATTCCAGAGGGACCGTGGATACCCTTCCTTATAGTTGTGCTCTGTGGTGTTTTTGTAAATATTTCATTTTTATTTCATAGATATATAATGGACATGCAAGTTTCCGTATGAAGTTCTTCTTGTAGTACATAGTGTGATACACGGTAGTTAGCAACTGCACAGCAGGCCTAATACAAATCTTATTTTTATGCTGTGTGACACTGGTGCCTGGTCGCTTTGGACAGGTTCAGCATCTTATATAGCCTGCGAATATTTGCTTTTCCGCTTTTTCTTATGTCCATATTAAGAAGGGATTTTAATCAGTGTTACATTTCTATTACTTCGTGTATATCCTGTCTTCACTGTGATTTGAAAGCAATATTTTGACTCTGTTATATTATCATAAACCTCACTTTTGCTCAAGAAGTGTGTTATGTTCGTAAAAACGTTTTACTTTGAATAAAATATTTTAAAACTAACAACTTTGTGTCTTTCTTTTGTGATTGGCATTTGAATGTCACATCACTTCGATTTTTAAGCGGTAAATTTTTAATGCAAATTTGCCAGCCCATTTTAATGGTTTTAGCTGTTCATGCTGTACTTAATCTCGATATTAACTTTTACCTCCAGGCTAAAAGTTGGTGTCTTACTTTATGGCCATGAGTGATGAAATTTCGAAATTTTGCCAACATGGTATCTCAAAAACAGCTTATCAGACTCAAATAAAACGAACACTATGCTATTGACCTTGTTCTTCAGACTAAACGGGCTTGTTTTTGAATAAGATACCGTCCAAAATTGAGGCTTTAATTAATGATTTTTATGAAAATATCGGTTTTCATTTTAAAAGCTGCATGAAATAAAAAGAACATTTTGAAAACTGATTTTGAGATCTGTTCATGAAATTTTACGTGAAATGAGATTTAGCCTTGCTGATAATGCTTTCCTGCAACATTTTTTCTTTGCTAAATTTTAGTAAAAGAAAACATGTTCATGTGAATGCAGATTTGTGATGAGTAGAAAATTATACAATCTCTATTTTCAGAAAACATGAACCTGTTCTGAGTACTGGAAATTTGCAGAAATTTAGACTAAAAGCACATACTTCCTGGTGAAGTTATTCACAAGAAATCACAATGCTCTACCCTATATAGTATGTAAGTCAATTGTTCCATCATAATAGCAACAGTTGGGAATGACATCTTGACCTGAGAAAGTAATACTCTGAAAACCAGTTATCTTCTGCTGAGCTGGACAATAGCTCGTACAAGGTGCATTAGATTCGGAATAAGAGAAGGGCAATGAAATTGGGGCAATAAAGTGTGCCCTAAACTGGCTGAATTTCATCAAAATTTTCTGCGATATGACTTTCCGTTTACAAGTCCCCTTTCCAAATAAACGGCCGTCCGTTTATTTGGTGTTACTGAAATGTTTGAAAATTTTCATTTTCCGAATACATGCCCACGGCCTTATCTACGAAAACCCCGGTAGCAGTGCCTAAGAAACACAATTTGGTAATCACTGAGGAAGTCCCCTTTCCCTTAATATCGAACAAGGGCATTGGCAGCATGTACTATCGGGAGACATCCCATGAAGAAGGCGGCACCATTATTGTGCAGCATGCCGTGAAATGTGCATGTGAAGTTAACAAACATTGGGTCGTTTCGAATGACACAAATATATTTGTGCTCTGCGTGCATTACTATGACAAGGAACAGCTTAAAATACCACAACCATGGAATTACCTTGTAAGCACAGAACAGTTACAGACATTAAGTTGACAGTGGAAACATGTCGTGATGTTGTGAAGGGTCTCCTCTCTGCCCATGCGCTGTAAGGGTGTGACACGGTGGCATGCTACTATGGAACTTAAAAGGGATACATTGTTAAAGCAATTAAGGCTGGGCTTGACTGTGTGCCGTCTTAAATGTTACTGCGCGTTTTTCCGATGTGGCACAACAGGCCACTAAATTTATGTCTGTTTGTTATGGAATGAAGAGGTTTGGAGAAATGCTTTTTCACCTAGAGAAGGTCAAAACAATCAGCAACAAATGTCAATGTCCACTAGTCTTTGATTGTCACAGCATGCAAGGCCCTGAAGTCTTCACAGTAATGACACATACCATCAGACTTGCGTATAAGTTCCGTTTTGCTGGTCCTTGATGAAAGTGAGGTCTCTGTTACACCAGCAGTTATCATCGATTCCAGCTGGCTCCACTGCTAACCTTCAAATCCCATCTTAGTCCTTCGCATCTTCTGCTTTATCGGACGAGCCCCCAGTTCAGGATCAATCTTGCTTCAGGGGTACAGGTTTTTCAAAGTAATTGATTACTCATAAGTTAGACTCCCACTTCGTAAACTGCTGCCAGTAACATTAAATTCTCGCCTCCACAACAAATTCTGGAAGTTAGTACGAAGACAACGTGTCTATATTGTTGACTGACTTCGACGGAAAACTTATATTTTCAATGAGGCCATCCGTGGTCGGACTTTACAGTGAGTATTAAAGCAGGTCACAGGAATTCTTCCACATGAGCTTCCCCATCAAGGTAAAAGGAATATCCAGTCATGATGTCTTGCCCGAGCATCGTGTCTTTGGATAAAATCATTACCCAGACGCCAGCCTTGTAATCTCTTCCTCCTAACGTCAGACTAACTTGATGCAGTGTCTGGGCTGTAATTACTTCGCCTGTCTCAGCCTCTCGGAAATTGACCGCTGAACCATGCGCTAGAGTATCCAACCCTGAACAACTTGCCGTACTAGTCGGTGGGCCTGATCTCATAGCGTTCTTCCTTGTGAATACTTGGGGGGGGCAGCCTAGATTTTCTATGTGGCTAGATATTATACCTATAAATGAAATTCCAAAAAGTTCCCAAGTCTACACTTGCACATTTTTTTGAAAAAAGGTGTTTTTATTGCACGAAATATTATGCACATTCCGGACACTTGGTGATACTTTTCTATTGAATTGACCAGTCAGAGACCCAGATTGTATTGTTTTGCTTAGTTACTTCAATATGATTGCTCCCAAGGATTGTGATGCCTGTATAATTCAAAGTTTATCAAACAGCACAAAATTGTGATGCCAGAACCCGAAGAAGCTTAGAGAAGCATCCTGATGAAAGCTGATGGACTTTGGAACTCTGTAGATCAGTAGATTAAAATGGAGAAGTGTCAGAAACATTTGTGCAGAAAACATGCTGCATGTCCTGCTATAGCCTATGCAGTATACTGCTGTAGAAGACCAAGTGCCAGACCAAAAATTGAAGGGACATAGAAAGGCGTAGCAACGTTTCAACACACCAGCAGTAGTACTAAAGCTGAAGCTGCTGAAAGTTGATACAGATGTTACCCAAAATTTCCCAAGAAAATCAATTAGGTTTCCAAAATCTGAAACACCCAATTAACCTGAACAAGATAGGAACATTCTGAAACATGAGTGCATCATTTGTTAGAAGGAAAACTATATCATGGACCACATTTCAAGAAAGCGAAAGAAGTAACAACTTTATAGCTTTGATAAACAGGTACGTGTTTTTGAAAGGTACATCGTGGTGTTTTCCATGGGTTTCAGTATTATTACCAGTTGTTTTTTTAACTTGTTCAGCTCCTTGGCTGACTAGGCCTTAGACAATACCGCTGACCCAGTAGAGACGGTGATCATACAATAGGTACTCCATATGCCGAATGCCTTTCGGCAAATTATGCATCACACTGGTTAAACCATAAGTCATGTTGCTGTAAGTTTAGAAGTACCGCGTAGAGAGATGCCTGTGAGGAGGCCGTTGATGTATTCATATGTTCCCAGTTTAAACAAATACTCCTGCAATCCTGTTTTTCGAACACTCCCTTGTTCACTTGCCACATCGACACTGCTTGCACCAGGGAGTAATCATATGACGTTATACTGTGGGTGTGATTTTAAGAAGTTTAAGTCAAAAACTTTTGAGAATGTTAAATGGAATAGATGGTTGCAATCAACATGCCCAAGTGGCTGTCATCCCCTGCCGTAATCCTGGGATAGGGGGAACCTCTTCTCAATTTTTGTAAACATTAATTACTTAGGTAGCTGCAATGGTAATTAAATTAAAGTGCCTAAGTGGCCAATGTCCCCGTCATAATTTCGTCAAACGTTGGTTACCTTAAGTATAAACCGATTGACTATGGTATGAGCATCTGATTTAAAAATATTAAATTTCAATCTCTGCACTGGTATATTAGCTGATTTATTTTCAGTCACATCAACTAATCTAATTATTTTGACGATCAACATTTTTAGGTGACAGATCAGACGGCATGTAAATTTGTTAGGCTGGTGGTGGATCAGTTCCTGATAAGTCCGTCGGAAAAAAATTGCATGCCAACTCACTCATAGTTAAATGTTAAATTAGTGTTAACAGTTCAGGTTTTTTTCAGTTGGACTTGTATCGTGAGCAACAGCTCAGTCCAGAGCCCTGAATATGCAAATGAAATTCAAAGATAAAGACCTTGTGTCTTAGAAGCCAAGTACCACAGATCATCATGCTATAAAAATAGAAAGACAAAGATTATGAAGAGTGACGAATTCACAGTTTTCAGAGAGGTTTTCCTACAGTTTTGTTTGGAGTTCATTGAATCAAAGCTTCTAACACAAGGAGATGTCATTTGCCTTTCAAAACTAAAGCAAGACTTTGAAGCTGTTCTTCAGAAAGCTGGTGTGCATGAGGTTATTTGGACAGCCAGTCTTAAGAAACGATTGTTGAAGTTACTCACTGTTGTAGTTTGTGCCCGACTAAGAGATATGAAAGTGAATTGAGGCTAGTGTTCAATAATCCACTTGCTGACTCTAATTAACACAGCCCATTATAACATATTTTGAATCAAATGTTTGCCCAAATCCTGCCCGCCTCCAAACAAGGATTCAGTGTTTGACCCTTCATTGCATGCGGGCCAATCACCAGTGTGCAGTACTGTACCCTCTCTAATCGACCATAGTTGGCTAATTGGCGGTAGAGCTTTGCATGTAGGGTAATGCCCGCAGCTCCACTGACAGTACTAAATGATGAACGCTGCAAGTGCAAAAAGAACATTTGTGCTGGGAAAATGAGTTTGTGCTGCAATGCTGGATCAAACTGAAAAGAAACGTGCAGCTGTGACAACTGTAGTAACATCAGCAACACATAACATTGGATAGCTCTTTGACAAGTCAACCCTAACTAGACCTCCAACCCCATTATTTCGTGTTTTTGTATTAAAAAGTAAATTTTATCTGTTGATTAAGTCATAAAAATTACATACTTTGATTATTGTCAAGTATGTGTCTCATACTGCTTGTTAAACGCTGTCAGAATAATCTATTATTTTCACACAGTCTGTGTGCACATTCACAGAGATCATTCAACTTGTTATCAGTACGTGATGAACTTGAGCGTCACTCTGTATTGAAGTTTACCGACGAGCTTCATGTAAATGACAAGATTCCATTTTTGGACGTTCTTGTGAACCATTCTCCATCTGAATTTTCTACATCAGTTTACCACAAGCCTACTAATAACGATAATGATAGTGAGGACGACATCGAAGACCATGTTCTTTGAGATTTACTGATCAGATGACTTTCCTTTTTGTGACCATCAGTATGTGTCGTGTGTTTCAATATATTTAACAGCAGCGGACACGAACCCACCTTTGACAGAGGTGACACCACATAGGCTCGGTTTAAGATATTTCACTTGCTGAAACCCGTCTATAACATAGGTGATAATACATGTAGACCAGCCTCCCGTTCAGTTACGCTAAGACCTCGCGAAATACTAGGACTTCGCGAGATTACGTGAGATATTGCCCAGTATTTTAAATGAGAACACATGACTTTAACTAGATTTTAGCTAGGTCCTAGCGTAGGTCCTAGAGTTACCAAACGCACGCCTGGCTTTAAGCGGTTATAAACAAGCCTTCCGTCGTCAAAACTTACCGTTGTAAAATTGACCTCAGTGCTCCTTAATCAAAACAGCCTGGCCTAGAGTTAGAAACGGGTTAAGATCAATTTCACAGCGTTAACTGCTCTAACTCAAAACCAGAGTATCTTTGACAAAACTTAATTTCGTTGACGGAACCGGAGTTTGCCACTTAAAAATATTTCACTTTCCGAAGTAGCAATTTTATGCGAAATGTTCAGGATATCTTTACACACAGGTATGTTGCCTTTTCAGGTGTAGTTTGTCACGTATATGGAATGAGGGATTGCTAAAAGTACAAGTGACGAGACCCTGCTTCGACGCCTCTTGAAGACGCAAAATGTCGTTTTATCGGTAATATCTTGACTTTCTGATAGTAACCCCAATGCATATCTGGAAAATACTATTTTTTAACTTTCTAGCACTGCAAATACGTACACGCCGGGTGTAATCTGGGTAACAGTGGTGCCTATAAAAGTTAAATGTTCCTACAACATCGACATGTAACTGTGAAAGTAGTCTGATATTTAAATCCAATTATATGGTTCAGCATCTTCCTGTTGGGAAATTTACCGGCAGCTTATTGTATGGTGATATTTTACGGAGCTAGGAGGAGATAACTGTACATCTACATTCAGACACTGCTTTTTTAGACCAAGTAATATGGAACAATATTTATGGTCTAATTAATGGAAAAACTGCATTCTGCAACATTTTGTAAACTTGGTGTAGTCTTAGTGATAGATATTTTGGATAATGAAAATAAACTCTTGTGTTGGGAAGTGTTTAAAAATATATGCAAGGTATTGAATTGGATTCAATTCAATTCCTTGGTATCGACCTTTACTACTTGGCCAATCCAAACTGGTTTCCAAAGCAAATTCTATGGTTTCTTTCACATCAGCTCAAATAAATGCCAAGGGGATTAAAAATATTTCATTGCTCAATATGACATCTATTCCCGATGTAAAACGCCGTCTAGTAGAATCATATACCAGCGCAAATTGTAGAAATATATACCCAACCCTTTGAATTGCTGTTAGTACCCTATATTAGAGCTTTTAAATATTATTACTTGCATAGAAAAGTGTTTACTAAGTTTGTTTAATGTTCAACTTCCTTGGCTTGTAAATCACCTTCTCTTAAAGAAGAAGGTCACCGTTGTAAACGTGCTTTTGATTAATTTGTAATATTGGACTTAGTTAAATGGTTTAAAATTCATGTTATCGCTACATAAACACGCACGAGAACGCGCACGCACATGCACAATAGTACGCACAATGACGCGCGCACGCACGCACAGTACCACGCGTACGCACACAGACACACGCACGCACACACGCGCACACACACACACACACACATACACGCACAAACACACACACACACACACACACACTCACTCATACACCACACACACATGCCGCATTTCTAGAAAATTTCATCACGCCAAAATCTTTTTTCTCTTGTTGCAGTACGCGTATTGCAGTTGCAGCTTCTGTGACAGCTTTTATTTTTCTACTCGGGTTTCTCCATCAGCTACACTATTTATCGACAGAGGTCTCACAGACAATAGTTAATCGAAGAGTAAATAGTACCAAAGATCATTCTCTTCAAATCAAGTTCGTTTACCATACGCAAGCACCCCAATGTTTGTCTTCATATTACCTCCTCTCCAGCATTGTTGGTGACCACAAGTCATGTCGTTGTCTCGTTGTTGTGCTTTCCTACAAAACGTTGTGTAGGAATACTTCCTATCCACACTTGAGGTAAGATACGGTGACGCAGAAACCGATATAATTATAATACATTGGCAGCAATTATTGAACAGAACTATCCATATCTTGCCAGTCAGCTGTACGTTTGTCGAATGTCTTTGAGCGCATGCGCGCATTTATCATAAGTGTGAGGAAAATTGCAAACTCTGTGGTGCACCACAGAGTTTTTACTTCGCAAAAATCGTGAATTTTGTGATTTTTTCTGGAAAATTCCTCACAAGGGAAAATGAATAGCTCTGTAGCAGACGTTGCGAGATGGCACATTGTCAAGAATTGTTTTAAACATATCTTTCACGAGTTCTCGTGGTCCACGCCTCTTGAAACACAGTATGGCCATTGATTCTGACCCGGTGATACGTGATCACGTGGTGCTTAGTGTAAACACTTAGCAAAACAATCATCTGAATGTAGGTCGTAGGATTATTGGTAAAAGTATTTGGGTATGAGGCTGTGTTTTTATAAACACCGCATCAAATCGCTGGTTGTTTATGTTTCATAAGTTTTATAAATGCCCAAATTTTCGAATTGTGATTTTTGTACGCATAGGGTTATGCTCCGTGACAGGTATAAAGAAGTAGAAAACGTAAAATAGGCAGAAAATATGCAAACTGAAGCCAATGATAATCTTTAATAATTAGATGAAACGGACTGGGGACGTGCAGAAACAGGCAACATTTGTGAAAACATACCTCGAGCCAAATGCAACGCGCCGCCCACGTGATTCTTACTCAGATTGTTCAACGCCTAATCTGTTCTAACGCACTATTTACTTCGTTTCGGAAATTATACTGAAAATCGACTTACAAGGACGAGGCATTTATTGGGCAGAGGAGAGATAATTGAGGTGATAAACTTTGGCTTGAGGAACGGAAATAATTATTAGTGTTTTTAGGCCGTAAATAGTATCATTGGTTCTCATCTGCGCCCGATTCATTTTGAAACTTGCGCCTCAAAGCTGACATCCGGTGCTGATGGGTAAAAAAGATGGTTCCCGATCAATTTCAATTGTAACCAGGCGGGGGGCCGAATCTTTGTATTCGAAATCGAACTCAAAATATTGGACATTTAATGTCTTAATTTAGTACGAACTCGGGATAAGTGTGTAATATTCTATGCTCGAGTACCTAATGGTTTACGCAGGTGAGTTTCTAGTCCAAGTTCGCTACAGACTCGAATGAAAACTCGAAATTTCGAGTTCAGAATGGAACTTATACATATAATGCTGGTGCCATCAAGTAAAGGCTAGGATTAGACAGTCATATAGGTAAACCATTACGTACTCGAGCACAGAATTATGGACAATTATCTTGAGTTTGNTCAAAACAGCCTGGCCTAGAGTTAGAAACGGGTTAAGATCAATTTCACAGCGTTAACTGCTCTAACTCAAAACCAGAGTATCTTTGACAAAACTTAATTTCGTTGACGGAACCGGAGTTTGCCACTTAAAAATATTTCACTTTCCGAAGTAGCAATTTTATGCGAAATGTTCAGGATATCTTTACACACAGGTATGTTGCCTTTTCAGGTGTAGTTTGCCACGTATATGGAATGAGGGATTGCTAAAAGTACAAGTGACGAGACCCTGCTTCGACGCCTCTTGAAGACGCAAAATGTCGTTTTATCGGTAATATCTTGACTTTCTGATAGTAACCCCAATGCATATCTGGAAAATACTATTTTTTAACTTTCTAGCACTGCAAATACGTACACGCCGGGTGTAATCTGGGTAACAGTGGTGCCTATAAAAGTTAAATGTTCCTACAACATCGACATGTAACTGTGAAAGTAGTCTGATATTTAAATCCAATTATATGGTTCAGCATCTTCCTGTTGGGAAATTTACCGGCAGCTTATTGTATGGTGATATTTTACGGAGCTAGGAGGAGATAACTGTACATCTACATTCAGACACTGCTTTTTTAGACCAAGTAATATGGAACAATATTTATGGTCTAATTAATGGAAAAACTGCATTCTGCAACATTTTGTAAACTTGGTGTAGTCTTAGTGATAGATATTTTGGATAATGAAAATAAACTCTTGTGTTGGGAAGTGTTTAAAAATATATGCAAGGTATTGAATTGGATTCAATTCAATTCCTTGGTATCGACCTTTACTACTTGGACAATCCAAACTGGTTTCCAAAGCAAATTCTATGGTTTCTTTCACATCAGCTCAAATAAATGCCAAGGGGATTAAAAATATTTCATTGCTCAATATGACATCTATTCCCGATGTAGAACGCCGTCTAGTAGAATCATATACCAGCGCAAATTGTAGAAATATATACCCAACCCTTTGAATTGCTGTTAGTACCCTATATTAGAACTTTTAAATATTATTACTTGCATAGAAAAGTGTTTACTAAGTTTGTTTAATGTTCAACTTGCTTGGCTTGTAAATCACCTTCTCTTAAAGAAGAAGGTCACCGTTGTAAACGTGTTTTTGACTAATTTGTAATATTGGACTTAGTTAAATGGTTTAAAATTCATGTTATCGCTACATAAACACGCACGAGAACGCGCACGCACATGCACAACAGTACGCACAATGACGCGCGCACGCACGCACAGTACCACGCGTACGCACACAGACACACGCACGCACACACGCGCGCACACA
>NMRA01001073.1:29381-53638 GCA_002633005.1 Phoronis australis | reverse complement strand
TATTGCCTACAGGACACACACTTTACTAAGAGAGAAGAAAACAATATTAGATCAATGTGGGGATATGAATGTTTTTTCAATTCAAATTCCTCAAACTCCCGTGGAGTGGCGATCCTCTTTAAGAACACTTTTGAGTATAAATTACATAACATTAGGCAAGACTACAATGGTAATAAATTAATTTTGGATATTACTATTAACGAGACAAGAATTACGCTAATTAATACGTATTGTCCGAATAGGGACTCGCCGTCTTTTTTTGAAAGAATAAAACAAGATATTCAAAATAACGAGATGTTACTAATAAAACAAACCAATGGAGACTTTTCGAGCAAGCTGTAGCACATTCAGTTACAAGGAAAAAATGACGGCATTCAGGACAAGTTCCTGAACTGATGAGCCGGAAATGAGGGTACGGAAATAACCGATGACAGCCGGTAATTATACGCTCACAGAAAAAGGTTAAATACTGTTAAAATCGCTTTTGGCAAGACAGGTGAAAAGAATATAAAGAAAGGGTGTCGAAAATAAGATTTTATTTAGTAAGTGTTTTCGGATACTGGAACCACATGTACATTTTGGGACCAGGACTTTAAACTACTGAGGCCGCCCTGATGGTAGTTGTTTCCTTGCGCTTCCAATTCTACCACGTTTATCAAAAAATCTGATGGTATTTTTTATATCAGTTCCAGTTGAGGAGAACAGGCATGATCTTTATTTACATGTATGTATGTTACCGTTTATTATGGTGCTTGGAAGTCCTTTTAAAGGCGTGTCCCCATTCATATATTCACCAGTTGGCTAAAACCTTTGTGCTTAGTTGTAGGTATAGTGAAATCCATACATTTCCTTGGAGACTGACAAATCTATTCTCCGTGTCTCTAGATACGATTCACGCTGCGTAACCCGTCAGGAAGAACTTCGTCCACCGGCTTTGTCAACTTTTGCACTTTATCAAAGGAATGATTCTCATCGAACGTCATTGCGGTGTAGGAATTTGTCTTTGAGTTTGCTGGGTTTTTTAGATTTGTCAATTGTTCGGGTGTTCTCAACCATTGGCATTGCTGCACTGGCGTTCTTTCAGAATCTCGATGTCACTTTACCCGAGGTCTACAGGACGTCCACCAAATCAGGTTTCGCGGACACAGATTAGATTTAGGTGTCCTGCAGGCTTATTTTTCTGATGAATAAACAGTGAACTTTTCTTGTTAAGTAAACGACTGCATTTGAACAAACTGTTTCAACGAACGACAAATGTTACTATTGCCAATGATTATCTAATGTTGCTTTTGTGACGCCCACACTGTGACCTTTCATCCCTTTACTTTGTAGTTGTTCTTGCGCACCAACATTCACTTATAAATATGCTGTTGGTGAAATTAATTTCTGATTTATAGGTGCCAATAAGTCTGGAAGCGGAAAAGGAGCCGGTATGTCAATATCTTTACCTTATTTAAACATTAATTCTGTTCGTTGATGAGAAATAGCAGAGTATTAAGTAAAAACTAGATCGCTTTAACGACAAGCTGAATTTGCTAAACTTTCTTATCAGCGAACGTCGAAACAAAGGTGAAGAGGAATGTATACATTTTTGTCTAGTATAAATTAAAATTTGTTCCCAATGAAATTCGAGCTTAACATTACGTAAAATGAACGCCTTTTTCACAACAAACATTAACTTCATTTATTCATTAACGCTTCTTTTTGTATTAACCTGCAAACCTCTTACGAATCCAGTATTTTGGATTGTTCTGAAACCCCCTCGAACCCCACACCCCTCGACCCACTACCCCCATTGTAATGTTTAGAACTGCTCTACCTTTGATTGTACTGTTACTGCCTTAGGTGTGTTTTGAGTTTTATATAAAAAAACAATAAATCACAATCTTGTGTTAGTCTAAAGTTCCAAATAAGGTCAGTTCTTGTACGTGTACATGTACATCTCTCTACCCTCAATAGAGGAGGCAGTGTGGCCTAGTGTGATAGGTGCTCGCTCTGTTTACGCAATGTAGTGGGTTAGAATCCCACTGACTGACAATTCCTCAGGTCAGTTCTAAGCAAACCGTGATAAAGAATAAAGTTGTTCCGGATGATCAGTGCAATGGGCTCACAGACGAGGCCTGAGCAAGTGTGTTAAAACGTGTATGAGACCGCCTGCAATTATTGTTTATGTACCGTCAAGAAGCAAAAGTGCATTTGCAACACACGATGGCCAATGTGTTTACTTCGTCGTGAGAGAATAGTAGTCTGGATGCCTTGCACACGTCTAAACAGTCTGAGCCTATTGCGTGTGCCGTTCACTATTTTATGCAATTTCAGTTAAAGAAAGCAGTTGACCTTTAGTCCACATTTTATGTAATGAATTCGTTACACTCTAAGGAAATCTAAGTAAGCTTGAACGCTTGAAATGATATGCCTTCAGTTATAGATGGCGACTCTCAAATGATATATGCGAAGTAGTGGCTCTCCCCAGAAGAGGACCTTTTAAGTTTACTAACCCAATCCACCTCTTTCGTTACCCTACATCTTATTGACAAGGTTGAGTACATTTACGTGCAGAATATTGAGTACAGTATGAGGGTTACCTGGCAAAGTACACCTTGCATGTAAGTTGGTCTGATTCATGCTGTTTCAGTCAGTCTAACAAATAAGTGCACATTCCTTTTACTTCTTCTTGCAGTGTCAGCTGACCGTGCCAGCAAATTCTTACCCTGCGTAGCCTCCGTTGTGATTGCGATGAGCTACACTACCGGATAAAGCTCCAAGGCACGACACACGGCCTCTGTGTGAATTGCAATTTGCATACTCTATATATTTCCACCATCAGAGGCCAAAATTTTTTCGGCATTATATTCTGGAGCCTTCATCAAAATGCCCGTTTTGTGTACTGGTTTTATAACGGGTTTTGTTTTTACCAACGTGGAAGTTCTTTTGTTTGTTTGATGTTCAGGTGTTAGTTGTTGGATAAAGTGTTAGTTGTTATTAGAATTTAGTGTTGGAGTTCTGCTTTTTATCAATCCATTTATGTAGGCTGCAAGTGAATTTACACATTTTGGATTTCTTGTTAGATGACTTTTTGGCGTTTGGTGTTGACGTTGATATTTCTTCAAACGTTGAAATTTGAAATAAAATTTAATGATGTAAACACCATTCTTCTAAGTGGTTTTGGGGAATCTCGGATTTTATGAAGTCATTTTGCCTCAAATACGCGGATGATACAATGCACATGTGACGAAGGTACGTTCATCGTAGCTCATTTGTGAATCTGTGCACGTTCGGATTATGGGAGACGCGTCCAACTTTTCTGCCCCGTCTATCAAAATTGTTAAACTTACGGTAAACCTACACATGTGCGGCAAACATCTCGAAAAGTCCGTCCTTTCCCATATTTGGACGCTACGTCTAATTTCTAGTGGACGTTGGTCTCAAATAGTTGCGCTGACCAAAATCTGAATCAAGAATTGATCATGCATTAACGTCATGTTTTTGAGCTTCCAGTGGTATTGAATTTCGGGAAACGAATAGGGAATCACACTTTTCTCAAAAACAGTCATTTTTTGATCTCAAGATTGCAAAATTTTTGCCGATGATCTTCACGTTTAAGGTTACATATGCTGATAGCCCCACAAAATGCTTATTTTTTACAAACACTGGATGTTCCCGAAGCAACCCCCATTGGGTTTTAGTTGTTTTGTTTTGTGATAAATGCCTCTATCAGAAAGGTTGCCACAAACACACAAGATTTGTGTGAAAGCATCATTTCAATTTAATTAACTATATCACAATTGCAAAACCTACAAACACACCCGAGTCAATCAGCCATCTATTGTTCATTTTCAGGGGACTTCGTCTCTATCCAATGTTCATTTCAAAACTACATTTTTCCAATAGGCGTGGTGATGGTGTTAGGAGTATACGTAATCTTATAGATGCTTTGTCTCATTAAAACCGTGAATATTCAAATTTGTACCAAGAGCCACCCAGAGACTAGCCTGAGAACTGCAGCATTATCGGAAAAAGAAACAATATGTAAATAAACGTCAGTTTTCAAGAAAACTCCTCAAATAAAAACGAGTACACACACATAGGATACCTAATAATTGGAAATAGTAGAGTAGATCAATATTTGATATCCTCGTTTCATTAGGGTGACGATGAAATATTACCATAATCATTTACATAAAAACAAAGGAGACGTTTGCAAGATTGTAACTGTAACTGGTACCTGAATGGCTTCCGGAACACCTGAAGATCTGGGTTATTTGTAAAGTAGCACTTTGTTTGCATACCTACAATTTAATGAGACATAGCATCTTTGATGTCCCGGGGGGAATATCCGCGTGGTGAAGCTTTACATTCCGCAACACTACTTGCAGGATAATTTATCAATGTCACAAATGAAACCACTTGAACGAGAGATAAGGAATACATCCAAGTTAACCTTTAAACATGTGTATATGCATCCACTGTGTGTCGTGGAATGTGTCACATCAAGAAGTTTGAACATATCCGATAACTGAATTAGTTAAACATGTAATAAACTAAACCTTGTTTGGCGGCAGCTTCAAATCTAGTTCGACACTTACACGTGTATTTGTAAAACTGGGTCCAGTTGCATAAACGTTTTACGCTTCATTGCAATGATGACGTGGCATTATCACGTGAAACGTTGTTATTGCTATACAATGCACCAGACGTCATCCAACAACCAAACTGATCCAGCGGATAATTTTGAAATGTTATGCAACACAGCACATCTTTTAACATATTTTGCTAGACGGCTTTGACAGAAATATTGTTATTGTGGACTGAGTTGCAACAGTTTAATTCTTACTACCCCAATGTGACTAAAATTCCATAATAAAGACCCAATATATTGTTCCTGAAATCATTGTCTCGAATCTGTCTCATTTGTAATTCGTATTATTTCAAACGAAGTGATATTCAACAAATCGGGTGTCAAATTCGTTTAAGAGACAATCAAAACGCAAGCTCCACTGTCGAAATTAAAATAAAGTTTGAACTATCAGTTAACAAAAACAAGGTTTTCCGTATAAATGAAATGGATTGCTTTCTTTTTGAGACGCGAATGTTACTCCGAAAGAACATTATACAGGCTTTATATGAGGAGCGTCGACCCTTCGAAGACTCATTACTCAGGGTACTGTGCTTTTTCCTAGTACACTTGTTAATTTTAATACCTTGCAACAAATTCGTCATCAAGTCTGTACGTTACCATACGCTACATCTACTCTAGTAGCACGCGCCACTGGTTGTCCACCTCGCCTATATGGACCTGCCCTTTTTCGTGCGATTGCTTAACTGGCACTTTCATTGTACTGTAGAGCTGATAAGGTGAGCCCACAGTGGATTCAGGATTTGAAAATCAAAAAGAATACTTGATGCATGCATCTACAGTCACTGGTGTTTAAGGAAAAAACCCTCTCGCACAAAATCACTGCATGACACTTTCAAAATAAGCTACCAAATTTTGAGGTTTTCAAAATTAGCTGCTTTAATGCGTATGAATTTGAAAGTGCCGCGTCTTCAATCCACCAGGCCATGTCTATTCAAAACGGATTTTTCTGAACATATTTTTCCACTGTTGTCTTTTCAGCACTTAAAAAGCTCTTCATATTGCTGAAATGCTACGACAAAGATAAAGCATATTAACTGAAATTATGAACGCAAGCAAAATTAGGGGTCAATCATCAATTCTGGGAAAATTGGGTCAGGCATCTAAAACCGAAACCCTTAATTAATTTTAAGCAAAATCAGTTACTGTTACACGCGTAGAGTACTGTTGTTCCTATGTTTTTTGAATTTTATTACTCTGCGCGTGCAAGCGCAGAGTACTGTTGTTGCTAAGTTTTCTTCAAGTTTATTCTTATTAATCTGCGCATGTAAGCGAAGAATACTGTTGTTCCTGGGTTTTCTTTAATTTTATTCTTATTGCTGAGCGCGTGCAAGCGCAGAGTACTGTTGTTCCTGGGTGTTCTTCAATTTTATACTGTAACTCTGCTCGTGTAGGCGCAAAGTACTGTTGTTCGTGGGTTTTCTTCAATTTTATTCTTATTCTTATTCTTGTTATTCTGCCCGTGCAAGCGCAGAGTACTGTTGTTCCTGGGTTTTCTCCGATTTTATTCTTATTCTTATTCTTCTTATTCTTCTTCCGACCAACTTTGAGGCTTAATAACTCCAAAATGGGTGCAGGTTTTTTCTTTCAGTTCTTCATGTGATTTTAGGCAGTACATAAATTTTAATTCGTTATATAATCATATTCCACGTTGCAGCAGAAGAGGTCATTTGATGCAAAGGTCATATAATTTTCAAAATGCTAATCCTTCAGTATTAAACCTATCTTTTTCAAATTCGGTGCAGAGGTATAAGTCAACATGTCAATTTAAAACATTAGTTTTCTAAGTAATCGAATCATCCATTCAGATAAAACAGGTCAAAGGTCATCATGTGCAAACTATGAATTTTGAGCTAGGCTCTTCAAATTCACAAGTCTGATTGGTGCATCTAATTCAATTCGAATTACAAAGTTTCAGGTCATTTAGTGCAACCAAGTGGTGATTAGGTGCATCTTTCTTCCGAAAATTAGTCCTTTTCATTCACCAAGTATTCTGATGTGTCAACCGTTATACAACTGTGATTCTCAGCATTAAGCACACTTTTCACGGGCTTTGCAATAATTCTCTTAAGTGTGCTCATAATGCGGTCACTTATTGCAAAGGTCTTCTAACGTTCAAAATTTTATATCTCCTACACTTTTCAAGGAATTCTTTCCAACTTCAGCACACTGGTGTAAGTCAACGTGCCAATGGAAAACCCTAATTTACTACGCGATAGGCCTAACCAATCAGAAAAAATAGGTCGAACGTCAGTGAGTGCAGACTAAAAAATGAGCTAGAGATTTCAAAATTAAATATATGTTTAATTAATGCGATCGAGTTTTAATTCTAATTTTTTCAGGTCATTTGGTGCATCCATGGGGTCATTGGGTGCATTTTTCTTCTGAAAGTTTGACCAATTCATTCATCTTGTATTCTGAACTGCTTAAAGACAAACATCTGTGATTCTTAGCATTAGCCAGACTTTTAATCGAGTTTACAATTATTCTCTCATAGGGGCTCATAATGCACCGGAGGGGGCCAATTAGTGGAATTGTTATCTAAATATTAACATGTAATTTCCGCTACAATTTTAAAGAATTCCTTTTCATATTGGTAAACTCACAGAATCCATTATTGTCACGCCGTGACAATAATCTTTCCAGTTAATGGTATGTTACTCTTACTGGTGTGAGGGGCGCGCCCTCGCTTTGTGAATTATAGAATTTAGTTTCGCACCACTTACTTAGTTGACTCTTCTTATAGGGGTGTTCCATTTCGTCACATCTGTTTTAGACTCGTCCTAACGTGCATTATTTTGGTCTATAAAAAGCCATGCACTAGTAATTTTGGCGGGCTGTCTGGGGTCTTGAATCCGATCCAACCTCAAGTTCAGGATCAGAATGAGGGACGTGTTATAAGTCTCCTGGTTTTTACTAAAAAAATTATGTTCAGTAGTTTTGTTTTCCATAACCATTGCTTGTAATTTACGCAGACAATAATAAATAACAAATGTATTCTAATCTATTCAAAGCAACCGAATGTCTATCCGTCAGCTCGACACCGGCGGTCATTCAAAACACATAAAAACACAATCCTACACTCGTCTCAGGTTTACGACATGGGCAATCCTCTAGGAAATTCCGACAAAATCACATGAAACATCAAAACGACCAGTTCTCTTTGCCGAAAAATTCGGCGTGTCTAAAATTTTCAACCACTGGACGCAAGTATTGTAAAAACACGCTTGCGCAACATTAACTGATTCAGTTACATTTTGTTAATAGTTTTATCTTATGCTTGAACAGTTTTAAATTGCATTCAGATTTCGTATTAAATATTCAAATCAGAATCTAATCAACAGTCTTTGAAGTTGTAATATTAAAACTTGAAACATGTTTAAAAATCACAGTAATCAAGGCTTTCCCGCTCGCGAGCAGGGACATACGCCTTGAGGCAGCACAACTAGGCTATCGCACGTTTCTTGATTTGGGGTTTGTCTCCGCTTGAATAAACATGGATATGGGATTTGCCGCCAAAGATGGGACCGTGTAAGAAGTTCTTTGCATGTCTTTCCCTCTGAGAGTACGTCGTACTGTTAGTTGAAATTAGTTGTACCAACTTATCCCAAGTTATCTCAAACTTACCTGCTTACCACCACTACCGCTGTTGTCCTTGAACATAGTTTAGATGACAGGGGCTTGCCCCACTTTCAACGAGCATATCAAACGGTCAAACCAACTAATTCAATCATTTGTAACGCCTTCTAAACTATAACTATTATTGCAACCGTGGTGATAAATGTTGTCAAATGTGAACAGCTGTCTGTTATCAAATGATTACATGGATCTACTCCGACTTCTCTTAATAATAGGCAGTCTTGTTGATTTTTTTAAATTAATCAAAAATAAACTTTTCTGCATGAACCATCTGAAGTATTACAATCATTTTTAGAAGAAAGACCGGCGAATGAGTGACCGTTGGGCACAGTGCTAAAACGTTTGTTCACGAATGAAGCCTAATTATTGATAAAAACATGACAAAAGCAGAGACGGGAATTANATCCCATTCAGCCGCATTGAATTTTGGACTAGTAGTTACTCCCCGTAGTCTGTGGGCCAAATCTCATAGCGTTTATCCTTGTGAGTACTTTGGATGGGGGGCAACCTAGTTTTTTTCTATGTTTCTAAACAATATACCTATAAATCAAATTCCAAACAGTTCCCACGTCTACACTTCCACATTTTTTAAACACAGGTGTTTTTGTTGCACGAAGTATTATGCACATTCCTGCCATTTGGTGGAGCTTTTCTAATGAACTGACCAATCAGAGAGCAAGATTGTATTGTTGTGCGGAGTAATTTCAATATCGAAGCTCCAATGGAGTGTGATGCCTGTATAAATTAAGGTTTATCAAACAGCACAAAATTGTAATGCCTGAACCTGAAAAAGCTTAGACAAGCATCCTGACAAAAGCTGATGGACTGTGGAACTCTGTAAACCAGTAGATTGATAAGAAGAAGAGGTTTCTGTGCAGAAAACAGCTGCATCTCCTGCATACTGCTGCAGAAGACCAAGTGACAGACCAAAAATTGAAAGGACATAGGAAGATATACCAACGTTTCAAGACACAAGCAGCAGTACGTAAGCTGAAGCATATGAAAGTGATACAGATGTTACCCAAAATTTCCAAAGAATATCGATTAGACTTCCAAAATCTAGAACACCTATAGTAATAGCCGAGATTAGCCGACCTAGGGAATCGAACCAGCGACCCCCATAAAACCGGCAAGCATACTAACCGTTCAGATAATAGGCAATTGCCCCTTACCGAGTGACTAACAGAGGCTCATATACATGTACATGTATGATTCACCGGAAGCACTTTCGCAACACACCCATTTTACCTGAACAATATAGGAATATTCTGAAACACGAGTGCATCAGTTGTTAGCAGGAAAATTATATTATGGACCACGTTTCAAGAAAGAGAAAGACGTAAGAACTTTATATCTTTAAAAAAACAGGTACTTGTTTTTGAAAGGTACATCTTGGTGTTTTCCAGGTGTTTCAGTATTATTACCAGTTAATTTTTTAATTTGTTCAGTCCCTTGGCTGCCTAGGCCTTAGACAATACCGCTGACACAGTAGATACGGTGATCATACTATAGGTACTCCGTGTGCCATATGCATTTCGGCAAATTATGCATCACACAGGTTAAACCATAAGTCATGTTGCTATACATTTAGAAGTACCGCGTAGAGAAATGCCTCTGAAAAGGCCGTTAATTGTTCCAAATTTACACACATACTCCTGCAATCCTGTTTTTCGAACACTCCCTTGTTCATTTGCCAAATCGACACTGCTTGCGCCAGGGGATAACCATATGGCGTTATACTTTGAGTGTGATTTGAAATACTTTAAGTCCAAAAAATTGAGAAGGTTAAATGGAGTAGATGGTTGCAAACAACATGCCCAAGTGGCCGTCATCCCTTGCCTTAATGCTGGGATAGGGGGAACCTCTTCTTATTTTTTTGCAAACGTTAGTTACTTTGGTAGCTGCAATGGTAATTAAATTAAAGTGCCTTAGTGGCCAGCATCCCTTTAGTAATTGGATCACAGTGGAAGCCACTGTCCATTTCGTCAAACGTTGATTACCTTAAGAGTAAATCGATTGACTATGATATGAGCAGCCATCTTACTTGCCGGATTTAAACGTGCTATGTTTGCAAAATGTTGCTAGTAAATAGTGACGCCAAGGGTTATGTGAAGGAACACACATGTATTCCAATGAAAATATACGGAGTTGGCAGTCCATTTACTATAGACTATGGTAACACCCTCAAGGTGACTTTTCACCTATTGACTCTATACATAATGTCTGGCGCGTCCAGATTCACTTATACATGTAGATATACATGTAGTGATCGTAAAATCAATTTCTTATTTACAGGAACAACTTCTTTGATTGGAATGGGCGGAGCTGGTGGTATGTTGATATTTTAACTAATTTTGTTCATTAAATGATATAGTGCTTAACATAAAGTGAAAAATTATAACCTTTGACGGCAAGCTGTACCATGGTCTTTTTCTCATCAAATCATTTCGAGGAGTTGCTACAGTATGTATCGCATGTGTTTTCTTACGAAACCGATTTTTGACGATGACGGATCACTTTGATGGAAGACATTAGCCGCCTGTTATACCGCATTATTAGGCCTGCTACAACACTGCCATTTTATGGTAGGTCAATGGTGGCAGCATATGCTGTCGCACTTGGTATTAATGGTGTTGTCAAGGAGAGCCTGTTGAGATTCAAATTAAATGTGTTTTGCAATGGATCTCCCTCTCATGCCGCTGCACACACCCGATAAAGTCCATTTATCAGACCCAAGATAGACAACAAGCGTCAAGGATTCCAAAACACGTCACAACAACCCGACTGTAGTGAAATCTAATCAGTTTCTTTACTTCAAACTTCACAGGCTACTTGAATGAATGTGATGTAACTGTTTCGACAGCCAACCGGCTGCAAATCTGTCTGTGAATGCACCACCTCCTGTAGATACGAGTAGGCTGAAATTGAATTTTTTAGTTATCATACCGCATTCCTTCGAATCAGGTCTCATCTGAAGTACTTGAATTAATATCACAGGAAATTTAGTGTTTTTTTAAATTCTTAATCAGTGTTTAGCTGAAAAGGGAAGCTATTCAGGAGACCTTTGTATTCTCACAGTTTTGACATGTTTACAGTGACAGTCCTTAAAGTGTACACAACATGACTCTAGTACCTCAAAATAAATTTTATTATTATATCTTACTTGATTGCAGTGCCTTTAGTGCACAGCTCATCAAGAAACACGCAAAAATTGAAAAAAATAATAATTATAGTCATAGGTTGAACCCAAGTCGTTTGCCACACTGTTCGGATCAGAGACAAAGTGTATACAGTGAAGAGAAAGCAAAGTACATTTAGCGTCGAGAAGGTTAGTAGAGGGATCAAAAGATGTGTTTCCGGAGGCTGCAGCAACAGCAGCCAGGCGGAGAACGTCTCGGTGTTCCGGAGGACATCAAAGTTGCGCAGAAATGACATCGCTTCGTGAGCCGAACGAGAGTGTGGAACGTCATCGTAGACCAAGCGATTCGGTCCGGGGCCACTCAGTGTTCTGCCCACTTTGAGGACTGCTGTTTCGACTCCAGTCACATGAGACGTTACGATGAAGGCCTGGTTCAATAAAGGACATTATTTATCATTCAGAAACATCAGCTCTTAATTCAGGATCGCCTGTGATGACTGGGTTGACTCGCTGAGCCCGAGGCCGCTTCTCTCGCGGGAGGATCTAGTTCGTAAGGCTCAAAGTNCTTACACTCATGTAGTCAGAAGGTCACATCACTGTTTGGAAGGGCAACATTTTTGAGAGGGATTGTTGAGTGTTGCCCAATGCTCAGGACTCAGGAGTTTTAAAAATATGAAGAAATGGATGTTTTGGGAAGCAGTTGAACGAATTAGAAACCAACGATGAAAACATTCATGAAAAGAAACCGAACCCCATAAAACGCTTTAATGAGTGGTTCGAAAAAGAGGAGATGAAAGTACATGTGCACTGTCAAGCAAGAGCTGCATGTAAGAAAAGGTTCAACAAGTGAAATACTGTTTACTCACTGGTAAATATTAAACTAAGCAATCAGGGTGTAGACTGGACTGTATTATTTTGTAAACAAAAGTCAAGAGTGAACAATAGGGCCAGGTGTGTAGGACTAAGGGTTAGGCTAGTACTGGTATGCAGAATACAATGGCTTATCAATATATTATGTCATCAAATTCAGTTAACAGAGAGTGCACCATAGCAAGGGGGTTGGGGGGATCTACAGAAAACAAGGAAATGAAACATAAACAAATGTAAAGAAATGAGAACAAGGNCCAACGATGAAAACATTCATGAAAAGAAACCGAACCCCATAAAACGCTTTAATGAGTGGTTCGAAAAAGAGGAGATGAAAGTACATGTGCACTGTCAAGCAAGAGCTGCATGTAAGAAAAGGTTCAACAAGTGAAATACTGTTTACTCACTGGTAAATATTAAACTAAGCAATCAGGGTGTAGACTGGACTGTATTATTTTGTAAACAAAAGTCAAGAGTGAACAATAGGGCCAGGTGTGTAGGACTAAGGGTTAGGCTAGTACTGGTATGCAGAATACAATGGCTTATCAATATATTATGTCATCAAATTCAGTTAACAGAGAGTGCACCATAGCAAGGGGGTTGGGGGGATCTACAGAAAACAAGGAAATGAAACATAAACAAATGTAAAGAAATGAGAACAAGGTAACAAAGACACGGCTGAAGATTGCTGTCTCCACCTCTTATTAATAAAACTTAAATGGTAATTTAAAACAATGGCTTGACATTATTTCATTTGCGAACACCATTCCAAAAAATCTGGATCTGCCGCTGGCATTGAAAATCCCGGAATACCAATTCAATCCGACAACATCGGACTTGTTACAGTAAATCTACTTTACAAAGAACAAACACAACATTGAAGGCACCATGGTATATTCGACCAGACGTTTACCTTTCACTAAGTAACAATGTTTCTCTGACTTTAAATGTGGTACAAGTACATAGTCTGTAATTTCATGAACACAAAATCCCACGCAAACACGGTATACTTTATCTATACAACCAACAGCATCATGCGAGCATAAGGGATGACAAAAAATACTTACGTTTTTCTTCACCAGGTCCAGGTACCGAGCACGACGTAGTCGATCGGCTCAGCCTCTCACGAATCACGGTTCGACGAGCTGGTCAAACTCAGACGGCCATCCAGGAAAACCGACGTGAATTCCCAGCGCTGTCATTTACTCTCCGCTCAATTGCTTCCTTCCAATGGCCGTTTTCGTCAACTGCCTGCATTTTCTGTCCATCTTCCATTTTGAAACGGCTACTTTTGAGTTGAGAGCAAAAACAACAATACAGCCATCCTCACGTGTTGGCCGAACTCACTACTCACCACCATGCGCGAGTTAGGTCCTTATAGACATGTTCACCAAAATGAAATTGTTGTTTTCTTGTTAAAATATAGAGTACGAGTTTACTTACATTTTGATAATTTAACATGCAAATAGTTTAAAAATGACAATTATAAGTTGATTTTGACGTCTTTCTTTGTTGACAGTGAAACCGCATTACCGCGTAGTAATCTTGTGGGACGATTCTCTGAGTGTGCAGGGCTAGCCTGGACTGAAAGTGAAATATCTCGGCCAAAACTTCATCGATTTTCGTAGGAGAAAAACGCTTGTTTTCAGAATTTTACGAGGAATTTGTTGATGAATCTTTTACATGTCATTGAAAAAGGCGAAAATACAAACTCGCGAGTCATATTTCTTCAGGCAGCCCTTAGCGTCTTCACGGGCAATAAAATGTAATCGACCGAATAGATTCGTCGACCACAGATCTACCCTGTGGTTTTTCCGCTTGATCCCAGACCGCCCCGAGTTGCTCCAGCAGCCAACTCGGGGCGGTCTCTCACAAGGGTTTAGCGTTATGCATTCCTGCCATTTGGTGGAGCTTTTCTAATGAATTGACCAATCAGAGAGCAAGATTGTATTGTTGTGCGGAGTAATTTCAATATCGATGCTCCAATGGAGTGTGATGCCTGTATAAATCAAGGTTTATCAAACAGCACAAAATCGTAATGCCTGAACCTGAAAAAGCTTAGACAAGCATCCTGACAAAAGCTGATGGACTGTGGAACTCTGTAAACCAGTAGATTGATAAGAAGAAGTGGTTTCTAAGCAGAAAACAGCTGCATCTCCTGCATACTGCTGCAGAAGACCAAGTGTCAGACCAAAAATTGAAAGGACATCGAAAGATATACCAACGTTTCAAGACACAAGCAGCAGTACTAAAGCTGAAGCATATGAAAGTGATACAGATGTTACCCAAAATTTCCAAAGAATATCGATTAGACTTCCAAAATCTAGAACACCTATAGTAATAGCCGAGATTAGCCGACCTAGGGAATCGAACCAGCGACCCCCATAAAACCGGCTAGCATGCTAACCGTTCAGGTAATAGGCAATTGCCCCTTAGCGAGTGGCTAACAGAGGCTCATATACATGTATGATTCACCGGAAGCACTTTCACAACACACCCATTTCACCTGAACAAGATAGGAACGCTCTGAAACACGAGTGCATCAGTTGTTAGCAGGAAAAGTATATTATGGACCACATTTCAAGAAAGAGAAAGAAGTAACAACTTTATATCTTTAAAAAACAGGTACTTGTTTTTGAAAGGTACATCTTGGTGTTTTCCATGTGTGTTTCAGTATTATCACCAGTTGATTTTTTAATTTGTTCAGTCCCTTGGCTGCCTAGGCCTTAGACAATACCGCTGACACAGTAGATACGGTGATCATACTATAGGTACTCCGTGTGCCATATGCATTTCGGCAAATTATGCATCACACAGGTTAAACCATAAGCCATGTTGCTATAAATTTAGAAGTACCGCGTAGAGAGATGCCTCTGAAGAGGCCGTTAATTGGTCCCAATTTACACACATACTCCTGCAATCCTATTTTTCGAACACTCCCTTGTTCATTTGCCAAATCGACATTGCTTGCGCCAGGGGATAACCATATGGCGTTATACTTTGAGTGTGATTTGAAGCACTTTAAGTCCAAAAAATTGAGAAGGTTAAATGGAGTAGATAGTTGCAAACAACATGCCCAAGTGGCCGTCATCCCTTGCCTTAATGCTGGGATAGGGGGAACCTCTTCTTATTTTTTGCAAACGTTAATTACTTTGGTAGCTGCAATGGTAATTAAATTAAAGTGCCTTAGTGGCCAGCGTCCCTTTAGTAATTTGATCACAGTGGAAGCCACTGTCCATTTCGTCAAACGTTGATTACCTTAAGAGTATCTCGATTGACTATGGTATGAGCAGCCATCATACATGTACTTGCCGGATGTAAACGTGCTACGTTGCTACAGTATGTATCGCATGTGTTTTCTTACGAAACCGATTTTTGACGATGACGGATCACTTTGATGGAAGACATTAGCCGCCTGTTATACCGCATTATTAGGCCTGCTACAACACTGCCATTTTATTTTAGGTCAATGGTGGCAGCATATGCTGTCGCACTTGGTATTAATTGTGTTGTCAAGGAGAGCCTGTTGAGATTCAAATAAATGTGTTTTGCAATGGATCTCCCTCTCATGCCGCTGCACACACCCGATAAAGTCCATTTATCAGACCCAAGATAGACAACTAGCGTCAAGGATTCCAAAACACGTCACAACAACCCGACTGTAGTGACATCTAATCAGTTTCTTTACTTCAAACTTCACTGGCTACTTGAATGAATGTGTTGTAACTGTTTCTACAGCCAACCGGCTGCAAATCTGTCTGTGAATGCACCACCTACTGCAGACGCGAATAGGCTGAAATTGAATTTTCGAATCAGGTCTCAGCTGGAGTACTTGAATTAATATCACAGGAAATTTAGTGTTTTTTTAAATTCTTATTCAGTGTTTAGCTGAAAAGGGAAGCTATTCAGGAGACCTTTGTATTCTCACAGTTTTGACATGTTTACAGTGACAGTCCTTAAAGTGTACACAACATGACTAGTACCTCAAAATAAATTCTATTATTATATCTTACTTGATTGCATTGCCTTTAGTGCACAGCTCATCAAGAAACACGCAAAAATAATAATTATAGTCATAGGTTGAACCCAAGTCGTTCGCCACACTGTTCGGATCAGAGACAAAGTGTATACAGTGAAGAGAAAGCAAAGTATATTTAACGTCGAGAAGGTTCGTAGAGGGATCAAAAGATGTGTTTCCGGAGGCTGCAGCAACAGCAGCCAGGCGGAGAACGTCTCGGTGTTCCGGAGGACATCAAAGTTGCGCAGAAATGACATCGCTTCGTGAGCCGAACGAGAGTGTGGGACGTCATCGTGGTCCAAGCGATTCGGTCCGGGGCCACTCAGTGTTCTGCCCACTTTGAGGACTGGTGTTTCGACTCCAGTCACATGAGACGTTACGATGAAGGCCTGGTTCAATAAAGGACATTATTTATCATTCAGAAACATCAGCTCTTAATTCAGGATCGTCTGTGATGACTGGGTTGACTAGCTGAGCCCGAGGCCGCTTCTCTCGCGGGAGGATCTAGTTCGTAAGGCTCAAAGTAGAAAAGTACGCAGCCGGAAGCAAATTGAACTTGTTCTCGCTTTCGTGCAACCCCATTTCCTCATCCTGGCCACCATTGCAGTACGTTTTTTCATAGTATTTGTTCAATTCTTGCTCATAATCGTCGTCGCTTTCAAATTCCTTGCTCTCCGCTATTGTTCAATGCTAGTCACTGATCTCTTGTGTTCAACCCATGACGTCACATGGCGGCAAATGTGAAAATTGGCAAAATTGAAAGAAAAATCAAAATTTCGAGCTAATTACACAAAATAAACATGAGTCTAGCTAAATTTTACGTCATACATTTAGTCTGTGGCCACCGGTAATTCAAATTGTGCAAAAGTCCATGGTGTGTACTGTTTAAATGATGAATTTTATCCTTTTACTTTATTTAGTGATTTAGAAATTACAACAAGAAAGCAATTCGACGACTGCAAAAACTTTATGTAAGTTGTTTCAAATATTTTCAATTTTACTAATTATTGTAGTCAAGTACAATGAAAGGCTTTACTCCACTACTACCTGGAATTAAACATTACTATTTATTGACAAACTCACGCAGGCCCCAGAACATTTCATTTTCTGCCTTTGCCTTCACAGTTGAATGACATGTCTGTGTTCTGAAAGAGAGGCTTCGAGCAGTTTCATATGGTGGCACTTTATTTGAAATGTTTTAATGACGACTTCATCAATCATCTCCTTTTAAAGGATCATAATGACATTTTGCACCTTTTGTCACCTGGCAGAAAGTGTGCCGTACTTTGATATTCGAGTTAAATTTGTCTGAGCCAACATGTAAATGACTAATGCAATCGCCATCCCTGTCAGTCCGGCTGGTCAGTGCCTGGCTACTTCTGATGTATCGGATGACCATTATCTGTGACACCCTTTCATGGACTTTTGTGAAATTTTGAGGACAACAAACATTCACTGATTGTGTTCCGCCAAGTGTTATGCTTTAGGTTAACTTATGGTGGATAATAATTAAACGTTGCAAACATGTACTTGTTGTAGAAAAAACGACACCAAACTATTTTCAGATGCATTCTACTGTACGTATTTTGCACCCCCTGTCGTCGTTTTTAGTATCTGCTTTTTCATTCTTCGCGTGTTGAACTACTGCGGTGCCCCTGATGGCAATTGTTTTCTTCTGCTTAGGGATCTACCAAGTTCCGTGGGATTGGTACACGCTTGACATTCATTTCTGCAAAGGTCCTTTTTCTATGGCATCAGTGCCCTGTATGTCTGCCGGTTTCCTCTTCCTTTGTACGTTGTCAAAGCAGGGATGCGCATCACAGGCCACTGTGATGGTCGTAGCAGCCACTTGCAATAGAGTTTTCGGGGTTTTGATGAATCATCAATTGTACGGGAGTTCCCAAACATTGAAGTTACTGCATGAGCGCGCTGTATCGAAGTCGTACACGTCGTCTGCCCCTAAAAGTCTCGTGGGCAGAGATCACATTTGCGGTTCCTGGCAGCTTAAACTGCTGAGGAATAAACTAGTGTTTTGTTACGTTAATTTCTGATCTACACGGTTTGAATTATTCTTGTGAAATATAATTCTTTTATGGTCTGTGATCACTTTGATGGATAATTATATACATCAATTTGATCGCATTACTTTAGACCTGTTGATTACCGCCATTACAGTGCCGTCCAGACGATATTACGAAATATTGAGGGCATATGCTCTTGTAATTGGTATTTTATATTTTCAGGGAGAGGCTGATGAGATTGAAATTATTAGTGTTGTCTAATGGACTCGACTTACACGTATGCGGCTAGTTCAAGCCTATGAGATTCAAGTATAGGACTTCTTGGGTGCCAATAACCGTCCATTATTACTTAGTTACACGTTTTGTAAACCTCGACGCGCTTACTTTTTGACACATGAAATGAATCTCCGTGTTTTTTTTTTACAATTTCGTTTTGTGTGTCTTCAGGAAATAATTCAGGAACTACCAACCGTTTCCATTTGCTTGCATCCCGGAAACACCTTCTTTTGAAGTGAAATTATTTTTTCATTACAACAACAATAACTAAAAATTAGGTCGTAATCATAACATGCAACAATAGTGTCATTTTCTTATCAAAGCAATTAGTGGGGTTGCTGAAGACTGCATGTCTTTTTCACAAAATCAGTTTTTCCTGATCACTTTGATAAATGAGAGTTCACATCAGTTGTACCTAATTACTCGAGTTTGTAGAAATGCTGATCGTGAAATCGATTTTTTTTCTATAGGAACATCTTCTTTGACCGGAAATGGTGAAGGTGGTGGTATGTTGATATTTTCTCTTACTTAATATTTCATTGTAGCTCTCTTCATTGATTACATAGAGCTTAACGTTAAAAAACTTAGTTGCTTTCACCTCAATCAGTAATGCGATTTTGTTATCAAAATGTATCGAGTAGTTGCTATACTGCAGTTGTTTTCTTACGAAGTCAGGTTTTCACGATGGACTGTTCTCTAATCATTTCAATGGATGGTGACTATAGATATCAGTTTTTTAAATTACTTTAAGCCTGCTTAAGTGCTGACAGTATAATATTATGTCGCGCTTGGTATTAGATGTGTTGCTAGGAAGAGCCTGATGGGATTAAAGTTGGATGTGTTTTGGAATAGATTCGTTGTATGAGGCTGCGCACACATTATGAAGTTCATGAAATATCACGTCATATCAAACCCACTATGCTTTGATCAAGTTATTTCCCTTGATGACGTTTCATTGGCTATTTGCATGAATTTGTTATTTGTTTTACAGCCAAACCAGCTGCAACCCTGTGAATAAAGTACCCCCTGGATATACGATTATTCCTGCGTTGACCCTCCGAGTCAGTACTCAGCTTACAAAGTTCAAGTAAATCACAAGGCATTGCATTGTTTTGTAAAATTCTGGATAAGTTCTTTAGCTAAATGTGGAAGGTAATGAGTACGAATGGGGATAGATCTAGTCACTTAATTTTCTGATGCTTCTTTGGCTAATTGCATGGATGTGTTTTAATTGTTTTACAGCCAAACAAGTTGCAACTCAGTCTGTGAATAAAGTACCTCCTGGGGATGATTTTTAGTGCAACCCTCCGAGTCAGTACTCAGCATAAATAGTTGAATTATATCACTTGATTTTCAGAAACACTTGTCGATGGATGATTAATTTAGCTGGTAACGTTCAGGTTTCAAATCAACCATGTTTCCAGCAGTAACATTTATGTCGATTGTGTAGCAAAAACTTCGTTTAAAGTCCTTGTCTCACGCGTTGTTAACCCTTATTACATGGTTAGAAGATGTTATAAGGATCCAAGAAGTACCTACCCCATAACTAATACACGATCCGTACTCGAAAACAGTTTAAATGAACGCGCCACTCACGATTCGCACCCGAAGAAACACCGCCATTTTGAACTTGCCGCAAACCCGGAAGTACGATTCATTCAGGAACCCAGGCTGAGAACGCCGTCAGGGCGACTGGAGCAGTGCCTGTACTGTTACCATCCAGCAAACGGGGATAAAAAAATCGACAGCGCGCCTTAATTTTGAAAAATCAAACTACGGACAATTTTATGGAATTTGCTGAAGAAATGTGGCGAATAAATTTTGACAAATTATTTTGCAAGACTCGGGACCGCAGCCTATCGGACCCGGTACGGATCGAGACCAGACACTCGGCGAACGGTAAATGCATGCGGTTGCAAGCTGTTTTGTCGAAGTAATGAAATGGTCAAATGATAAATGCTGCATATATTCAAAGTTAGTTTCAGACACTTGCATGAAATTACGGGCTGGTTAGTCCTGTGTCACACTGCTGGCCACAAACACAAAAAACACGAAAATTGAACAAAGTTTCTTTTTTGTAGCAATGTTTGTCAATATGTATCAATGTTAAATCTTCACAAATTACAAAGTAGCCGATTGAACATGCCTTTCAGTTCAGCAAAAGTTGACATTGTAGGTGCCGCCAGAAATGAGACGATCGAAGTCCAACGGGAATTGTGAACACATTTATCACTTAATGAGTAACAATTGCGAGGTTGAAATTTGGTGAACACTGCTAAATCGTGCAGAATAGTAAGTAAAGATATGTCTAACTAAATTTTACCGTAATTTGTTGGCGAAAACAATTTACACAAAGTTTTAAACTCGTAACTCTCCCCGCTGTCCTCCAATATGGCCGACGCGATCCAAACAAAGTGACCCAAATTTCGCCACAAAACTTGAAATAACTTTACAGTGCTTGCCCCGATTTTGATACTTTTTCGATTTTTACTGAGTAGAATGTACTACCTTTCCGATGATAGCAAAGTACTTTTTCAAAACGAGAAAAAAAAATAAAACCGAAAAAAAAATTGGTTCGACCCATATTGGTTCCTAGGTTCGACCGTCCTACGTAAGGGACTAAACACCAATGCTATTTTAACATACTAAGTACGCGTCAACATTCCAAAAAAATCAACGACCACTAACTACAAACTACAAACTATAAATACACTACATATGCAAACGAATCACGATATATTACTAATAAAACAAAATAATGAAGACTTTTCGAGCAATCCATAGCACATTCAGTTACAAGGAGAAAATGGCGGCGTTCAGGACAAGTTCCTGAACTGATGAGCCGGAAATGTGGGTACGGAAATAACCGATGACAACCGGTAATCATACGCTCAGAGAGAAGGGTCAAATACTGTTACAAAATCGCTTTTGGCAAGAAAGGCGAAAAGAATATAAAGAAAGGGTATCGAAAATAAGAATTTATGTAGTAAGTATTTTCGGATACTGGAACCGCATGGGCAGTTTGCAACAAGGACATTAATCTATTGTTTCAAAGATTTTACAAATTTACTGTGTTTAAGCAAGTACCGCGCACAGTTCTACATTTGTATTACCTGAAGTTGAACATGACACCGTTAGTATTTATCTAAAAATCTCAAACAGGCCCCACAACACCCCATTGCCTGCCCTTGCCCTCAGATATGATTGACAAGTATCATTTCTAGAATACAGTGTTACTGCAGACGCAATCATTCATATTGCCTGTGTATATTAAGTATTGTTTCCTGTTGTACTCATTTTCAAGTACCCCCCAGATTGTGAACTTTGTCACGTGGTACTGACATTTAAAAGCGTTTTACCCGCCAGTTCCATTCATTCGTATTTCGTATCTGTGTGCAGTGTATGCATCTCATTGGTTTCATCGTCGAGATTGCAGGGTTTGTCTATGTACTGACGGCACTCGAATAAAAGAATTGGGCTGTACGTAGAATCACCTGTGTTTTTCTCGATCGTTCGCTGACACTGCGCCAGACTTTGTCTATTTTTGTCGCGCTGTTCGTTAATGTGGCAATTTAGTTGAAATGTTTTAACGTCGTCTTCTTTAATTTTCTGTTGACTCCGTTAAAAGGATGATAGTGGAAATTTTCGCCTTGTAGAAATAGTATCTGGATTTGATATTGTAGTTTCATTTCTATTACCTACATGAAAGGGTATAAATGCAATCAACATTTCCGTCCGTCAAGCTGGCCAGTGCCTGCTGACAGCTGGTGTATCACATCATCAGTATCTTCGAAACCCTGTCATTGATGTTCGTCAATTTATGAGGATCGGTAACTTTCGTGGATTGTATGGTACAAATAATTTCAACCCTTTTCGGATTTTAGCAAGGTTCGTTTGAGGAGAACGCGATTGGCCTCATTTTAGCGCCTGCCTCGTTACTATGTCGCTTGAAGATCCTTGGGAAGGTGTAGACATGTTCCGACTGATGTACATTTATTGACATCTTTGCAAAATCCCTCAAGCTTTGCTCAGTTTCAGATATTGTCGAATCTTGGACCCAGACTGGAGAATATTTTCTCGGTGTTTTGTTGTTTTGGCAGGTGAAAATTCAGGCATCAGTTCCCTTTTTATTTCACCCCTTCTCTTCATTTTTACGTATAATCATGGCAGTGAAGCTCACCAAACGTCAGCGTGGTGTTCTCAACAGCAGTTTTTCATAGAAATCCCCAGGTTTTGTTAGATCAAAATTGTTTGGGAGTTCTCAAACGTTGAAGTCCCTATAATGGCGCAGTTTCAGAGTCTACATGTACATGATGGAGCTGTATCCATGTTGTACAAGTCGTCCGTGCAGTCAAAAGTCGTGGACAGAAAGTAGTTCTTAAGGCTCTGCCAAATTAGAGTGCTTAAAAATGAACTTGTTGCCAATTCATATTTTTTCTAAATGTATTAGACCAAACTGTTCACTTGATTTATTTAAATGAGGTCTATGTATGTATGTTACCGTTGTCACATTTAAGCAAATATTTCTTTTTTGACACCCATTTTGTGACTTTTCACCTCTTTGTTGTGTATCCTTTCTTGTGGATCATCATTCACTTCTAACTATACTGATTGTTATGTCAATTTCTCCTTTACAAAAAATGAATTCAACTGGATGTAGATCACATTTAAGGATAACAATATGTATATATATATATATATATATATATATATATATATATATCAATGGTAGAGCATTTCTTTTGGCCTGTTGAAATGCTCCCATTAAACTGTCCCCCGGCCGATAATATGGCAATGTTGACGGTATATATTCTGACTGCCACTTTTTATTAATTGTCTTCTCACGAAGGGCCTGTTGAGAATGAAATTAGGTGTGTTGTCGATAGGACTCTAACTACATCTGTGCAGCAAATCTAACCCCATGAGTTTAAAGCATCGGAGCCGCTATGCGACGATAAGTGTCATGTATTACGTAGTTGCAGGTTTGGTCAACGTCGATAAATTTACATTACTTTTAGAATGGTGAATAGTTTGCTAGTGTTTCTTTCCACAATTTTCGCTACCAACGTATCCTCAGGTAGAATTTCAGGAACCTGCAGCCGTTTCCATACGACTACATCGAATAAAACAACGTCTTTTACGTGCAAATTTACTTTCCTATTCACAGGAACCTAAACCAAAAACTTTTATTACATTTAATACATTTATTACAAAAGACGGATACAGATACTGTTAATGCAGGCAGTGCATACATGTATATATAGTTTCCCAATACCAATATATCCGTAACAGCGAAATAAAACAGCACGTTTTCATAAGAACTCGGTGTATTTTTGAGGGTTTTACATCGAAGTTTGATTATTTATTGGCGTTAAACGATGAATTCAAGCGTTAAGCTGACACCAGTAACCCGTGTTGTGAACTGCTGAACAGACTGCGTGTGAAACCAATGACGTAGTTGGATAATTTCAAGAACTCCGTCTGCCTGTAATACCTGTAATACCTGTCACGTACAGGATCATTGGGGATATGCTGGTGCATTAATCCCCTCCCCAGACCATCCCCGTGACAGCAGAAGGCGCAGAACTCCAGGGCTGACGTTGCCTGTAAGCATTTGATTAGACAGCACTCGGGCACGGCCCTTCTTGTGACTCTTCGCAG
>NMRA01001073.1:0-19711 GCA_002633005.1 Phoronis australis | reverse complement strand
CAGTTTATCGGTGTCGACCTGATCATATTTCCAGTTGGTTCGAGTGGTGTGTTGCTCTTTAACCGGTTTTTTAAGTGTTAGAGTGGTTTCGATAGTGTGGTGATCAGAATTGCCAACAGGAGGTAGTACAGAACATGAGTCAATGATACTCAAATTGTTTGTTATACACAGGTCAATACATGAATGAGAAACGTCGGTGATACGGGTTGGCTCATTAATTAGTTGTATGCAGTCATTAGACAATAAAATATCAAACAATTGTAGTCCGGCCGTATTGTCATGATCATCATTGTACCATGTAGAGTTTCGGGCATTGAAATCACCATTTATGATTATACTAACGCTATTGCGGTTAAGTTCCGCTAACTGATCCGCTAGGGCTTTGAAGTAGAGTTTTCTTTCAGTTGGAGATTGAGAAGGTGAGCGATAAAACAACCCATAGTAAATTTTTCTGTGATCGAAATAAATTTCGATCCAGCAGTTGCATAACTGAGGACAAGTTAAGCTAGGACATAATTTAAATGAGAGTGTGTTTTTAGTGAATAAAATGATACCACGGCCACTGTTGCTGTGATACGAAACACTGTAACCAGGAATGATTAGTTCATTATCAAGGTCGTCTTTGGTAACATTACAAGTTTCACAAAGAGCGACAATCATATAATCGTAAGACAGAACAAAGTTTTTTAGAAGTTGGAATCTGGAGAAATTGTTGGATTTAATACTGTTAATATTTGAAACTTATTTTTTCATCGTCACCTTTACAAATTCCCATATCATGAACGTACGATTCACTGTTGAAAAGCATCGCCTCTTGTCTCTGCCGACGCGTTTTCAAATAGTGCAAAAACACTCATCAATTCCACCAGGAACGTCGTTTAGCGACAGTGCACTTGCCTCTGACATCTCGTTCGAATGTCGGGTATCACGTGACTTTTCGCATAGGGGCGGAACTTGCGATAGGTCAATTCGTTAAATTGCTCACTTGTAACGCGATAGTACATGTTACGAATTCTTGTGTTACTTTTCGCGAGGTTGCGTTAGCAGAACCTATCCAATACTTCAGAAGGACCATACTTAGTATCCGTTACGCACGGGACCTTTTTGTTACATTAGGATAAGGATTGGTTCATATTATGTGGGGGTGGTTGTAGGACTTTACAAAACCGGTTGAAGAAATATGGTTTTTTCATCAATGAACGTTTGAAAGACGTAAGGTTTGGAAATACTTTTGAAATAGTAGGAATTAGGGTAGATTTAAAAAAAAAACATTTGTCTGCTTACAAAAATGTAACATTGAAGCATAAAAACAACCTTCATACCCCTTTGATATCCCCGTTCCATGTTTGCAAAGAAGTTGGGTTAGTTGTCGGTATTTTCATAGACTGCAGCGTACTTGGCTAAGATGGTTCAAGTTTTGTGCGGCATACAGTCGACATAAATAATTGAGTATGTAACCTGCTGTTGAATTGCGGGATACAGTAGATTTTGACAGGTCCAGGTTTCTATTTCTGAAGTATTAATGTAATCTTTATTTATGTTAAAGGTTTTACTAGCGTCCTATTTATTTGTACACGAATGTGAATTTGTTGAAATCGCTGATCCAAATCCTGGCCAAATGTGCGCATTATGCTGAGAGCAATCGTCTGATCAGGGCCACCGAAGAGTAATTTGGTTAATTCGCTCACTAGACTATGGC
Organism: Phoronis australis; assembly: GCA_002633005.1. NCBI lineage: Eukaryota > Metazoa > Phoronida > Phoronidae > Phoronis > Phoronis australis. The sequence continues at coordinate 18,012 of NMRA01001073.1, read as the reverse complement.
TGAAGGTCCTCATAAGGACAAGAGTTCACCAGTCACTACCATTGGAAGAAATTTAGCGGACATTTTTCGTCAAGAAGTTTATCAGATAGTTTTCATCAAAACGGAGAAAAGAAAAATGGATTTGTGAAGACAGGATTGAGTAATAGGCCTACCAGAGTCTCTTAAAAAACACCCATCTTCGAAGTGACGTGAACAAATGTACAATTTTTTTGGGAAGAACAACTTCCATTCACGTCGACGCAAGAACATAACTTTTTCTCCCACAGCGGATTTTGGGGTCTCCGTACACTATGGAAGCTAACGCTTCTGCATTTCGCCTGCGTAGCCGAACAACCGGCCACACAGCAGCCGACCATGATTAGCAGACGACGTACTTGCAGGAAATTACACCAGATAATTTAGCCAGGTGTCGCCAGTGAATAATGACATAAGGTCTTGTGCGCAAGCTCACAGATTTCGTCCATTGAAAGTATACGGAGTTGGCGGTCCATGTACTATATTCTATGGTGGCCAACATTCACCATTCTGCCAGGGAACCACCGAGCACTCCTTGGTGTGACTACAGCTGGCCGGAAACCTGCACGCGAGCTGCCACACGTTGTGTCTGCGCGAGACCTGCGGAGCCGGAGGGTTACCCTAATAATAATAATGTAAAGATTTCTTCCTCTGTATCAATGTCTCATGCAACAAAACTCAAAGTTCTAATTCATTACATCAAAACATTGGCAACGCAGCACTATGGTACATTGTCAATGCAAAATTATTTTCCAACAGGGGTAAAACACAATAAATGTCTTGAACAACAATACCTTACCTAACAGAGACAATTTACAACAAAGAGACAAAATCGGTGACAATGAAGCATGAATCATGGTGAAGTGGTCAAAGTTCAACTGAGTATTAATACACTGATTTTATAGCAGACGACCCTTCAACAGTTATTTGAAGCTGTTTCCTAAAAAATGTTCGATTTCTTTACACTGTCGTACTACCGAGCATTTAAAGGTTAACGCCGTGTGGTAACCGTCGGTATTCATTTGTTCATTTATTCCTAGGACTTGTGAGTCGAATCTGAAATATGCACCACTTTTCAGTGGTCTTTTTCAGGGATGAAAAGAAAATGTAAGGCCTACTGGACACCACACAGGTACCTCAAAATTTGCTGAAAAAGTACCATCCTTACTTGTTAGTACGAGAAACCCCGGAATGTACGTACATTGTAGTCTTCACGTGTGCACGTGACACCACTGTCTCGAGTATTTAAGCCTCATGCTTGTCTGCGTCGTTGTTACAGTCGAAAGAAAAGTTGAAGATGACGTCGGTGCTGAGTTATTTCGTCTTGGGCATGGTGTTTAAAGGTACATTTTTCTTTAATAATATTAGTTCGCACCGCAAATCTGTGGAGTGTCGAAGGCTACTGTACATGCAAGTGTAGTAATACCCTACGGCATATTACTCTGCGCATCGACTGGGACCGAAGGTACTCTGGCAAATCACAATCAAGGTCCATATTCGGCGGCCACTTATGAAGGTTGTCATATAACTGTAGAACCTGGGATATTCTAAAGTATCATCATTCCAGGGTGGTAATCTAAAATATTTTTGCACAAAAACTACCAAGTAAAATTTAATGGCGTAATGCAGCGCAGTTATTTAAAAGGGTACGCACACTACAACTTCTGGTCACTGCCCACCTACATCATGCATAAATTCGTAAGTAACTGTTAATTCAATAAGTTCTTACTCAAATTGCAGAAGAACAATGTACCACATACTAAAGTCAAAAAAGGTATTACCATGCTGATCAAGTTGTTCTGGACGATGATATATTGCATATCTTAAGTTTAACATAGTGTAAGGAGGATTTCTTCTCTTGCAATATGATTCTTACATGTAGGAAATGACAAGTAACTACTTTTTTCAAAAACTATATTATTGCTAGTTGCCTAGTTTTCAACACATTCACCACTTGGTCAAAATAGTCAAAGCAATGCTACGCCCAGTGTNCTTAAATACAGAAAGTTAATTGAGAAATCTTCAGCACAATTTCAAACGCACATCTGGCGGGAAACAGGTCACGTGAAGGTCACTGTTGCAAACATGTTATTCCCAATTCGTGGGTATAACGTGTCCTGATGTTTTTCAGTTTAGTTAAATTGACAATCCTTTCATTTGCATGACACAGATACATTGTATGCGGGCAATGGAACTGGTCGCTTTTTGTCTTTATAGTGAATATAGAACAAGTTCGCGTTATCTTTTCATAGACTTTCTTTATGGCGCTCAGTCACCGTGGCGATGACCCCGGGCATCAACATTGGAGGAGAGGGTTGAAGTTGAATTAAATAAAAATTATAGTTGGTGCTTCCCCTTTTTACTTTTATTATTAATGGTACAGGCCCGTAGCGGAGGGGGGGGCTGGGGGTTCGATGGAACCCCTCCCCTCGCCGAAAAGGTCCAGCCCCAGCATATTCGTTAAACATGGGATATGAATGGACAATAACAACAAATTGTTTCAGCCACTGGTAATACTAACTACAATAACTAAGTTAGTAATAATTTTGAATTTGCCTCTGATTCAAAGCGCTTCACGTGTCATCGAGTCGTACTCGGCAAACTTCACCCGAGTGCCGCTGCTTGTGTAGATGACAGGATCGTGCATATGATGAGAGCAGGCTTTATGTAATTCATAAACCACGCGCGTGGTGGCTACACCAAAGGGTAACAGGTGACTCGGTCCAGATGTGAATCTAAACATAAAAGTCTAGCCCTACAACCTCAGTAAGTAAGATGCATGTTTTGTAAATGGCATTGACAGAGCTCCCAAAAATAGTGCGGTGTGAATGCCTTAAGCTCAGCCAAGAAACAAAACAGCAGAAATTTGAGATTTGTTATTCTGCTATTTTGGTTTAATTGCAAGCACAGTACGGTAGAGGTGTAGGCATTTTCAAATTTTGAAATGAAAGTAGTCGTCAAAATCCAAATTGTGTTCGCTTTGATTGTGGATTGGTGGATTGACATGTATGCCTGTACACGTTTGAACGTTTCTGTTCTTTTAAATTCAGTACACGCTAACGTTAAGTTCATTATAGGCAGTCCTCCGTCGTGCTAAAATACCAGACACTCAACTACCGTGTTTTCTGGGACTCAGAATACACCGTTGAGCATTTTCACGTTATGATGGAAAAGTAGGCGTAGACCTCAACTTTGGTCAATGAAAATATTCTCTAGTCAATCGATGTCAATGGTGCACAACCCTGCAGACTTCATACGAGCTACAAACTTGATGGGAAAGATTTCCAAGGTTCAATGTCACTATGACGAAGGTTCAATACTCCGAAGGTCCAGTACTCCGAATGCCAGTTACTCCGAAGCTTCGTTATCTTCTAAAATTCACTACTTTGAATTTCGACTATTCCAAAACCAGGGCCCGGTCTCTAATCTTTGTGCTCGAAACGAACTCGAAATTATTTTCGGCAATATCTCTGCTCCTTTTGTACTAACTCAAGATAAGTGGTTATCACACTGTGTTCGAATAATTATAGTTTATGCATAGGTGTATCTAGTCCAAGTTTGCTTTTTAAAAACCTTATATTCATGCTACAACCTCGAGTGAAAACTAGAACTTTCGAGTTCAAACTCGAATTTTTAGCTTTAATGATGGATTTGTCAACTGCAAACTAGGACTAATAAATCATCCACTTAAGTCATCATGTACTCGAGCATATAGAGTAATAGACACTTATCTTGAGTTCGCACTAAAGTAGAGTAAAATATGCCAAACATAATTTCGAATTCCATTTCGAGTAAAAAATTCGAGACTGGTCCCCGAACTCCGACACTTCACTACTCTGATTCTGTGATCACGACTCATTCTCAAGCAGAAAACATCTGGGGCACGGCTACGGCGACCAATGGCGGTTTCAAATTTAAGAAGACTAAATGGGACTCCCTGATTTCGTGAGAAGTGGCAATGACAGGGTGGCCTAGTAACTTCATTTAGTTTCGACCTGGCCGTGTGCGTCGCGCTGTCATGGTTGATAATTCATCAGTATTCCTACTTCGTATCATTTTGAAATGCAAGTGCGTATTCATTTTAAGACATGCAGGCAATTTCGCATGCACATCAAATCTGACTACGGTTTCTGGTTGTGCTGGCCAGCCGCGAGCTGGAGACAGTGGTCACTATCTACATGGAGTCCAAACCAAGTGTTTTAGTAACCGGTGTTGTTTTCGATATAGGTGCATCTAATAACCGAAATATCGTTTATTTTTGCATGTAAAAGTTTAAAAATTGCATCTGAATTTGAAAGTCTAGATATTTGTGGGGCGTTGAATCTTCGGATTGGTGAATCATTGAACTAGTGAACCTTCGAAATAGTGGGACGTTCCCATTTCAGCGATGTAAGCAACTTAAGTATTTCCCTCGACTGATTCAACGCATATGGGATAAAACAGTGCTGTAGCAGTAAAATTAGAGGTACAATGTAAGTAGGCGCCCAAAGCCCACCGTATCACCTTGAGCACTGAAAGTAACTTACGGTGCGTAGGCGTTACGTTCAAATGCCAAAAGGTGGTTGGCTGCGCCTACGTGCGCCTACGCCCCACTACAACACTGGATAAAAAACTGGATTCTAGATTCACGTTTAACAGTGGGGTCATGACTCAGTTTACAGAATTTGGTCTGGTCAGAAACAGTGACATTTATTTTAGAGATGTAATCTTTTTATCATATATGACTACACCTTTCCCTTTCGCTTTTGTCTGGACAACAAATAACAATTTAAGGGGTCATTAAGTAGAGGTTTTGTTCCGGCTGATGTCTATAGTTGAAGATGTAGCGGTAACATGATTGCCGCATCCGATATTCAATCCGATTCTTATCTGTAGTGAAGTGTCGGACATTGCACACTATGATAAAGCGTTTCAAAGCTGATTTTAACTCCAATGTTGCCAAACTGTAGTGAAGGATGACTGAATTTTAGCCCCTGCTGAGAAGCATAGTTATATGATCAAAGAGAGTACGTGAGGATACGAATATCAATGTTATTACCATTATAACCATGCTTAAGGTTCAAATCTTGAGGTTTTGGCTGTGTGTCTATTCACAATTATCTTTCTAGATATGCTGAGATAGTTCTGTGATAACTGTTGAGCAGGTAGCTACGTGGGGACACCAACTTGTGTTTTAGATTTCACATATTCAAGTTAATATATGTCAATACCAAACAGATTTTGGACAATTTTCACTTGTCTAGGGGAACATGAATTCTCGCCAAGAATTGACCTATCGCAAGCTCCAAAAAGTCACGTGACATCCGACAAGTCAGAGGCAAATACACTGTCGCTAAACGACGTTCCTGGTGGAATCGATTAGCATTTTTTGAACTTTCCGAAAACCCTTTGACAAAGACAACAGGCGATACTTTTAGCTGAGAATCGTACGTTTAAGATTTGAGAACTTGTAAAGGCGACGATGAAAAAATAAGTGTTCGAGGAAAATTATTTCGGAGCCATGCAGCGAAAATCCGAAGAATCCCACACGGGGTTTACCTTCACCTGAAAGGTCACTGATGCGACAAGTTCAGGTAAAGCTCTCTGTGTACCTTAAAGTCGAATTATCTGTACAATGCCGTAGACTTCATTATATTTCGAACAAAATCAGTGAATAATCGCCGATATTTTTAATCTGTCGTCTGCTAAATTCCGCCAAATGAAAAGAAGGTCACAATTGATGGGATTTCCCTAGTATTTCAGGTCGAGTCGACAGCACTGTTCGTATTTTTTTAATCTTCAAGCGAAATATTTTGACCAAAAATCTTGTTCATAGCTCAGGCACATATTCATCTTATTTTCGGCAAGCAGTTTGCTCCGGTTGGTCTAGGGCCGTGTCCAAGTCTTGGAATTGGCCGGAATTTAGTGCACCATAAAGACATTATTAAGTTAGGCCAACCTTCTGATGAACTTTACATTTTTTTGTTGTTTCATTGCATAAAAGTAATTTTCATTTGATTTTAAAGGTAGCATGATCACTAAGCTGTGGTATGGTAACAAAGATGATAAGTTTAGTGTAGTGGCAAAAACTGGCCATTTAAAAAAATAACTAAAATTGTTTTTTAAAGCTTCATAAATCCAAGTATCATGTTTGAACAACTACAAAATGATCTCTCCCTAACTCTACCGGTGCAGTGTACACTAGAGGTTCTCAACAGAAAATAATTCAACTGTATAATGTTTTCTTGACAACAGTTCGAACGAGGCTTTGAGTTCAGTAATTTAGTGCCCCTCCCTTCGTGTGTCGATCGAACCTGTCAATTTTGGTGAGAAGTTCAGTTTCACGCCAGCTTACGGGTATATGAATGACAAAAATGGACCTCTGCTACGAAACAGAACCATGTCCATTATACATGTAGGTCGAAATGAATGAAAAATAAATCAAAATTACAATTTCTGGGGACTACTGTTAGACTTATGCTGGGATCCAGCAGGTGCACCCAGACTAGTGAAATTCTAGTCAAAATCAGGCAGGTCTGCCCTATTGCCAACAATCTGAAAAGTACCTTGGAACAACTATATTTGTGTTTAACCTTCGCGTAATCCAGCTACATTGCCAAGTTTAGCTGCTCGTGTGGTCGCGAACACAGTTTGATCCATCGTTTACACAGCTGACATCACTTTTTCGGCTAGGAAATGTACAAAAAGTGACAGGATATTCTTCTCGAGCTGTATAACGGCTGTCAGAATTGCACCCGCCATATCAACTCCGTTTCACCATTCATATCGCACAATTTTCGAGCTATAGACTAAAATAATCTTTACCGACAACGTGTTGTTTGCCGGGTAAAATGGCGGCTTGGAAACGCAGACGAAGGTGTGTCAAGAATGCTGCGCTCTGATTGGTCAGTTAAGCCGTCAAACATAATCCTAGCAATAGGTCAATTCAAGACTCAACAAGGATGTGCTCTCAAAATGGCGGCACTTTCTTATCTTAGTATACAAGATCACAGGCCAGTCTTCTGGACTCAATGTACTTAAAACAAATTCAAGGAACTTCTGAACACCATTTGTGGCAAACAGTTCCTATTTAGTCCACGTAACTGTCGTCACACCCGACCCACCTCATTTTATTCATTTTTGAGGCTGTACCGTGGTATTGGACCAAGAAAGCATTCGAACATTTCTACTGTAAGTTTGCCGTTTTGTTAGAACAGGTAAAAGTGTAGTTTGATATCTTTTATGCGAATATGGCATCATAAATATATTTTGAAATTTGTAAAATCTGCATATTCAAAACGCATCTGGCTGCCATATAAGATTTTTTGGATATCCAACTACGAAAACTACTTACGAAAATTACTTCTCGCACTCGAACTAAAAAAAAATGTAATATATCCGATGATTTTGGGATGAAAAAATAGCGAGAAGAGTTTTTGAAACTCCATCTGGCGGTCACACTGGATTTTTACATATATTTGAAATGTGCTGATGACTTCAAAAGAATTGCATTTAGTGAGTGATGAACTAGCGGATTATCAAAAGCATAAAAATAAACGAGTTGATTTCAAAATTCCAATTAGGATAATGAAAATTCTATAATGAGCCTACAGCAGCTGAAGTGGAGATAATACTCTCAGCGACCGATTATTTAATTGGCGTAATCGGATTTCGACTGTGTTCGTGTGACTGACCTGTGGCAGTGTCGGAGCGAAAGTGAACAAAAAAGTTAAACATCCTTCGTAGTTCTCATTTTCTAAGAGCTTAACCTGAAATTGTATAGAATCCTGCTTAATCTTCTGAAACTCAATTGCCCGAATAGCACGCACCCCCTTGTGTTGCAAAAACGATTCAGTGCGCGCACGAGTCACATTTTTGAAGTCGAAATTTACAAAGTAAAAAGATCACTGACCTTTGCTCTTTCATTTAGTGTTTGAGGTATTGCATTGACAGAATATTTCGTAAACTGTAATCCGACATGTATTTGCTTTTGTTTACTATCAGATATTCTTCTTCTATTCAACGGTGGCGGCCATTTTGCTAATGTGTACCCAGATATCCAGAAATATAGAGTTAATGTTCTGACAATATTCACTTCTGTGTTATCTGAGAACTTTAGTTATGGTGGGAACATCGCACACCACTGATTTTTTGACACATTGTTTGTTTATACATGTCAAGTTTTCCCTTGCGGATGGGTGGATGCAGGTCGTCATTGACAGTTGCTCTAGCATATTGCTGCACCTTTAAGCCCATGAACCTATATACGAAATAATGCATTTTTCACGGCTTTTTTAACTAGGTGTTTCATATCTTGGCTCATACGCCCAAGTTTCGCTAGTTATGTCTCCTGCTCAGGCCACACATTTATTTGTGTACAGGTGCACCCGTTTCCTTTTTAAAACTTTCTTGCTTTTCATGAACAACATTTTGTTTAAAATGCAACTTAACATCTGTTAACATACAGCTTTTCATAACACAAGTACCTTGAAAACACCCCTTGAAATTGTTTATATCTGAAATTTCTAACTAACTGAAAGAAATTTGTGTCTAACAGTGGCAAAACCAGATATTTGACAATGGGGACAGTGAGAGCAAATTTGCTAAGAACAAACATTTAAGGTCTCTCTTTTTGTTGTCTTTCGTCACCGTCTGTTGGAAGCTTCCACAGTCCACACCCATGCATTTATCACTGATGTCCAACGAACGAACTCACAATAATGTGTCTTGTTTAAACTCACCCCACCACCACCACCAAAACCACCTCCACCATCATCACCACTACCAATATCATCGTCATCATCATCTTCGTCATCTTTTTCTTCAGCCGGTACTTCCGAGTCGTTGTCGACGTCTTTATGTAAGGTACAATTCCTCCGTCGCTTCATCGACTGCAAGATACATGTAATACATCATTTTGCGCATGCGAAATAGTCGGATATTTAAAAGAAATATTGAGTGCGCCTATCTAATCAAGTAATCAGAGTCTGAAAACTGTATACGAAGCAGTTTGAAGGTCATGTATTGGCAAAGAGGCCCATTCGTCACCGACCAAAAAGTGGCGTCAGTAGTGCGTATTTTCAGGGCTATCACGAGGGTTTGTCCTGTAAAAAATGTGTCTGCGCCGTTCATCTTCCCCATGCTACATCCAATACAACATACAGTTATATGGGACCGCGCACGACTTCACTCGTATAGGAGTTATTATTTTTAACAACCAATCACGGCGTTGATGACACTTTATAAACCAGAAAAAGAAAAGAAACAGTTCATTGGTTGAGACTTTATTCCAACGTCTGCACTCAACGTGTTCTGTTTAAAAGACTTCAGTGCAAGCATAGTGAAGCGACTTGACATCTTTCGGCAGTGTAACATGGACTTTAGCTCCTGTTTTACCCTTGTTCTGGGATTGTGTTCCCTGGTAAAACCTTTTCAAGCATGTACAAAAAACACCGCTTCCGCTGCACGCGGGGCAAATATTTTTGTAGAGTCTTGTGGAATACAGGACGTACTGCAAATGTTATCTAGTGGCATGAACTTTGTTCGTGTTAAAACGGCAAGATTAAGAAGCAATCAGATCAAATTCGTTCCAGGTGGAATTTTCGATGACCTAGTACAAGTAAGGACATTAGACTTAAGAGACAACCACATTCAGACAATCTCTGAAACAGCGTTCACTGAGTTGGGAAATCTGAAAACTATTTACCTTGGAAACAACAACATGTCCGTGGTGCCGGATGCAGTTTTTACTCGTTTGAAACAACTGGAGACATTGGAATTAAAGTTTAATAGAATTCAGACGATTTCGGAAAACGCTTTCTCGGAAATGTCAAGTCTCAAAATGTTGGACTTGCAATCCAATTTAATTTCTTCATTCCCGGCCTCCTGTCTTCCGACGTTGTCCACACCATTTAGGTTATACTTGACGGATAATGTCTTTACAAGCGTAAACAACACCGCTCTCAGTAGAGGAAGCCACGTTCGAGAAATCTTCTTAGAGCGCAACCAGTTGTCGTCCTTGCATCCAAACCTTTTAGAAGGCCTGGAGAACGCCGAGGTAATCAATTTGTATTCTAATCATATCGATGGTTTGGTGGACTCGCCGTTTAGAAACCTTGGTGCCTTGCTCTCTCTCAATCTCGGTCATAACAAAATATCAACCGTTAGCGCATCATCTTTGCGAGGACTGTCTCAACTCGAACAGCTGGACCTCAGACGTAACTACATCGAACGACTTGAAAGGAGTGTGTTTGAACACCTCCCGTTGCTACGAGTTCTTGACCTCAGTGGCAATAGACTGAAAACGATTGAAAAAGGTGCGATGGATGGTCTTCGTTTTCTGGGTCACTTGGACCTATATGATAATGAGATTGGTCTGATTGAACAAGACTGGATAGAAAATCCTATTGTGTGGTATCTAGATTTATCTCACAATGCGCTGAAAATTGTAACAAACGAAACCCTGTACGGCTTATTTGAGGCAAAGCACCTTCTTTTGTCCTACAACAAAATTGTAGCGTTTAGTAACGATGCGTTTGCCACTTTATTACAACTCCAAAGGTTGTCCCTGACTGGCAATAGTATTAGAAGCGTACCTGCTTTACTTTTTAAGCCTACTCAATCGCTAACTCACCTTAAGATGAATGTCAATGAATTTTCGGAAGTAAGACATGACATCTTCAAGTACTGCTCGTTGACTGATCTCGTTATCCACGTACATTCACTCTCGCAACTTCCGGCGACAGCAGCTCAGACCTTAAGCATTCAATTTAATTTGCCTGGTCCTGTACAACATGACATACATTCAGATCAATTATCTGTCGCGTATTTCGGAAATGAACCCTTCATCCTATCATTGTCAATTATGCAGCACGTGCGAGCTGAAAAAATAAGTATTCCAGGCAGCAAAATCTCTCATATTGAAGATAAGGTGTTTGCACATATGGAAACTATGATGGTGTCTTCGTTATCTTTGCAACTTAACAAAATCACGCGATTGACGAATAATACTTTTGTCGGTCTAACATATCTTTCGAACTTGAATTTAAAAGGTAATCTGATTGCGGACATTCAACAAGGAACATTTCAATTACTGCCACGCTTAGAAAAATTGTCACTTGGAAGTAATAAGATAAACTACTTACCCCTTGGTTTGTTCAGCAATTTAAATCTATTAAACATTATTGATTTGTCAGGTAACGAAATAGTGAAAATTGACGAAAGTTGTTTCGAAGATCTTATTAGGTTGGGACAAATGGATCTTAGCAATAACCGCCTTAAAAGTATCAATAGATACACATTCAACGGCCCCCTTCAAAATTTAGTGCATCTGTCGCTAAGTCACAATGAAATTACTTCAATAGACAAGAGCGCGTTTGCTAATCTAAGGGGCGTGGTCAACCTGAATCTGAGCCACAACAACATCGATCACGTGCCAGGAAAATTATTTGAGTCGCTCCTCAATCTTCGCTCTTTAGCTTTGGATAACAACTTGATAAAAGGAATTGGAAATATTGTTCTACCAAATCTCTCAGATATGTACACTTTGGACGTGTCTAACAACCAAATACAAGTGTTGCCCAAGATCATCATTGAACATGCTACAGCAAGACTTAGGCCTTTTCAGCTTAAACTTAAGAAGAATCCTTTTCATTGCAACTGTTTATTGAGAGATTTTCGAGATTTATTTAGGAAAAGCGGATTTGGTATTCTGCATGCAGTCGATGTACCAACTTGTCATACACCATTTTTCTCGAGTCCAAATCATGAGAAATTTGTTAATCTCAATCTGACATGCACCAAGCCTTCTGTTCCAGAAATCAGTTTTGGAGTAGTGAATGGCAGCCTAGCAGTGTTTTGCTCGTCTGAGGGAGATCCCACACCGACTGTCACAATTGTCTCCCCTGCTGGCGACACTCATGAATTCACAACTCTACCCTCCAAATTACGCGTTGAAGGGAGTGTAAATTTGACACCCCTTGACATCATCCACAGATCTAAAGGTGTACTGTGTAATGCTACGAACGAGGTTGGAACCTGGGAAAGTGTAGCAACAGTTCCAAATCTCAGCAGTTCATTGAGATTCGCACGAATCCTATTGTTTGCGCATGCCGTTTGGGTTTACCTCGTCTTTTAGCCTTATTTTCCCTCACGTGATCTCAAAATACAAAGCCTATCCATGCTAAGGTAATATAGGGCCTTATTGAAAAAACTCCATTGATCTAAATTAGTACAAAACTGTAGAATTTAATTCAGCAAAAGTATATATTTTATGAAAGCAGAAATTGCGTAGAACTTAACCAAATTTCACACGATATAACCATTCAAAATACCTCAAAACACTGTTTTCGTCTTATACTTAAGATTTTTCCACAAAAGTTGTGCTTTTGATAAATTCCTGCAAAAGTTAGAAATTTTTAGTAAATGCAACTTGAAAAGTGAATAAAGCATATTATCGCATTTTGCTAGGATCCAACAGAACCTAAGACTTCATATAGTGAACGTATATCATGGACAAAACTAGCCGCCTCATAGAAACAAAAACTCAGAAAAAATGTTGAAAACGAGACAAAAGTCCACTAAAAAGACTGGAACCACCAAAAATCGGCGAATGCACAATTCATAGCTCTGAATGTACCCCGTGAATCTTAGTAAAATGTTCACATTTTCAAAAATTCGGGGCCGAATTATTTTAGGCTAGGTGCGTATTATGTCACTGCTTTCCGAGAATCACGAGTGTGTCGGTTTGGAAAAGTACCAAAACTGATTCCACGGCTTCATTTATTCCAGAAACTCAAAGCATTCCCACGATTGATATTAGTAGTGCACATGTATATGGGATGGAACGCTAGTGTCCTCGTGTAGCGTACATCTACTATCGCAGAGTCAGACATATGTTTATCCCAGACGCTTTGAAGAAATTCAGTGCAATACCGCCATATAGTAAAGGCATTCACTATTGCACTCCCGGGACTACTTTAACTCTGAATTGGAAATTGACAATGGCCGGTCAACGTCGACTTGGCGTCGTCATCCAGCTTGGTCATCAAGATTTTCTTAAATAGTTCACAGTAATATAGTTGCAGCAGTCTAAATAACCCTCAGCATGCAATCAGGTCCCAAACATAACGTTTGGTACAAAATTGTTAATTAAATAACACTTCTGTATATCATATCGTCAAATTGAACACAGTCGCCGATTCCTCTATAACTAAAATGATAAATATTGTTGTTATTTAATTATTTTCAGAAAATGCTGCAAGTTTATTGCACAATTAATGTTGTTCCGTCTTTGATGTTTCTTCTCAAGTAATAAATTGTTACATTTAAAACTGTTTCTTTTACTAAAGAAAACTTGTAACATGGTGCGCACGTACATACATGTAAGGTGTGATCCGCCACGTGAACGGTTTGGGTTAATTGTTTAAAAAGGTGCGGAAAATATGAAAAAAATTAAGAATTTGAAGCCTATGAGATAAATAAAAAACGTACCTCGATTGGCGTAGACGAAGTAATATTCCACTCGACATTATTTCGCGTATCTACCGAAACCGGTCGATACGCGGAATTATGTCTCGTGGGATATTACTTCATCTACGCCACTCTCGGAACGTCTTGTGTGTCTGTACGGGCTCTTCACCTGTATAAGGACTGGCTCTACTTTCTCGTATTTCACTGTAAATACATGTACCATGACGTATATAATACCCGTATTTTCATATAAACACATTGAAAAAGGTTCTGTCCCCTTCACAAAATTTGTGGCATTTTCTTCAAATTACCACCAATAGGCATAGATTTTAAATCATTATTTTCTGTATTGAATGTTGGGAAATTTCCCGGTACGTGCAGCAAGGAAACGCAGCAGTTTCGCTCCCGACAGAGACTTGTGATACGCGGTTGACCGTTTCGGTTTTTGTTGTTGACATCACCGTCCCGTCTGTTGTTATCTGGCTAGCAGCCTGGATACTGACTTTCAGTGAACACGAAAATGTCTGGCAACAGCATTCAAGGTGCACCCTGATTCCACCAAACCAATTGCACGTGCACTTTCTAAAATTGTCAACTTCTCCACCACAACGTTGTCAAGCAAGAGACTTTAGGCAAACGAACACCTAAGGCTGACACAGCAATGTGCTTAACCAATAGTGCTTAGTACCCACCAGCATAACGGCAAAAGATAGTCCCCTCTGTTGGTATTCATTGATCAAGACAAGAATTAAGCGACCTGCCATTATGAGCTTAGGTAAGGAGTGAGGACAATTTTGATGTTTTTGAAATTGACTTCTGTGCCTTTTCTGGACCCCCTGTACAACGCAGTGCGTTTCATGAATAATAAAATATTCCCCAACATTCAATGAAGAAATAAATAAGCTTTGAAATGACGTATAATTTACGCGCATTGATGGTAATTTGAAGAATGTACCACACATTTTCTGAAGGGGACAGAACCTCTTTTGAGAGGATTATATATGGGATAATAAAACAATATCTTCATCGCCGGCAAGAGCATGCGCACAAATTAGTTCACGTTGGCCGCGCACGCACTGCCAAAGAATGTCTTAGAAATCGACGATATTTCGTGAGTCGGATTAACAAATAGTCGCGCAAAGCACGTCTCAAATCGAGATTGAAAGCTTTTAAAACTTTTTGTAGGACGTAAGTTGTGAACATTCATCATCAGGGGTCTCTGTTTCTGAAAAGTGACAAAAATTTGGTCTAACGCTTTCATTTCACCATGGTTGAAAATCGTGTAGTCAAGTAATTATGAGTGTAAGACAGTCTACAAATAATTCATAAAAATTATCCAAGTAAATATTAGTTAATATGATTATAATTACAGAGACTTTGCTCGTTTGCTCAAGGCAAATTTATCGCAAACTATTTTGCCAGTGGCATACCACGAACTATGTTAAAAGTATAACAAGACAAGCGTTGTCACATTATGATTATGACGTAAGTAGAATGACAAGACTCTGCAAGATGGGCGTGGAAAAACCACACAGGCGTCTAATAGGAAAAGAAAAGCTGAGGGAATTAAGAAAAACCTGAAGGGCTCTACAGAAAATGTATGATAAGAAAAAAAGAAACTCGTTCCTGGGATGGAAGGTGGGAAAATTACTGAGAAAAATCGTACCACGTTTGGGCAAGTGATATTTGTTTTTATTTTCAGAAATAATTGAGTTAAGACTGAAAAGTCACTTTTCGTGAAACAGACTCTGGTGTTGTGAAAATGTTGCTAAGGTAACAATGAGCATTAAAATGTTTTCTGCAAAGACTGTCATCATGTCTGTCAGTGACAAGAGAGTGGTGTCTACTTAAGATGTTTATTAGCAAACAATGCCACACGTCTGAATCAATAATAAGAACGAATAAAATACAAAAAATACAATACTGCAATAATTGTAAAAAGATAATTTTAGATAGTATACAGTACAACAATGGCACTCCCTAATGATTGGAAATTTGCTTTTAAAAGAGGATGACCTAAAAGCAGCTGAGCAACTTGACAAAAGTTTAGTTGTCCAAATCATGATTATACACACCGACCTTCGTTATCAACTATACATTCAAGAGATCAGTATCTCTCCTCATGCCACATTTGGCATTACATTGGCTTTCCCCTAAAACCATGAAGTATTGTGCCAGTGACAAATCCCTGAGAAATTTGCCTTGGGGTTCCTGATATAGAAAAGTCCCTAAAATATCTCTGTTTTCGGAAAATGAACGAGTGAAGGCTGTAGTAGAAATGATATGTAACAAGCCAAGTTATCAAACGCGTTGACTAAATTTATGACATGTGATTATTTGAAAACAGTCCTTTGACAATGCTTTTGATGGCCGAAATTGCAAGGTGTCGCGCGGTTTTCATTTTGAAAATACTCCCATGCATGTGGAGATAACTCTTACCACTGATAACGGTAATGCACACGCTCATGTTGGATTACGCAGGCAAGGTGCCAACACGGAGAGAGAGGGCGCTAGTTGTGCCGTGTATGACTTTCTAAAACCGCTCTGAGGTGCTGGCGTGTTACAACTATCACTAAAATCTCTATTGGTTACAGGTACCGCTACGGATTTTTAAAGTAACTGTTGTCGTACCAAACAAAACTCCACATTAATTCACAATGCAGGGGTTCAAAATAATATTGTTTATGATTCATCCGAAGAACTTACAATAAAATTTATCTTACAAGAGCTTTAATCACGACGAGAAAGACAAGTGTCAGCAATATAGAAAAACACATATAATTGATGGTTCCCAATGAAACGTGTTTGGACTCGTTCAGAAAATTTTACACTGTTATAACATAAAGTATAGACAGTGATCGTGTAACTTCGTACTGTAATTTATAGGCTTCGCATACCGAAGTCAGCCATTACAGGAATGTCAAAAACAAAAACAGCACAGCTGTTCAGCATGGTTGTGAGCTATTCAAAGTCGTATTCGTGGGTTATATAAAGTCTGTGTTTTATTAAATATGTGATGTGACATGAATTTGTTGTTTATTATTCTAACTTGGGTTTTAATCATTTCAAATGGATCTGCTCTAGCGTTGGTCATGTACTCTTATGATTTGTTTACTTTCTTGAGGCTGAACTGTCTCCTGGAATCTATCCACACATGTTCTTAACAGGATGACACAGTGTTCACAGAAACATCCCAGAAAACAATCTTAAGACCTGTTTTTAAGATTGTTTTCGTGAGTCACTTAGTTCAGTTGCACCACTTTAGGCTACTGTCCTAGTGATACACAAATCAAGCAGTCCGTTTAAAAAATGGTATCAATAACCATGTTTTTACTGGACTTAAGAAAGCCAAACTATTTCTGTACTCAACTGACGATGACTTTGATCACGTTTGTTGTAGGTCAAAGAAGCACCAACTTTATTTACGTACGCGCTAACTTTAAAGTTCTTGACAATGTCTTTTGATGAGGTAGATGTGCCACACAATGAAAGCTTTGTTGAGCAAAATGTTGCACGGTTGCGTACATTTTACTTTCAGAAATTTCTTGAACGCCTCGTGGAAGAAGTTGAGGCTAAGAGAATTGACTTTTGCAAAACATTTACTGACTTCATTGCTTGAAGTACTTTGGATGTTTTTTCCAAGCTCTTTGAATCATATATTATGATACATGCATGCTTTGCTTCAAATACACCAGTGGTATGAATTGTAATTTCTCAAATTGTATCCCAAATGAAACAATACATGTTACCACTTGGAATGGGCAACATAAAAACTCTGGAAGTCAGTCTGTGTCTTCCAATTTTTGATCTCTGATCAGATCAGCACTTAGGTTAACAAGCTCAGCACTGACAATCAAGTAGTTGTCCACTGATTTTGTGCTTGACACTGGAATACTGGTACTCAAAATTTTGAAAACTTTTAAGTCTTCGTATTGCTCACTCCAAATGGATTCTTACTGTGGAAATGAGCGGTGTTTTTGTTAGATCTTTTTGACTAATGTGTGACTTGCCTTTGGTGAAAGCTGTTATGTTTAACTTAACTCGCCTTGGAAACAGGAGGTCATCAACAGTAAAGCCTCTATCTGCCATGACTTTGTCTTTGGGTAAAAGGTATTCCGGAAATCCAGATTTTTCAACAATGTATTTGTCACTCCATCTGCCCCCAATGCTTTATATACGTACATGGTGCACCCATTTGGTGCAACTGCAATCATACACTTTGCAGTATCGTGCTATTTGTACCGGCTATAGGTTTCACCCCTATCAACGATTTCAAATCACCTGATCTGCTACCAAATACAAAACACAAGCAGGCACACCAGATCAGAAGGCTTGTTTTACAGACATACGCTACTGACTCCAGTGTTTAGCCTGACATGCCTGTAATGGAGTGACCTCAACATTGCGCTCCCCAGGAATTCGGCTGTTTCCGTAATGTAATCTGTGTATTAGAGTTTCGAATCTACAGATTTGTAAATTTGCTTACCGAATAAGTAGTCAATTGCTAACTCACATATCATATGAGAATGAAGACGTAATTACGTAAAA
>NMRA01001072.1:29433-60077 GCA_002633005.1 Phoronis australis | reverse complement strand
ACGCCGTTTACTACGACAGTGAGTCCGTTGACAGTCGGATAAAATCTGCAAGGAAATAACACTGAACACAGAGTCACATAACACTACATTCCCTGTTGACAAGTTCCTCGTAAGCCCTGGATTAAAGCCAACCATATCGTATATTATCAATTGTGGATTTTAGAGAATGAGGTACGCAATTCAATTATTGTTGGTGCTCGGAAACCTATCCGCCGATTTTATTGTGGATTCGTCATAATAGATTGGGTGCAATAGTTCGACCACAAGGTGCCGCAACTGCACATACTGTTACAGTCTTCAAATTGTGACTTTTTGTGCAAACCTCCAAGGCACAAACGATTTGCGACTTGCGGAAGTAGCTCAAACTGTCGTGCAGTTTGTGAAGTGCTTCTGACCAAAGCACACCTTGCTTCAGTATACACAAACACAACGAATTGTTGCAGTGACGGAATACGTGTCCGGAATGCAGCTTGGGATGGGTGGTTTTCAGCTGCTCGCCCCATGAAAATGGACTGTGATAGGGGCAGTGGGTATAATAGACATTCATACGGTGTCGACGATGAACAGAACAACTGCAACGATAGACGTTGGTACTCCATTTTTAAGCAACGTAAAGATGTGCCTTTGGACGGTTGTTTCCCAAACTACGACGTTTTTGTTTGGCGAAGGTCTGTACAAACAGTCGTAATTTGAGGGCTATGACAGCTTTGTGCAACTCCAAAACCTCAACTTGTTTCAACAAAAATTACGACAAATGTGTTTAACATTTAAAGGCGTGCCTGNCCCCAGTTTGTGGAAATCGTCGATCTCAGCATGGAATCAGGCCAAGTAAAAGTAAGATATGTGCCCACCTTCAACATCAGAAAGGCTCTAAGGCTAAGCCCAAGGCCAAGCTTGAGTTTCGAATGTAAGTGGAAACACAGTCAACAAAGAATTTCTGGAAGAACAGAATGTATCGATTCCAGTTGGGTCAGGTAAGTTGTTATGCAGCTGCAGGTCATCAATACTCTATACCTGTTGATAATGACTTTATTATATTTGCTTTCTCAACTAGATTCTGACTGCAGTCGCCATGAAGGGCACAATCCTACGTGAAGTAAAGACACTCGAGTACTAGAGTAATTTTAGTAACTTCTTCCAGTACTGACTTGTATTAGTAAAATATTTTTTTTAGCTCAGTATTTAGGGTTTGTCGAAATACATTCCATTTTATGAATACGCATGTCTATGAAGTGGAAATTTGGTGTCCATTATCAAAACATTTAATCGAGCCCTTGTCTCCTAGCTGACACCAATCTCTCATCTAATTCACCTGTAGTCACATCTGATTGGTCACATTTCTCTATCTGTATAACCAGAGATACATAATTTTCCAAGTATACAGTGGAACCACATTACAATGGGACCTAATTTAATTAACATGGCTAAAATTTTAACACCGTTAAGGTCCCTAATACCTGAATCATTCAACCTCAAGAATAAGACTGGGGAAAACAATCAACTGAACCAAGGAATGGTCAACATTAACAAAAATGCCACTTAGTAATCATTGACGAGGGTTACAGTAAAACTGAGTCACTTGTGGTTGTCATGATAGAATGAGCACGGCGAGGCTAAAAGCAATCGGCCAAATCACAATCAAGGTCCATATTCGGTGGCAAGTAACAAGCTTTCTAAACAACATGTCCTATAAAAATTATATCACTATTTTGACTTGTCCCGTGAAAATATCAAGAAATCTACTATCTGATATCTTCCCTATATCTATTTTGTGGTCTTCAAATTTGCCGAACATTTTTTTCCCGATTTCGTGAAAAACTATAACTTGTTAACTTGTATAGAATTAGGACTATAGCTATTAGGGAATATGGTCCCTATGTGCCTTATTTGATTCTATAACATTTTGCATGATAAACTGCTTACATTTGACCTATAAATTTGGCACGTGTCACAACTCAACTGTCTCCATGAACATTCAACTAGGATAATCAGTTCAAAAGTATCCTGCAGCTGCATGCCACCAGGTCGGCTAGCAAATACGCTGACCATAGTAACTGATGGTACATGTTTTTAGGATATATTGACTTGCTTGATGACAACATGTACTAGAGAGTATATTTAGATAAATCACGATATATCGGACACATTGTGGCCTCTTAATTGGCCGCTAGGTTCATCTATATAAATTAAGAGATAACTCATTATATATCGGAAACATTGACTTTTCTAATGCCCGTTAGGATCGCACATACAAGGCCTCGTCTTAATGGTGAATTTGGAAACATTTAATACACTGACCTCTATATTTATCACCAAGAACGCATATTATACCGGATGCATTGATTACCGTACTGGCCGCTAGGATATGCCTTTTCAAGGCCATATTTACCAAACATTATTTAACCAGTGCCACCAGTGGTTAAGGCTTCTAGTTCAACTTACGGTATAACGGATACAATCTATTTATGTATTTCTAAAGCTTGTGGCCGGTACGCCGCCTGTTGGTTTGATCGCAAAAACAAGAAACTCTTTCATGTACTCTGTCAGGGTACATGTATATAGGATAGGTATATGCGTACACTGTAGATTATACAGGTCCATATCGATAACTTGTGATCGATAGCTTTGGCTTGCAGCTAAATGTCAAGTCAAGTCAGGATATACATGTATCTGATACCGAGATGATTTATCGAATTGGACCGAGTTTTCAATTACAGCACCACAATGTGATAGGACGCAAATGTTTGTGTAAACACGATTGATACGGAACAAGTTGAAACCATTGTGACAGCTGCTTGAGAAGTAGAGCGAGTTGCAATCCAGAGAAAGACAATAATAACAGATCTCACAATTTGATTGACACTCGATCTTATCTTACCATATTGACAACCGTGGCATCGACGCCCTTTTTTAGAAGAAGTTCAACAACTTTTTGATGGCCATTCAAAGACGCAATGTACAGTGGTGTGTGGCCTCCCTACAACAAGCATTAAAAGTGACTGACACACCATAAACATATTAAAACCAGTTACATTTGTTGAATGAACAACTCGTGTAAATGAAAACGTGGTTGACCGAATTAAAGTCAAAGTGTCAAAAATAAAACTGAGTTCAACATGAAGCAGATATGATATCAAACATTGTATGATTATTTTCATAAACGTTGTAAAAGCAAAAGGGAAATATTTTAGAAAATTGTAACAACGTTTTTGACGTCACGTGTTCAAGATTGATAGGAAATAAAATCTGGTCTTATTATGGTAACCATTGTTTTGGTATCAACGAACCTTTCCTTCTTTGCTAAACCATGATGACGATATGTTTACGTGACGCAAATAATGAAAGATAAAAAAAATAGTGCAGGTGGTCTGATGTCATTTGCGGTGCATCAGACGTGCGCAGGCCTCATGGTTGGGCCCATTGCACAAAACACCTGAGAAAAATGAAAGATAAGTGAACGGCGAAAAATTAAATTCAGCAGTTCCCTTAATAAAACCCTATATGTACAATAAGAGGGTTGATGTCCACAGTTTTTAAGCATTCTTCAAAATACGCAAAATGATAAACATGCAAAACATTAACACAATCATTGTGCACTGTGAGCAAAACAAACGCGGTACAGGATGGGAAGTATCAAGACACTAACACTTTTAAAACAGTGTTTTGTAATACAATCACGTGACTCAGCTTCAGGCGGGCGGTTGTTTGGAAACTTTCGGTAGGGTATACCGTAACATATGTGTTAATCCTCAACAGTTGAAGCACCATCAGGCACAGTGTTTTTCGATTGTGTATCAAACAAAATTCACTGAGTTACACGTGGGCGATCTGGTGACACCTGATGGACCGTCTGTTGACCAAAGTGATGCTGAGCCAATGGGCTTACAATATCGATTGTTGTCGCATTAGAACATTGGTTTGCATCTTACCAATACTTGAATCAAATATCAAGCGAAGCTCGGTCTATACCCTGCCAACTGAATTCCCTCAACTTTTTGTTGCAGTGAGAATAGCCATCAGGAACAAATCTTTTGCGTTTCAGTAATATACGATATGCACTCAGATTCCAACTGACATTTATTCGACCACCTGAGCATACACTGTATGCAATATATTTATTGAACACTTTGCAAAGAACATTACTCCTAAAGAGGAACAACCAGAACGAACATTTGTGAATAAGAACAGAAACATGTAAACCATTGCAGATCAGTCCAAATGCGACGGGTAATCAGCCACTTGCTTCTATATCTGCTGTAAAGGAAATGAGAAAACTTTCCTACTGAAGTGGGTCACATACCCACGCATGCCTTATGTTATTTAGTGCGCAGGTGGATATCCTGCGTATAAGTAGACGTGTTTCTCTGTGTTTTGTAATGCAAGGTTCTAAATACGCTCAGATACAGTACGATAAATATATGAGAAACCCCAAGACACATTGGCCAGTTCTTAGATGTTTTAAGTTTGTATAAGGAAGCCAATAAAATCTTTACTGACATCACACTTATTGTCTCAACTGTACAACGTGCGTCGGATTTTTCTGACAATTGGAAGATGAGGATTTTGAGCGAGAACTGGACAAGTCTTATGCAGACAGAGAGGAGAGTGGAGACGGGTTTAAACCGAAGTACCGGAAGAATCAGAAAATGTATGTGACTTCCAGTCAGCGAACTTTAATCGGCTTTGGGTCCCGCTCGGCCAACTTGCAGGAGAAATGATGCAGACATATGTGAGCCCCAATCAAATGAACCAAGGAATGGTCAACATTAACAAAACAGACACTCAGTAATCACTGGCGAGGGTTACAGTAAACCCGAGTCACTTGTGGTTGTCATGATAGAATGAGCACGGCGAGGCTAAAAACGATCGGCCAAATCACAATCTAGGTCCATATTCGGTGGCAACTTTTGGTGAAGAGTGATGGTTATCATATAACTGTCAAAGCTGGGTTGTTTTAAAGTACCGTCTTCCCAGGTTTGTATTCTAAAATATTTTTGCACAAGAACCACCGAATAGAATTTCATAACCTAATGCATCACAGTAGTAAAAAAGGGTACGTACACTACAACTTGTGGTCACAGCTCACTTCTAGCATGCAACAATACATAAGGTTGCGGTTAATTGAATACTTTCTTGATCAGATTGAGGAAGTATCACATATGAAAGTTGTTCAAGTTTTTCTAGACGATGATACATTGCATACCTTAACACAGTATAATGAGAACTTCTTGTTTTGCAATGTGATTCTTACAAAAAGAAAATGGCAAGTAGCTACTTTTTTCAAAAATTTTATTGGTGGTATTTGCCCAGTTTGTAATACATTCACCAGTTGGTCAAAATATTTTAGCAATGCTCGGCCCAGTGTTCAACTTGTAAAGTGTAAAAAATTTTACTGTTGGAGGGGTACGTACACTGCGCAGTCAATCAACGTGAAATTTGACTAAGTTACAAATGTATGGGATGGTCTCGAGTTTTGTGCTGCATCTATTAGTTTATTGTTGCAAAATGTCTTGAGAGGTAGAGAACCTTACTCTGTAACATCAGTTGTCACGTGACGTGTCTTCTATGATATTACTGGCTAACCCCTGTGTGTCATTGTATTGCCAGCGAACTTGATAATGTCCATTGCTTTTTGTCATACTGGATGCATTTTGGAAATACCAGTATTCAGTTCAAGGGAACCGCGGGTATGTAAAAATACTTGTGGGCAATACTTTATAGCACAGGGGTTGAAGGTACGTACACTACACGGGTTAATGTACACTACACTTCAATGACTTGTCAGGTTAATAAGAATTCCTTAGAATATACTGAGAGTTAGGTCATTTACCAAATGTATTCAGATAGAGCAAATAAAAAGTACAGTATACACGTGCATTTCTGTCTGTCATTCTTTGAACACAGGCACTGGTTAAAATATAGGGGTAATTGCACTACATAAATGCTAATATTTCACTCAAAACAAATGTATTTGTAAGTAACACGCTTTAACCTAGCATTTTAATTGAGGAAGCAGTCTGTGAGAAGTGTTGCTTACTAACCGTGTAATGTTTTTGCTTCATGTTATTTGTTCACATCGGGGTACGTACACTACATGTCAATGACATGTCAGGTTTGTAACGAAATACTGAGAATCTATTGAGAGATAGCTGATTTACTATGTCAATTCAAAGAGGAAAAATAAAAAGCACACATACATGTATCTGCCAAAATTTGAAAATCAAAATAATGGGGTATGTACGCTACGCAAATGCAAAAAATTCACTCAAAACAAATGTATTCGCAACAAACACCCATTCAACCTAACATTTGAAGGAAGGACACTGTCTTTGACCAATGCTGCTCACTTACAAAGTGATACATTAATTTCATGGCATTTGTAAACATTGGGGTACGTACACTACATCACTTTTTCTGCATCACATGGTAACACAATGCTGTATGGTCATTTATTTAACTTTGGTGATAATAAGCACCATGTTGTTATTTAAAAGGCAATAATTTTATTTGCAATGACCATTTGTGTTACTGAATTCCACATGGGGGTACGTACACTACATTCTTTTAGCTTTTTGGCCCATTTTCAGCATAGCAGAACCCAGTCAATATCAAAACCTTTGCTTTGTTCAGATATTGAATAATTTGCTATGTTGCCTAGGCAAAGACATTCTACAGTTCATTTTAGTACACAGTGTGTCTTTAACCTTCTTTTCAGTAGGTGAGGGTTAAAAAACAAAATTGATAATTGCGTAACGAGTACCTGTTTTATGATGAACCCTACCATTCCTCAAAGATTAATCGCTACTTCATCTAAGTGAATATGAAAGTGACTCAACTTGTTCCCAGCCGTATCAAAGCAATTGCTTACTTAATAAAATACATTTCTTTTCTGCTGTCGACAGTTAAAAATTGTAATTTTTAAAACAGCCACCCGTAATGCAAAAAATGCATAAAATTCATAGACAAAAACATGCATACATTTCTCAAACATTGTCCGATATTTTCATTTTCACAGCTATACAACTCTTTGCATGAGACTAGGTTGGCATTTGGTGAGTGTCCAACAATTTTATTTTTTGACGGTAACACAGTCTCGAACATGGGTCATGATAGTGATTTACCCGAATGCATACATGCAAGCCTAGTACATGTAGGAGGCTTAGCACTTCATCTAGACCGAAGTCGAGTGCCTGGCATCGAGGGCCCTAGAATGAAAGCAGTTTACTTGTTATTGATAAAATTTGATAGTACACTTGCAAGGAAGCGAGTCCATTATCGTAACCCCACTTGTGTGCTTGGTCGAAGTGCGATTCATTGAAATGTGTCGAACAAAGTTTGGCTCCCGACTGAATCGCATGTTCCAAAATGACATTCCACACTCTCGTGCGGACAATAACCCGATGTCATTTCTGTGCAACTTTCACGTATTTTTGAAATATGAACATCCTAGGACGTTCTCAGTCAAGTTGCAGTTACTACAGCCTCCACTAACACACCTTTTAATATCTAAAGAGATAGTTCTCGGCCAACTTTCCTCCAAACTCAGTTTCGCACTGGTGAAAACTACAACGACTAACTGTCTTCCAGCCACTACGTACATGCACATGTACATGCACAACAACAATCATAGAAAAAATACGAAAATGTTTTGCTTGTTCCCTAGCAACAGCTATAATAAAGGCTACTAAATCCCTTCAGATGTATTAATAAAAATGTTTTGAGACACAGGGTCTTGGTTGAAGCTTATTATGGACAGTGAAAAAATGAAATTTAATTTATATTGCCTGCAGAAGGTGGTGACCATGACACTGTGCACCAACCTATAATTTGAATTTTTTTGTACCACAAAGACAATAAGACCTCGACACCAGAAAGAAAAGTAAGAGTGGTATTTTTACTATTCTAGTAAAGTTGTCTTACTACACATACTGATTTCCAAACAAGTTTTAATTGATTGGCAACAGGGACATCAGCACTCTTTTCAAGAAAAAGTTAGTCTACCAGTCTTAGACCCGATGTGAGGTGGTCTGTCACCATCGAAGGAAAATAAAATAGGTCAACTTCAATGAATTAAAGGTGAAAAGGCCATGTTTCTGTTGCTAATTAGGGCTGTCGAAACTAAAGTAAAGTAGAAATGTTATTCAAAATGTAAAACCTAAAAATGATTTGTTTCACTGAATTCCCCTAAAAGGGATTTTTCTGTAGCCGGTCTTTTTTAGCGTTATATCATTTATTCATATAACTTCCGGCGACGCGGCATTTCTACATCTCTCCACAATTTCCAAGGAAAACACCGGTGCCCTTACTTTAGTTAGTTAGCCCAAATATCCAATATTCTTAATCGAGGTGCAATGTCTTGCTTGCTCCTTCACCTATCAAACTGTTTCATTATCTTTGGCAACACACAAAGTTCCTCTTCCATAAAAAGTGAGCTAATTGCACGTCATAGTGACTTTTGCCGTTTCCGTATAATATGTACATTCAAATGTTTAGGCCCTTCCGCATGCACAGCAATACGTTCGTGAAAGATAAAATTTGCTCAAACATTTCAGATGTACTAGCAATTGCCATCTATCTTAAAGTCGTTTTTGTTTCGCAATTGATACATTTTAAGTAATTTTCAATTAAAATTAAAGTCTAAAGTTTTCCAACATTTCTGGACAGAACACAGATACATGTAGCTATTTTTAATCCAAATGAAAGTCTGAATTATCGGATTTATTGAACTGATTTGAATATTTCAAATAAAAATCTTCGATTTTCCAATCAAGCATATTTTCGATGCATCAAGATAAGGTCCCTACCATTTTCCCTAGTTGTCGTTTTATTGCTCAGGCACGTTCGTGCAACTTCCAGGCTGCCGAACAACGTGTTCAAGGCACTTGTGGCTACTGCAGTTGCAACAAATTTAGTTTTTGGTTCTTTAAGTAAACCATAAAAACATAAAATGGATAATTTTATGTTGAGTCCACGTAAATAAAGAAACGGTGGTATTTTTACTAATGTTAGCCAAGCTACTTCACTTGTGTAAAAGTGCCGGCGAAACGTGGTTATGCGCTGAGCAGGACACATTTAAAACTCATTTTTCAGACAAGTATAAGACAAACTGTGTGAATAGGGGTATCGAAACATTGCAGGGTTCATTGCTTCACCAAAGATGTCGCGGTGCTCAAACGAACGAAACCTTGTGTATGCAGTTGGTGGTCGACATTAGTGCTCCACATATTGTATAAAGGTTTGCGTTTTGATGTCATATGAGTGATGCAAATTGTTTTCAAAACCATGTGTTCAAGTTGTGATCTCAACATCTGTAATGTTGACAAGACACTTTGTGAGAATTGTTCTTGAAGCTACATGTACGCGTGCGACTCAATGTACGTTCGATAGGGAAAACACTGAGAATCGGGATGTGCACGTGGAGAGTGGCACTCTCCTGAACTCTCGTGACAGTATTACGTGACTTAGGCTGTAACTGTGCATTGACACGAAATAACAGTCTCAAAGATACTTACTGCTAATGAATATGACGAAACAGTGATTGATAGTTTTGATTGGAGATTTCAACGTGCTCACAGCGAAAACACAATTCACCCAAGGTATCAAAAATATGATTCTAGTTCTCAACCACATTGCCGAAGAAACTGACTGAATTATAATACAACGTATAACCAATAAAACGGTTGTCATTATATCAGGTCATTCACTTGAGGTTATAAAGTGTAACACGAATAAATAATTTAATAACAAACATTACTCAAAAGGCGATTGCCTGTTTCACATACTTACCAAAGGAGTTTGACAACTTCCACCTTCTCCACAGAATACATTCATTGTAAATATGATGGGAAGTCTTATGTTCAAGAACTCAAAATCTCAAGACTTGAAACCCCCAAACTGCACTTCTCGCAGTATTGTTGAAGCTCCAGCAAACTCGTCAAAATCACTACGATTCATTTTCCGTTTAAACATAATTTTTTTTTGAATTATGACTTTGTCTCATCCTTTTCGAAAATAAGAAATCTTTTGTTCATTAGTTTAGATTTTTGTGTTTTGTATAGTGCACACGCTGTTTTTGACGCGCTGCGTCTTGAATAATGTCTTGGTACCCCAAATAAGATTGTCGTGTGAGGGGTGAGCCAAACTTATTGGGTGGGTCCAGACTATAGTGTTTACGTAATCTTTACATTTGTGGTGAAGATCCGCTAGACCACGCATTGTGAATTAGTCTTGTCACTTTTATCCCATTGTCAACCGTCGCATCAACATTTTGGAGACAAAAATTCACAACTCGTATAGTGTAGTACTTGATTATGATCAAACGATTTCAATCTTAAAAAGACGATGAGATGCGACACTTTCACATGGCGGCGCAGCACTGAAAAAAGTGGGGGCAAAAGAGCCTGTGGTGCACCGCAAATAGACCATGGGTGGCGCAGCTTTGAAAAAGTGGGAGCTACAGCACCACAGCCACCCTTGATTCGGCGCCCGTGAGGGAAGTTGTATAGCCATTGAGAAGGAATAGAGGAAAATTTAGATAATCAAACATTCCAATTTATAGTTAATAACCAAAAAGCACGAGTATGGTTGGCCCTGATGATGACATCTATTTTCTGTTAGAATTATTTTGTATTTCAGCATGGAAGGTTTGCACTTAACCAATTTGCCACCAGGCGAGTGTTTCTACTCAAAACCACGTTCAATACATTAGGCCTATGTCTACCTGCAAGCCTTCGTGGCATTAAATTTGAAACACAGTTGGTGTACACCTGTTACTACCTTTGCTGTAAAAAGGGAAAATTTGGTATAATAATGAATTCCCAAAAGCTTTCACAACACTCACGTTTTAAAGACACTGAACTGTTATATTTGTTCTTTCAGTGGACAAATTTGGCATATTTCTATACAGTTCACATCTACGTCACACACAGTGGCATTAAAATGTGACAAACAGTTCCATTCCGGTCAACGCCATGATAAACCGTTTATTATGCAGTCCACATCTGATATTTTCCCAACAACTTTTACCATCAGACATATTTAGTCTTTGAATCATTGTTTCGAGGGATGTCCATAATTTTGTCATAGGGTAAATGTTTACTTCCCACAATAAATATTCTAGCAAATTATGGCCTGTGTAGGGTGTTTCCATCCTGCAGTAAGAGAACAAAAATGAAGTAATTCCGGGTGGATCAACAGTGGGTTACGTTTTATATTTCCAGTTCAAAACTCCACAATCAGCTGCATACTTATGAAGTGGTTGACTCAACAGACCGCGACTACATGTACACTGGACATTTAAACTCGAGCGAAATCCCTTCAATGCCGGTCTGATTTGGTATAGTCACGTGATTGAAACGATGACTCTAAATATAACAACTCGGTGTTATATATTACCAAAGAGAGACATTCATTTCGTGTAGTTAGCGCTATGGAAATGCAAGTAAAAACCAACCCATTGTACAACTCCAGTTTTAATTATTTAAGGTCACGTGCATGTCACGTCATGCGCGGTGGAGTGCAACAAGAAATGTCAACGTTTACAACAAAATCACATACTGGTGTTTAATTGATTAAATCATCGAATAATTCAGTCTAGCCACGCGTTGTATGTTCATCTTCGTTGTATAACCACTCGTTCAACCAAACGACCAGTTTGTCATTAATTACCTCATCACGGACATTCACGTTGGCCCCCTGTTGGATGAGACACTGTACGACGGCTGTATGACCCTCCCGTGATGCCAAGTGCAGCGGTGTCTGACCCTCCTATGTAATATATAATGGAGATGTGTGAATGGACGATGAGCAAATTAACATCCACGGGGAAAAGTGAACTTGCAAAGTGACTATTAAATGAATCATTACTGACCCTTCTAAGACGCTATAATACTTGTAATGGTGTCATAGTTTTAGAACAAACAACACAGCGTGTTCATTGTTTCCAGTCTTTGAATGCTCAAGCATGTAGAGCAGACGACATTTAATTTGACATTGTTTAGCGCCATACTATGTAATATATAATGGAGATGTGTGAATGACAATCAACGTTTAGAGCTAATTAACATACACGGGGGAATGTGAACTTGTAAAGTGACATAAATGAAATATTACTGACTCCTCTAAGATGTTCAGATACTCCTGATGATTTTTACAGGTGACTTTAAAACGATGGTACAATACTTGTAATGATTTCATAGTTTTAGAACACACTACAAGCCAGTTCAGCGATTCCCGTCTTTCAGGACTCTTCTACGGAAAGCAGACGACACCATAGATTATAGACACTTAAACTGACGTTGTTTAAAAACATGAAATTGTGAAAAATATCAACGAAATGTCATTCAAAGATTTATACAATCCTTTGTGTAAACAACTAGTTCAACCAAACAACCTGTGTGTCATTACTTAGCACATCAGGTACATCTACACTGGCCTTGTTGGCCAACAACACCTCCACAGTCTGTGTATGACCCTCCCATGCTGCACCGAGCAGCGGTGTGCAGCCACCCTATGTAATACACATGTATAATGAAGATGTGTGAATGGACGATCAACGTTGAGAGCTAATTAACATACACGGAAAGTGAACTTGTAAGGTGACATAAATAAAACATTACTGACTCCCCTAAGACACTACAATAATTGTTATCAATTGTTACAGGTGATTTTAAAAAACGTTGCAGTAACAACAGAACATGCTGTGGACGTCATTGCAAGAAATTACTCAGCGCCTCCATAACTTCTCAGCGAAACCTCCATGTTGTGTCTATAAACATCTTTACTGGCTTCTTATTTAATATAAAGTTGTAATGTTGAATGGACAAAATGAATGAAGGTGAAGCTGACAATTACGTTGTTGACGTGATTCAAACCTCACTGTTTCTTAAGAGTGAATTACGTTTCAGACCAGGCAAAAATCCATACAGGGGTGATAAACCCTATGTGACGGATTTGGATCATATTATGCATTTTTGTTTACTTTCTTATGATAATTACTAAAATGCACTTTAAACAAATTCTATCGCGTTAGGTAGCTTAAAAGTCGGGTACCTCAGTATTCAATGAAAACCACTTTCAGAACTTACCCCAATAACCACAGTTTTTGTGACATTGTAAGTAATTACAGAAGCTACTAGAAAACGAAACAGCTACTGTTTTGTATTAAGTCACCCATGGTCTTCGTAAAAATGAAAAATAAAAGTGTCAAGTTACACCTTAAATTCCACATTTCGGGTTTGAAGGGTTATGGGGTCATACAAGCAGAAAACATGGATAACTTGCCCAGGTTTGAATGAGTCAATCTCAGCTGAAGCCAAATTTTACACTTTGAAACTTAATTGTGGGTTTGATCTATCTTAGTAGAATAGATATTTGGCATCAAAACCACCAGCCAACACATGTCTTCATATAGTAATGAGCAATTGTTCGCAGCCAC
Source organism: Phoronis australis (assembly GCA_002633005.1). Classification (NCBI taxonomy): domain Eukaryota; kingdom Metazoa; phylum Phoronida; family Phoronidae; genus Phoronis; species Phoronis australis. Next base: position 46,642 of record NMRA01001072.1, on the reverse strand, counting down.
CTCAGCCAAAGTGAGCACTTGTGACAATAGCTACTAGTCATCGAAAATGTTGAATTTTGAGATTTAAAAGTGCTCAAATGGTTGTTACATTATTGGGCTTATTTCTTAGCAAATAAAATTCGATAAAATTAGTATTTTTTGTTTTGTTTTCTTACTGTGAATTACCATTTTGATGAAGAGCCCTTCAGGTGTCTCTGATATCACTGAAGAAAAATGGCTGATGAGGCGGTGGAAGTAGTTAATATAGTGTGTTCGTTGGCATAATTCTTCAAATCTGGTTAATGGAGCTTCAAAGGAATATCGAAACCATGCAGCAAGCAATTGAAGCACTAACTGATTGCAGCAAGTCCATAGCAAGCCATTTGAAATATGTTAAAGTCACCGACCCAGTCCCGTTCAGTGACAGTGCTGAAACTGAAAGTGGCAGCTGATTCTTGCCAGGGTCAGAATGGGCTTGTTTTCAGCAATTTGCCCCCCACCCCCCAGTTTGTGGAAATCGTCGATCTCAGCATGGAATCAGATGGAGGCCAAGTAAAAGTAAGATATGTGCCCACCTTCAACATCAGAAGGGCTCTAAGGCTAAGCCGAAAGCCAAGCTTGAGTTTGGAATGTAAATGGAAATACAGTCAACAAAGAATTTCTGGAAGAACAGAATATATCGATTCCAGTTGGGTCAGGTAAGTTGTTATGCAGCTGCAGGTCATCAATACTCTATACCTGTTGATAATGACTTTATTATATTTGCTTTCTCAACTAGATTCTGACTGCAGTCGCCATGAAGGGCACAACCCTACATGGAGTAAAGACACTCGAGTACTAGAGTAATTTTAGTAACTTCTTCCAGTACTGACTTGTATTAGTAAAACATTCTTTTTATCTAAATATTTAAGGTTTGTCGAAATACATTCCATTTTATGAATATGCATGTGTAAGAAGTGGAAATTTGGTGTCCATAATCAAAAGATTTAATCGAGCCCTTGTCTCCTAGCTGACACCAATTTCTCATCTAATTCACCTGTAGTCACTTCTGATTGGTCACATTTCTCTATCTGTATAACCAGAGATACATAATTTTCCAAGTATGCAGTGGAACCCCATTACAATGGGACCTAATTTAATTAACATGGCTAAAATTTTAACACTGTTAAGGTCCCTAATACCTGAATCATTCAACCTCAAGAATAAGACTGGGGAAAACATTTGGGGAATCAAAATACAGCATTCTATTGGGATTTCTGTTGTGCCAACTTTCCATAAAATTCAATTGCAGGTCTATGCAGAAATTGTAAGCGTTTACCAAAGAAGTTAGCCACTGTTGTTGAGCTTACTACAGAAAGAGTACTAGTAAGTAGTAATTTAATGAATTGGAGAGTTGTTGCACAAAACCTTTTTCTGAGATTCTTGGTTCCGGATTAAGTGCATCAACATTTAATGATCGCAAAACAGTAGTTGTTGTAGATTTTTATTTCAGTTGTATTGTGGTCGGTTATAAACCTCGTAGACAAATGAAAATGCCGTGCATTCAGCGAATTTTGCCTCTCTGAAGTTTTACTGCACAAGTTGTCCATAGTTACAGGAGTATGTAACTACAAGGTTTGCAAAGTGCCTCAAATATAAACAGGGCTGTTGGGCTTGTAAGCTGCGCATTGACTTAAAAACTGGTGACTGTCCTTGTATTTGCAGACAAAACACTTTGCATGTATGCTGTATTTACTGTCTTGTCAACCATGTCTCTCAGACAAAGTGGCTTTGGCTTCACGCACTGCGATTTTTGGGTGCACAAGTTATGTTTTGCGAGTTTAGCCCAGAACCTGTGAGTCAATGGATAGCGTTAACAGACTTTGAACTATGTTTGAGGAGCTATGTTCATTAGTGCACAATCTGTTTAGTTCTGTGCCAGTTATTTCACCACAAGTGTCAACCTTTGAAAATTCCTCTGAGAGGGAAGACTGCTTGTAATGAAAGCTTAGGCACTCCAAATAGGTCATAACAGGATTTTTATAGTTGCTCCGGGTTGCTTTAGTGACAACTGAGGCAAATTTTGAAAGGTGCATTTAGCTAAAAATATTGAGGATGCAATTGTATTCCTTTTAGCCTGAAAATCATATACTAAAACATAAAATTTTCTCAATCAGCATCGTGGCATGAAGAGTGTTGGATCTTGTCTTAACTTTATGGCATTTCGAAGCCGTGGCAATGCTATATATCAAAATTGATGGTTTTCCAGGTTTTAGTAGTTAATTTACATTTTGATTAATTGACGACACCTTTTGTTTTGAGTGCTGCTTGCACACAAGGAGGGTTGTATGCATATGTGAGTGGCCATCTTTCCAAACTATTTTGAATGGTGATAATAAATACTTTGGGGAAAGGCTATTTATGGAAAATATAATTCTTGTGTTTACGGATTAAGTTGCATATAATTGTAATATTTACAGGCAACGAGGGGGGCCAACCATCATTGTGGCTGCCCACGCCTTTGCCAAAGACCCATTAGTCGAATCAGTTTCTCACTGCATCATCTGATATAAGAGTCAACCCTGTTAGGACCAGCTTCTAACTGACATCGATGAATTTTCTGAAAGGTCCTAGCGATATTACAAACAAAAAGCCAGCAAAGCATTATCTGTAACCCATGAATGTATTGCTCCTGGTCATAGTGATGTTTTGAAGAATGTCTCTCACCTCGGGAGATTAAATATTTTCCCGTTTAGCAGCACTCAATCATTCTGGGAAACTCGCACAGTTTGATGCCTTTGGAATGAAAAGAATCGCTGAGGATGACCGTCGATTTGAAATGTGACAAAAGATTGTTGAGTCAATGGAATTGCCGCAGTAGCACATTGTTCATGTATTTTGTATACAAGACTCAAAGATATTTGAAATACAGTATGTCAAAAGTAGTCAGACAGCTATTTCCATTTTGTGACGTGTCATCTGTGCTGACTAAAAATGTCTCATTGTACACCTAATTTGCTCGCATTTTGTAAATGTGACCACATTTGTTCTTTTCTATTTACTTGATTTATGGCGTGTAATTTGCCTGTGTCCTATATCAGCGTCAATATAGTATTACTATTCTCTAAACTACTTTGTTTTTTTGTTTAATGTTTGGCTATCTTATCGTTTTGCTACATAAGTACAGCATAACCTGTTCTGCTGCATCTTTATGTCTAACATAGTAAAAATAATTTAAATCCGGACAGTTTTTAAATATTGCCCAACTTTGTTCCAAAATCTTTTTGCAAGATTACACAAGTTCACCTTAATGCAGTCGGAATGATAACTTTGTGTATTTTATTTTCGTTTTGCTGCACATGCATTGTCTTATGATTTTTCAATGAAGTAGCTGACACTACATGTATTAGTATCGAGACTTCTGAATTCTTGGAGTCTGACTGATGGTAAGCACCAAACCCCATTGCATACCCATACTAAACTCGGGCAAATCCAGGATTTTGAGTTAGGGGGCAGGGCACAGAATTTCGCCACATCCGCGCGCCCACCCTAAAATGTAGGGATGCAGGGGTCTCACATTTTTTGGGTTTGTGTACCTTATTACTATAAAAATCCGGTAAACTGGTTTGTTCAAGGTCAATGCATTGTACATTCGCCCCCGGAGCCCCCTGGGTGCGCGCATATGCTTGTCAGCAATTCGCACTCCGAACTGACAAATGGTATCTGGGAGAATTTAAGGGGGCATGGCCCCCTTGGCCCCCTCCCGGAATCCGCTATTGAAACTGTAATAGATGCAAAAAAACATCTGAACTGATTTTTCTGCTATCTTGCGTGTGAAATAATCGGTTTCCTGTGTTTTTTATGAAAATGTCTACGAACCTTCCGCAAATACATCATTCTATGCGTTGTCGGTGAAAACTAAAAAACATTGGTATCCATAGTGGGAGAATATTCAGACATCCATATGCACATCTGGGCGTGTGCTGTTCGGGGACTTTCCTGAATGAGAAGCCTAAGAGAAGTTATTCAACAACGCCAATTTCACCGGTAGTCGCCTATTCTTATAACATCAGTTTTTCTAACCTCATTTCACAGGATCTATCCCATACCATTTCAATGTATCTCTTTTTTATGACTACTTTCAATTGTTGTCTGATTTGCTCAGGTTTAGTGATATACACTGTATGGAGATGCAGTTGTCTCCATCCGGCCCAATACACCTATTATTGTTTTTTTATAAAATTCGTTGACTTGAGTTGCGACGGCCGGGAACACGATCAACCGACTTCGAGAACACTATAAAACTAAATTTCAGTCAGACCCACCCATTAAAATTTCAGAATTCTAGTCCGCAGTTTTGTATGACTGGACTTACTTTATAAATTTTTTACTCAACCATAATGCATTTTGAAACGGTGACTATATATGCACATGCTATTGGCAGCATTATCGTCAGGGTCAAAGGAAACCAACGTGCCTTGTTGTGCTTCTCATTATTTTCTGTAAAGTAACAAAATTAAAGCTCTCTTGATATGTTCGATCGCCTAATTTAATATTTCAAAACTGTATTTTGAATCCTCGCATGCATTTGTTACTATGCACACATTGGCCAGTTGCACAATTTTGGTGAGGTGCCCCACTTCTAGAGCCCGATGCGGTATGAAGAAGTGTAATTGCCTGGAATTTTTATGGTTTTATTTTGTGGAGCTAAGGTCAATCTAAACTCTGGTTGTAGTTTTGTTGTTTTAAATTTAGCTTCAGCTGCGATATTGAGGCACGAAGTAGGGCAATTTTTAACATTTTGGAATCATTGCAAACTAGCTAAACTGGTAGCCTTCAAAAACGGCTAAGATGTAACTCAAACCGTGACATTTTCTATGACTGACAAGTTGAAAGACACCCCAATTCAGTGATAAACTTGAAGTGTTTCATTTTGCACTATTGTTCTCAAGGTAAGTTCGCAAAAAGGGCCAAAATGTAGCTGTAACGAGGCTTGGAATTGGCAGAAAAACAACACGTTCCCATAGCAACCACAAGATGGCGCACGCAAAAAAAATCAATGTTGGTATGAAGGTTGGGGCATCAACCCCTACCGTCATGCAAACAATCGATGAAATCCGTGACATAGCCTTTATCACTTTTTGCCTAGTCCATTCGTGGACGTGCTCTTAAGACACGAGCACTGGGTATAGATTGAGAAATGCATGTTGAAATCACCAGCAATAAAATGTGTCTTTACAAAACATATTTTGTTAAACATCAGATAGCTTACAACTTTTGTAACAAAGATATGTTTGTCTTAATTCCTAAATCTTCCCAAGTAGTTTCTATTACCAAGTCTGGCACGTCCACATGGAAACCACTCTCCAGCAGCAACCTCACCACCTCCGTTTTGCCCCACTCTGCTGCCTTGTGTAGTGCTGTACATTGTACCTGCATAAAGAATGAACAAGTTACAACAAGCTTCACAATTATTAATTTCGCCGTGAATCTTAATTACTCATTATGGAAAAGTTGAAATAACACATTTGCTCATGAATTTTCCAAATCTACTCTTTGATTGCCGGGTAATATATCACCCTTGGTTGGAATGGATCACCTTTTTATGAAGGTTGCGTTGCCATTGTACTTTGTTTGATAGTGCCAATAGTACAACCAGTAATTCTCAGAGCAAATACGTGATATGTTCATTAAAATTATTGACACTTTTATCAAAGTCCTTTAGACTGGTTGTAGCTAAGACGGGCTATCGCTATTAGTCATCGTGCCCTTTATATTCGCAATTAAATATCTCGCATGTTGTGACCAATTTCACGAAAGAAAACAATTCAATTCATTTTTCTTTTTAAAAAGCTAAATAGGACGAAATTTAACTATCTTGAAACTCATTTTGACACAAAATATGATGTAAGAGACAACAAAGTTGAAGCCAAGCCCAAGTGTACCAAAGCTGCGATTATAAAGCTGAACATTTTGTAGCCATCCGGTTCGTACTCGTTAGCAGATCTATTCAAAACCAATTTTTGTCATCCTTCTTGTCAAGATTTCTGTACAGAAAATTAATTAATCATGGAGTTCCAATTTCAACGCAAATCCAATCATGTAGGCTACTGAAACTTGAAACGACGAGGCAATGGTCTGGCCAGGCGAAGCGTTGCGTTTGAAAAGAGCTTTGCCGGCCAGTCTTCACGTGTACACGCGATAAATTGATACATTCGCCTGTCTTGAATATATTTAAAGGGGCATTTCCTCATCACAAGCCACCAATTAAAGACACCACATCCAATCTTAAAAAAGTGGGTGCAATTTGAATTTGTTGACATTCGTTTGACTCCTTTTACGCGCAGGTGTTCAGAATGGTGTGTTTCGACATTGATTCCAATTTTTATTCTGTAACAGAAACTTTAAGCCGATTTACCTCATTCAACATTTCGTTTTACATGAAGGTTAAAAGAGGCCACATTCTCATTCTACTTAACAGCAAAGTCGTCTTTTTAAAGGACCCGTTTTGTATGAATGTTTAAAAGCAAAATCTCGAATTCGTTTCATGCCTCCGAAGAAGTAACACTAGCGACATGCATGATGGGGTCACGTGACGTTTAGAGGCTAACATATACATGTAGATATAAGGCACGTATTCCGTGATCAAGGAGCAAACTCTAATCACGCAGTAATGGAAACCCACACGGAATGGGTATTACATTAAAGTTTTTATATTACGGAAAACTAATAACTGACAACGTAATCAGCATAAGAAACACTTCTTTTTTGAAATTTACATTGAATTTTTTACTGATTATTTCATCTTAAGAAATTGAACACAGAGTGATACAATTTTTGCCACAACATCGATAACATTATATGCAGTTAGGTTCAACACGTCACTTGGTTAGGGGATTTTTTCGCGGAATTGTTTTCCGACAAGATATTTTCAATTGTTCGAGTTGCAAAATTCAGCGAAAAAACAGCTGGAGGGTGTTTGCACTCATAGTTATTCTTTAACGAGGATGGTGACAGTCATATGACAGGTTATCATTAGAAGAGTCGTGAGTATCTTTTAACAATATATTCTTCCATTTGACAATAGTTAGTGGAAAGTACGTGCCGGATAAAGAGCACTCTTCCAGCTTTCACGTCGTGAACTACGATTGTAACTAATTCGTTAAACTCGTGGAAGAATATGTCATAGAACAGTAGACCTTCATGTACAGGTACATATTTTGTTTTTTATATTTTTGTCTATTTGAAAATATGTCATTTGAGCCTCACCGTTAAGTCCGTGGGTCAAAATTCAAATCCCTATCAACCTACATGTATTGCGACTTTTTCGGGACTTTTAAGATATGTCCTATAAGGGGAATTTATTCTGAATAGATTAAAGTCAGGATAAATATAAACTCTGAAAAGTGAACCCACAGTTTTCAGAATTTTTCTCGCTTTTGCCGCAATGGATCTGCCTACATCGGTCGAATTGTAATTGTTTCAAACATCAGTGGTCGTGTGCGTTATTTGTTGTTGCGGACTCTAGAGGATGTCGACGATATGAAGGGCAAAATTAAGAGCATATTGATAAATACAAACTTTTAATGATTGGTTCTCCTGACTAGGCGAATGACGACAACACTGTAATCATTGATTATCTTAACTTGTCTTTATACAAATTGTATAATTAATTGTATACGTATCACTCCGTCATGACTTCAACATATGTGTGTTTTGTAATGTAATAAGATGGACTACAAACAAGTATATTCGTAATATATTTATAATGTGCTTAGCTAATGTACAGATTATCACCGTCTCCATCGTTTCTACGATAATTTCTGTTAACTAGTTGCTCAGAAATAATTTTAATTCGAGCTCGGGGTTCTAATTTGATCTAATGTACTTGTCTAAGTTCATGGAAGAAAATGGTTTACCGTATTCAATGTTTTATTTTGATGGTGCGTTACAGGAGGTGTGACAAAATCGTTGGTTGCAAAGGATGTCCTATTTCACGGTACGATCATTTTCACTACGTACAGTATATGTACTACAAAACAAAGCAAAAAAAATCTAGCCTCACAACAAAACTGTGTCAGTATTGCAATTCAGGGCTGGGGACTGCAACTTGGACCCCTCGCTAACAAAAATAGAAAATAACCTACATGTAATTACTCATGAAACACCACGAGCAAAATCAGAATTACATCTGACAGTAGCATCGATCAATAAAACGATATTAAATATTGTAGTGTAAAGCATTTAAATGACAATATAAATAGATAAATAAAACAACAAGAATGAATCAACAGAAATTTTGGGATGTAATAACGTCCTGTGTCAACAGAAACGGAAATAAAGTAAAATCAAATTAAGTATCAGTCCACGGATCCACCGACCACTGTACAGCCAACAAGCGGCAAGGTGGGGGGTCAACCATTAAGATCCATAATTAGGCTGATAAATCACATTAGGGATGAGAGAAAATGGGTGAAGTATGACACCACAAAGTTTGGTGGTTTAGGAGATACATGGGAAGTGTTCTTGGGGGCAAAATGAGGCAATTTCTTGCTGTGCAATGAGTCATTTTTGACCAAATGTTCTACTCCAATTTCTGCTTCAAACAGAGTCGTTTCTGAACAATTTTGATATCACATGATAGGTTCGTGACCAATGTAAGTAAAAACGGCACCGACATTGCAATATCGGTTACCATGGTAACACTGCAACTGTTTCCGTGGAGGTACATTTCCGTCTTGTGAAAAACCAGCAGTAAGCTGTACCCTAATAGCGAAGCTGCCCCCGCAAGAAAACTAAAAATAATAACATGGACATGTAGAAGACACCATGCCCTTGAAATTAATACAATAAAAACTTTGTCAGCCCTTCAGGCAGGCTTAGTAATAGGTGTCTGAATTTCACTATTTTCAGACCGCGTGTGTGTATTTGTCATGTTAAACCAGTCACTACTTGTGCGCCGTTTCTACGCATTAATATGCCGTGGTATAAAACAAAAATTAAAACAATTGGTTTGCTTAAATGTTTTTAATTAATTTTACGGACACTAGCATTTCCCAATAAATAATGAAATTATACTAAATTTGTTCATCCAATTCGTCTGAATACCAAACTAAAGCTTACAATGCGTTAGTTGAATGATGGCTGACCTGAAGTGCGGGTTTGCGAATTTATCTATTTATCTGGCACTGCCAGTCGCATCGAATGTGGTATTTCTACAAATTGCGGGGAGAAACAACTTTGGAAACTCTAGGGAAATACACAAGGTATAGAGCGAGACATTTGAGCACCTTATAAGAGTACGTGGAGCTGATGTGGAGGTGGAACGTGTCCTCCTGAGTAGTCTGTCTCAGTGTCTGCCTCGGAGGCACTGTGTGCAGCAGGAGCTACATAATCTACCGTATTAGGTTCACTTGCCCGAATCATCGTTACAACACTCGAGATATGTTGGCGTCGCCAAAGACACTTAGAACATTCACTGCACACTAGAGGAGAAATCTGATAGAGGTCTGAAAAATTACCAAAGACGTTTAAAGCCAAGGTTCAACGTCCTGCTTCGTGTGAGCTCAGGTAGGAATCACTAAACTCCAGGGTCTGACCCTGAGGAATATTTTTAGAAGCCCGTCATTCATGCAAAAATACTTTTATTGACACAAAGTGATTGCTTATAGCTTTGGCCTTATTGCTTAATCATATCTTATCCAAATGTGTTGATGTTTATGCAACTACATGTATACAATGGCATAGAAAATAAGGTTGTCATCATAACTTTTCATAACAACCACCAAATGTGTAACATGACTTCTGCCCATGAAATACTTTTAGAGACTAGGGAGTATGTTTTGTCTACCAATGATTTTCTGCGATTGTGAAGTTAATTAAACATGCTAAAGCCGTCAAAAATATTGGTCCCTTCACTTATTTTAGCTTGGTATTCATATTTTGTGAGCCGAAATGGCCACATTAAATTTAATATGTTTAATTTTTCATTAATACAATTTTAGGAATCAGGAAAGGCTTATGCTGAAGAAGTGGCTTCTGCTGAAGTTGGAGACTTGCCGATTATTAGTAAAGGTTGGGTATGGAAAATTTCACAACCAGCGAGAAGATACCCTTCTGGACAACTAAGTGAGGGGGCTAGAGAGAGGCCGGAAAGTCTACTCCCAGAAGATATGTAAAAGAGAATTTGTAGCTTGAGGAACAAGTTGGGGAAAAAGCATTTGCCAAAGATTACTGGCTTATACCACAACAGGTCCAAAGTAATTTGTTGAGATAGGCCACTCTCAACAAATGTGGGGAAACTGGGACAGAGGAAGTGGAGTATGCATAGAAAGAGGCAATCTGCGATTGTCAAGGATGTAGCATTGTAAAAATTCAATGGGAGGAAACAGTACAGTGGCTGGACCTGTAAATACTCTGGCTGATCTGCTAAATCCAGTGGGGGCATTATTGTATCAGCACAGCTGTGTAGGGAAGTAGGCTTGTGTGTTGTCGCAAGCTTTGTTTGCACCAGAACTGCTTGTGTGAACAGCACAAGTCTAAAATTTACCTAGTCTAAGACTGAGTTTTTGTCCAGGCACGGATTATGATCCTGGGCCACATGGTAATGGTACATTGTTCATTTTGTTTAGCCACTGGATTTTTTGGTCTGACAGGATTACTCAGTGTCGCCATCACATTTAGATGATTTCTGACCTCTGTACTATTCCTTTTCTTTGAAGATGCGTAATTGATCTGAATTTATGTTTCCGCATTTTATTTACCATTGTAGATTTTTGTTTGTAAATGGGTATATATTACTAAAATTTGAGACCCTGTTGCAGTTAGGCTGGTTTTGTTAACTTATCTATCTGCCTGGGTTGTAAACCCATATTCTGTCCAGGAGGTAATAAGTTTTGATTTAGACCATTCACCTCTATAACCTTTGCTCAGTTTGTTCCTTATCCAGATGGGAAGTGATTTCTGGAATTGTAGCGAATTGACAGTTTGCTATTCCTTGAGACCATGCTGTGTGTATAAAATCGCACATTATTAGTGTGGTAGCAATTGCATATCGCCAAATCTTTCAAAGTTCTGAAATTGCTCAAAGTGACCTGGAAGTAATACCTATTTCGTGATGGTAAAATGTCTAAATCAAAAGTTGTTTTATGTGATTTTAGGCGAGTTTATGTCCACTTCAAATGATTTTTTGTTGTAGTACTAAAAAGTAGTGGCACATTAGCTCTGGTGGCTCCTTGTGTTTTTGGCGAATTGACCATTTTATGGTTCCCATGGGTAATTTTGTTACTGGGTCTAGTATGTATGTACAACTGTAATCGTAGGGCAATTGTAATGCAAACTGTGTTGCAAAAGTATTTTTCATGACCATTTCTTTGTAAAATGCTGGCTAATTGGAACCAACAAGCCAATTTTTCATTTTGTGGTGGTTAGTTTTGATAAGAACATTGATGTGGTAAATACAGCTACCTCAAGTTTGTGAAGAAGACTGAGATTTCCAGTGTTGTCAGCGATATTGCGAAATCACTTTTTCGCAGTGAAACTACATCACCTTAAATGTAATTCCCTGACTTCATGAGCTTTGTGTGGTTGACTCTGTCCTGTAGCAATTAGAGTGTTGAAAAGATCTAGAAGGCAGTTTTTTATTAGAGTCATAACATTTGCACTTTTGACTGCACAGTTATCTTTGCATTGTATTACGAAAACATATTTTGTTGTACGCGAGTCTCTGGTTGGTATTTTATATTTTTTTCACAAGGAATATTTTCAACTTAGATGAGTTGTCTGTCAGGTAGGCAATTTTCAAATAAGATAATGAATAAAATTGTCAAACATTGTTTTATTTTTTAGATGTGTGATCTTCCAATAAGTGATTACTTTTAAAAAACCTGTGCAGAATTTGATTATTACTCTTCATTTGAAGGAGAATAAATCCATAAACCTGCATTGTCTAGAAATTTTACTCAAAATACATATTACAGGGTTGGGGATTGGAATCTTAATACAACAGAGTCTGAACCCGTATCATGAGCAATATAACACAATACACGGATATAAAAATTTGGTGTTCAGGCTCCACGGAAAGGATTCGTGTGCGCGGTAATAGTTACTAAGGCGCGTGGTCATTGTTTGTGGATACTTTGGGATTCCTCTTCTGTGGTCATCCACGGGAAACCTGGTCGCATAGAGAACAATACATTAGCATCTTCATTGTTTCCGTTGTTATAATAAAGATATAGTGACGAGCACTTATCGGCAACGGTCTGATGTACGCAAGGTTCTACATGTATATCCATGCGACCTGTGTTGTTACATCTAACAATGACACAACAAAGGAAAACAATGATAGGACCGATGGGCGAAAAACATGCGACGAGTTGCCATGGACAGTGGTGGAGTTTGTCTTGTCATTTGAATGTTTTTACAGAACTGCAAACCCGGTATTTCGTCGGGAAAATTTCTGCGGTCTTTTGTTTTAAGTCGTGGGAAAAATTGCGGTCATGCAACCTAACTTATCATTCATTTGATATTACAATGCATTACATGAATATTTGATCAACAGAAAATCTGACTTGAATATGTGTGAAGAAATACCTATGAGGAAATTGCAAAGTAAAACAACTGTAAATCAAAATACATGTAACCTACATTTGTCGAGTTCATGTCTAACCCTGTTCACTGTGGAGGACATAATCGGCTTTTTACAAAATGGAGCCATGTATGGTACTTAGGGGTACTATAGCCCTAAGTGATCAGTAGTAAAACGTTCAAAACATTCAGGAGGAACTAACTTGTTGCAAAATATCGAAAAACATGAAGGACAATCGGATTTTACGGTGCTCACGCATCGATTTCGGTTATATGAAAATTTCTCATTTTAGTAAATTTGAGGTGCCAAAATATATAACTAATAAACTGGCTGACAAAGTTTTTATTTTATGAAATGAAAGTAACATGTTTTGTCAACATTTTGGCTAAGTTTCATTCTCATAGCAGTGGGGGCAGATTTGGTACAGCACTGTACTGAACACAACCTCAAAATGGCATAACCGGGGGGAGTGTAGTAAAACTACTAAATGAGGGTGGTAAAACGGAATCGTGTTTCAAGACATCTGTGTAACAATCTACAGGCACCACTAAACAATGCCCAGTGAATAATAAATCAATAGCTTTCATTCAAGGAAAAATATGAACAGTTAAAATTGGACAGTTTTTATATCGTGAAAACATGGCTGCGAAGCCGTAAAATGTGTTTGAGCCTATAACTTTAGAAAAACGCAATATTTTGAGGAAATATTTTACCGCTGTTTATAGATCCCATAGGACTACCTATGTGCCAAATTTGGTGAAAATCGGCTGACCCCCACCTTGCCGCTCATGGCTGGTGCTCTCGTGGACGAGTACTTAAATGTCAATTGTCATATAGCGTTTGATTTCAATTTATTTCTGTTTTTGTTGACAAAAGACGTTATTACATCCGAAAATTTCAGTTGATCCATTCTTGTTGTTATATTTGCCTATTTATATTCTACATTTCGTGAAACAGTATCCTTGGGAGGATTTGGATCGCCTTATTTAGATTCAGATTTATTGTTTACGTTATTTAAGTGACAACCATCTTGATGTTAGTGCCGACGCACGTCAAGAAAATGAAGGCCGTTTCATGCACGTGACAGCCAAAACAAACAATCGTGTATGAATTTGAAACTTTAACTGCAGCCAACAGACCATAAACTGACGTAATCGACTGATCTTAATAGGTGTGTAAATTTTTAACACACACAATATTCAACAGAGAGGCTTTTAACTTAAAACGCAACAGCTGCATAAGAACGTTGTTTTCACGGCTTGCTTCAGATCGGCGGATTGCTCATGTGTGCATACTTATACTTACCTCCTCGTCCAGTGGCTGGTCGATGTCCCAACCATGTACTATGAAGTCCATTACAGTAGGCTGAGGAAAGTCGTCATGTTCGATGGCTCTTAAAATCTGAAAAGAACGACAAGTACCTAAAAGTAAGGATTACCGCGTTCATGTTATTAGCTCATACATATTGATATAAGGGTTTTTCTTTGACAGTGACATATTTAGACACAAATTGGAGGACATTAAGCCAGTTTACCAAACCTTCTTCGACTGCACAGGAAACGAAAATACACGGATTTTCCAGACACTGGAACAATAATCCAATACTAACCACGCCTAGTGCATCCGAATTCCTAAAGTTTTTGATAATCTCCAATATTTGTTTTACAGGTACAGAAAAATTGATTCTACTAACCATGTCGCTTTAAGTTTCTCAATTTCAATTTCGTAAGGCAATCGGATGTTGCCTAAAATAACATAGCATGATAAAGAAAATTATTGTACCACACAATTTGTACAAAATGTATGGGTTTCTCTGCATATACTGATATATGTGTAATACTTTCGAGTGTTGAACTTTGCGAACATGGGAAGAAAATGCAGTGACTAAGAGTTCAAAAATTATATTTCGAAGTAAATCCATCACCTGGGAAACTAATTTACTTGTTGTAACATATTTTACATTGCCAAACCATCGTTTCGGAGACCGTTGTTGCACTCATTGTTATCGTCGTCGATCTGCATTTCAAATAATTCGAACGCTCGACTTTTATCTCTAATAGCTTGCACGACCAATTTTGTCGCTATTAATTGGGACGCAAAGCTCTCAAGGGAAAAATAGTTCGTATATTAGTGTACGAACTATTAGAGACAACAGCGCAATACACATTATGTTAAACCACTCCTGTTAATGTACGGGTAATGTTATTGGGAGATGTTTATGCTCTGTTGAAATATTTTCAAGGGGTTGAAAGGCAACAGATGAACATTTTTAACCCAACACTCTTTCGTGGACAATATTTTCTTGCCACGTGACCGAAAAAAACTTTTTGGATTATTACATTGACACGTGGAACAGTTAAGATACGGCTGTATGAAGGCTTCTGTGGCTTAAATTAAAGTTAGTTTTTAGCTTAAAGTGACTTTCCTTAGCGGAATTGGCTGCTTTCATTGATAATGAATTGAAATAAAATTTGGTAAATCAGTAAATTGTGAATACAAAAAGACCCCTCATCATCATTACAAACAGGTAAACTCTACGCCAAGAGACACCCATGCGGTACTCCACTGTCAACTAACGCAGATAAAATTGTAGCGAAACAGACTCCTGAACGCGACCAGGGGCCTGCTATTGTTATGCTCTACCAAAATAATGTCAATTATTAACAGACCTTTTTGTGCCAACTACGCTTTAACATATTTTTTCAACAGTCCTTGATGTCCAGAGCCCAGGGGAGAACAGTAGGTCACACTAACAGTCCTGTCAACATTAAATCAAGAAGTCTTAATCAAAATATCATTTGCGTGAGTCCTAGTGTTTATGTCCCAAAAATCACAACAGGTTCAGATAAAAAGGGGAAAGCAAAAAACATTCAACATCCAAGCATCACTAGAAGCATGAGCTTAAAGGTACTGAAACACAGCGACCATTTTACACCAAATTTTGTATATCCCAGTATAGGCACAGTCCTTCCCTCTCCAAACAAAAGTCCAAAACTAGACAGATTTTTAACGATTCTTCCAAAAACACTTAAATTAATCCTGGTTCAGTGAATCGTGAAGTTTCCATTTCCGCCAGTTCACTTTGACAAATTTAGGTCGGTTCTACTGTGATTAAGAGAAAAGGAAGTTGGACATAAATCCATTTTCAAATCTGGTACTCAATGGCGCCAAAAAATCTTATCCATTGTCTAGAGAATGTCAACAATTGCCCGGGGGATATTCTGGTATGGTTAGTTGCAGCAATCAACATGTAGTTCATAGTTCTGAACCAAATTCCACTTTCCACAAATAACTACCATTACTGAATTAAATTCTGAAATAAGGTTACAGGGTATCTATATGTCGCCGTAAAAATCTGAAGTGAATTTATCCAGCCCCTCAAGGATAATTTTTTTTTCTCAGTAAATACTTCGATATCTATCAAATTCGCTGCATGGTTCTCATTTCTCTGACTTAATTTCATAGTCAACGTCATTGTTCATCAAAATCTCTTCAGAATTAGAAATAACAGGGCTCAAAAAGACCCAAGACCCCCACTGACTAGACATTATTTTAAAATCCGTTTCAACAAAATGAGTATAGTGTATATTATTGCTTACTACCAATAGAACTGTGTGTGCTTCAGTGCCTTCAATTCATAGAAAATTTGTTCACTTTTGTAATAAAACAGTTTACACTTTTGAACTTTGCCATCCACACTTCACAAACGTGAGCATATACCTAGGTACAAGAACAAAACAACAGTTGATAACACACACATATGTAGACTAGCTCACATTTTCAATAGTCAAAAACAGTTTATCGATGACAAATCACGAACCAGCAAGTTTCGCCTTGTTTTCAAAAATAGTTGAAATATGGAGTAATCCCGGCAGCACAATTAAATATACTACAAAGATCAACTCATGCAAGCCTAAAGATTATATACAGAAAACAGTAACGAATTACCATGTCTTGAAACCAGAATGAATGACAAAATTACAGTGTAGCATAACACAAAATGTGAAAATAACCTTTGAAGTCACTAATGAAAGAATAAAGGTCAGTTTAAACTTGGAGTCCGATACTACTTGCATGGGCTTTGAACAATCCCCATTTAAGCATGGAGTCTCCAATGAAAACCTGTGTTACATTCAAACTATGGTGGTATATACAAACAAACACTAGAAAGCGGTTTGCATGACAACGTTGGGTAATCATTACCAGAGGGAACTTAGTTTACTGCCAGTTTACATGTACATGAAGGAATTGTCTTCATTTGGTTTATTCCATTTTGACTCGTTGCATCTACGGTATCGGTATACAGTACAGTGTACCTGAGCAGTGTACTCGATCTTATTCTAGACGTTCTCGACAAAGTTTACAGTGTATAGACGATTTTGACGTGACTTACATTACCTAATATAATTCCATTTACAGCCAGGACACTTTCATGGTTCTCGTATTTTTTAGTTCAGTATTCATCAATTGGGGGCGCTGGTGGTTATCGAAATAAGCCACAAATTAGGTGCATTTTGCAGTAAAAGGCAACAGACAGCTGAGGTTGTTCGAAAATGCGGATTGTTTGCTAAAGTGAGACTGCTCCATATCCAATGTTGTCGATGAAAATTTTCCCTCCAGATTTCGCCTGCATCGCCGTGTTTTCGTCAGGCAAGACTCTCCCCC
>NMRA01001072.1:4874-27344 GCA_002633005.1 Phoronis australis | reverse complement strand
CTACATATGCAAACGAATCACGATATATTACTAATAAAACAAAATAATGAAGACTTTTCGAGCAAGCCATAGCACATTCAGTTACAAGGAAAAAATGGCGGCGTTCAGGACAAGTTCCTGAACTGATGAGCCGGAAATGTGGGTACGGAAATAACCG
Source organism: Phoronis australis (assembly GCA_002633005.1). NCBI lineage: Eukaryota > Metazoa > Phoronida > Phoronidae > Phoronis > Phoronis australis. Next base: position 27,187 of record NMRA01001072.1, on the reverse strand, counting down.
ATGACAACCGGTAATCATACGCTCAGAGAGAAGGGTCAAATACTGTTACAAAATCGCTTTTGGCAAGAAAGGCGAAAAGAATATAAAGAAAGGGTGTCGAAAATAAGAATTTATGTAGTAAGTATTTTCGGATACTGGAACCACATGGGCAGTTTGCAACAAGGACTTTAATGTCTTTTTCTTTTGTTTTTATTTTCTCTAAAATCTACGAGGGCAATGATGGTCAACCTCTGTTCAAGCACGTTACTGCAGTTAATGGAGTCACTTGGCGACATAATATTAAGATTATGAAATTTGTACAAAAAACCAAAATACCTCTATTGAAACAACTCGTGGGTCGAGGAAGTCGAACGTCAAGGGGCAATAGGTTGATGGTCTTGTCGGCTAGGGGTTCGTGGGTCGAGAGGTGTGGGGGTCGAGAGAATTTTAGAACAATACTCACAAAACTAGTACAATAAGTACAGTGTGGAGTAACAACAACACACCCGACACACTCTGTGTCATCGACGTTCTGTCTACGTTAATTCTTTGATGTACACGTCGTAACAACTTTAATTAAAATGTTTCAGAACTACGGTATATGCAAACCTGCTATCTTCGTGGACACAGAGAAATATTTTGAATTATGAGACAATTGTAGCTGTGGAAACTCTGAGAGTGCGTTGTGAGGCTACATATGCATGTATATACAGTACAAAAAATGCAGTGGGAAATCAATGTTATTTTGGGAAGGGTTCTCGTCTAGATTTTTAAGCTGGGACCAAAATTGTAAAACAAAAAAAATGTAAAACGTCAAACTTTGCTGTGGTTTTGTTAAAAACTGACAATCGCAAAAGCTTTTCGCGAAATTGAGTGTCTTGCATTATGCATGGTGCGTAAACCAAAAGATGTGTTCTCAATATTGTGTATTGCATCATGCGAGACGCCTGAAGCTAAAATTACAACTGGTGTTTAATTAATCCGCAATACAAAAACAGTAAAGATTCAATTAGCGAGTGAATACGCACGCACAGGGAATTTCAGAGTGTTCTATAACCCTCTCGACAGTCTCGACACCGTATTGTGAACGATGCTTCAGATCACGTTATGAAGCCACTTTCTGTTTTTTTAATAACCACAATTGACCCAGACCAGGTGTGTCGCTGGAAAGTCGCTGAGCGACGTGATAAGATTATGAATTATACAGAAAGCGTAAAAATTCCTCTATTGCCTCAGGTTGTGGATCGAGGGGGTTGTCGGTCGAGGGCGTTGTGGGTCGAGGGGTGTGAGGGCTAAGGGCGTCGAGGGATGTGCGGGTCGAGGTAGTTTTCTAACAATCCTGAAATTTCGTTTTGATGTCAGTTAAATATTTTATCGCCTGAAACTGACACGAAACACACTGCAACTCGGGTATAAACATAAAGTCGGGCGCGTTCTGCCTACTTTAAAATTAAATTGCATAGCGCATTCCCCAGCAGCCTAACAATTCAACGACATGTAGTTATCTGCGTACCCGTAGCGTCATCCATGTCAAACAATTGCTGTCTGCCACAATAAATGTGACGCAATGATCAACTTTTACTAGAGTCATAGCAAAATTTGACCGAGGACCCGTACGTATTTTCCTTCATGAGATGAATTTTAAAAGCACGTCAACTGAGTATTCAACACACCATTGTATACATGTATGTGAAAACATGAACATGCACTAGTCGCCGTAATGGGTATAATCACCTTGTAATGCTACAAAACTTATGGAATGATTATAGGCAAGAAGTGTGATTTTCTGAAATCTGTTTCAGATTCGGACCCCGTGCACGAGCACACACTGATTGCGAAGTTATCTCCCCTTCATAAATAGCAAAGTATATTTAAAGCTGCATTTCATATCCATTTAGCAATCGACATTGGATTGTTAATCAAAAAGTTTTGGGGCTTAAAACGTGCATAATTAATGCCTAAAGTGCTGTTAACTTATAGAAGCCCCTTATTACTCTTATTAAATGGTTAGAACACACTGTAAGGAACTACGCAGATTTTAACCAATACACACAATCCGTAGTCGAAGAAAGTTTTTTTTTTTTGAGTTTTTTGTATTTATTATTATCATTTACAAACAATTACAAAAAACAAACAAACAAATAAGTACACCATTCATTCACGCATGCACACCTCAGGAAGACCATTCTCATATATCGTTTAAAGTAAACATCTTCTACATGAAGTTAACATGAACAATAAAATTTTCCCATTTCGCAGAGAAGCTGTCATATACAAAGTTTTTTTGTGCATTAAATTTTTCAGCATTATAGTATTCATAAGTTTTTGTAACGAACTTGAGAAAATTTGGTATATTTTTGTGACATCTCTCCTTGTAAATGTACTGTTTAGCTAGTAGAAGCAAAATGTTAAACAGAAAATCATGCGTCTTGTAAAGTCCAAGAATAACACTATCGTAAGACAGACAGTTGGGAAGCTGAATGCCACACTTTTGAAGTAGCTTTCCGAATTCCTTCCAGAAATCTTGTACAAAGCTACATTCCAAAAAAGGTGTGACAGCGTCTCTGGAGCTTTATTACAAAAGGAACATAGATCAGAATCCCTAACACATATTTTGACTAAAAAGGTATTTGTTGCAATAATTCTATGTAGTATTCTAAATTGGAACCATCTAATATGGGAATCCTTTGTAATTTTGTAAGGTAAAGCATATATTTTCTTCCAATCTAAACTATCTCCTAGCTCTATTTCCCATTTACACTCTGACTTAGGTTTCTTAACATTATTAAAGACTGAACAAATATGTCTACAACCTTTCAAATCTTTCCGTAAGTGAGTAATTGCTAAAGGCATACAAGGACAGTAGACATTGACACTTTTAAATTTACTTTGAAATAGACTTTTTTGAAACCTTCTTAGAACAGAAACAACACCATTATATTCTACAAAGTTGGTTTTCACGTCGAACCTATTTTTCATATTGTTCAGACTAACAAAATCACCATCAGAGGTATACATATCTCTAATAAATCTTAAGCCTTTTACAAACCAAGGCTTATAAAAAACACCTGTGCCTCCGATCGCCAAGTTACTATTAAACCACAAAGGTTGGTTCAAAAAGTCCTCTTTACTTGCAACAATTATTTTCTTGTAGAAAGATAACATACTTTCAAATACGTCGCGCCAGTAGGAATTACCAATTAGAGTTAACTTCGACTTAATAAAGTCATCTCCAAATGAAGCAAAATTCTTTAAGAACGGGTAGAGTGAGTACAGTAATTCACCACTTTTAGACGCAGGGCTTTCAAGATATCTTCGGGCCATAGCGAGTTTTAAAGCTTTGCTGAAAGTATGCATATTAACCATTTGAATTCCCCCTTGATCAAGTCCTAAACAGGCCGTAGTTCGTTTAATTTTATCATTACGGGCCTGCCATACAAATCTAAAAAAAGTAGTATTCAATTCACCCAAGACTTTTACTGGTGGATTTGGTAAACTTGACAACAAAAAATTAAGTTTAGAAATAGCTAATGTTTTAATTACCGTTACTCTACCAAACGGCGTTAAATTTCGTCGACTCCAACTTTTTAGTAAAGACTTGATCTCAGTTATTCTTGCAGTGAAGTTCTTATGCGTCATACTATCCAATTGAGTGTCAAAATCCACCCCCAAAAATTTAAATGATTTTTTTGTCCAAGACAGACTTTCTTTTGTAGGAATCACGTCATCACTACCAGTTTTACTTCCAAACCATATGGCTTTTGTTTTATCCACATTCACTTGGAGACCGGAGACACTAGCAAACAAATGTAGTACATTCAGTGTGGTAGTCAATGACAAATTCGACCCATCCAACGTAATTGATGTGTCGTCCGCATATTGCGAAATCAAATATTCCTTATTCCCAGCAACTACACCAGCAATATTTTTATTATTCTTGATTAAGTACGCCAAAATCTCCGCGCACAATATAAAAATGTAGGGAGACAATGGGTCACCTTGTCTGCAGCCACGTGAAATATTGAACCAAGAAGATGGGTGACCATTTACGACAACACAGGACTTAATATTACTGTAAAAGACTTTCACCCACCTTCTGATCGACCAACCAAAATTAAGGAAAGATAAAGTTTTTTGAATAAAATTCCACGACAATGAATCAAATGCTTTCTCAAAATCAATCAGCAAAAGCAATCCAGGTTTGTTAGCTGCCTGGGCATAAAACATTAAATCATATAGCACTCGGATATTTTCGTTCATATTTCTTCCAGAAACGAAACCTGTCTGATCCCTACTGATTACTTTTCCCAAAACGGATTTTAACCGTTCAGCTACTGCCGAAGAAGCCAATTTATATGTCACATTGAGCAAGGATATGGGTCTCCAGTTTTTCAAATAATGTTTACTTTTATCTGCTCCCTTAGGGATGCAGGTGATCACTCCCTCTTTCTGTGTTGAGGATAACTGGCCAACAGCAAAACCTGTATTAAGTGAGCGAACAACGAAATGTCCAATGTCAGCCCAAAAAAATTTCAAAAATTCCACTGAAAAACCATCAGAGCCTGGGCTTTTGTTGTTTTTCATTTTTTTCAAGCATTGTGTGACTTCTTCATATGTAAGAAGACCTTCTAATTTTTCTTTTTCTGTCTCATTCAGCTTGGAGACACAAACATTATCAAGAAGAGTTTTTAAAGAAGTATTGTTAGTATGTCTATATTTGTATAGATTTTCATAAAAAGTTTTGGTTTCCTGAATAACCTCTTCTTCACTATTGGTTTTAGTATTGTCAGATTTCCACAAAAAAGGCATAAACTTACTTGTGTAATGCCTATTTTCCAAGTGAAGAAAATATTTGGAAGGCTTTTCACCTTCTTCAATCCATCTTGCTCTCGACCTAGTCATAAGACCTCTTAACTTATTTTGCCTTAGCTCAGCAAGTAAATTATTTTTTTGTTCCAGTAGTTCCCTGTCAAGGCTTAGACTTTTTTCCAACAAGCTTATTTCTTTGATAAGTTGCTGTTCAACTCTGTCACATTTTCTTTTTAAGTAAGTGGCAAAGGAAATTGTTTTGCCGCGAATCTCCATCAACAACGTTTCAAGAAAAAGTTGATCATTTATAGACAATTGTAAATCTGAATTACTTGTACTATCAACAGCCTGAATGTCGTCAGTCATATATTGTTGTTTAACTAATTTAATAGTATTCTTGACTGCAGCAATATACTCAGAGTTTTTTAGGAGAGAATTATTAAACTTCCAAAATGATTTTCTCCTCCTGGAAACATCACTTTTAAAAAAAACCGTTACCATTGAATGATCGGAACGGTAACCGAATTCTATTATGGAGTCGTCAATATCAGCTAAAAGGTTTTCAGAAATTAGAAAAAAATCTAGTCTGGATCGTTTACTTCCAGCTCTCCAAGTATATTCTTTACTACTGGGGTTTAGTTCCCGCCACACATCAACAATAGACAATTCTGTACAAATCTCCATCAACTTAATCCGTGACTTTGGGTTATTAACCTGTCGATAATTAATCGTGTCCTTAGACTGATCGAGAGCAAGATTAAAATCGCCTGCCCAAATAACAGAGTAATTTCCTATATCTTGAATATCTTGTTTTATTCTTTCAAAAAAAGACGGCGAGTCCCTATTCGGACAATACGTATTAATTAACGTAATTCTTGTCTCATTAATAGTAATATCCAAAATTAATTTATTACCATTGTAGTCTTGCCTAATGTTATGTAATTTATACTCAAAAGTGTTCTTAAAGAGGATCGCCACTCCACGGGAGTTTGAGGAATTTGAATTGAAAAAACATTCATATCCCCACATTGATCTAATATTGTTTTCTTCTCTCTTAGTAAAGTGTGTGTCCTGTAGGCAATAGATGGAGTATTGTTTTTCTCTTAAATAATTGAGTACATCTTTTCGTTTTTCATGGAGACCCAGCCCTCTGCAGTTCAATGACGTTACTTTAAGTTCACCTGTCATCATTACAACGGTTATGCACATATATCAAATGACAATCAAATAATAATGGTACAATCCTGACCCATTCACACCACATACACACAAAACAAAACAAAAACAATACAAACACATCCACGAGCACATCATAGATTTCACAGAGTGCAACATCGATGTGAAATATGATGTAACATAGGATAGAAAAACTGATCCTCATCGTAAGGCTTATTCTCCCAGTATTTTTCATAATGAGACTATAATAAAAACATTTAGAAGCATTGCCCACACGGTCTCATACAAAAAACAAGTAGAACGAAATTTAAGGATAACTACATTTCAGTAAAGTGATTTGGCTCTATAGTATGGGTTTGAGACTTGTCGGGACGCCCGCACAGAGCAAACAGATCACACACATAAAATAATAAGGTTGCCCGCACTCTGTGGCTAGACGCAATACAAAGCCCTCTCATAAATAGCCTCCCAGATAGATTGCCCAGCATGAAGCTATATGACGCTTAGACCAAAACAGAACAAAATAGGACACAGCTACAACAATAAGACTACGCGACACGGTTGTCACGAACATAGCCTGAGTAGCAGGTATATGTTAGCTGTGAAAACGATACGTTGGGCACAACGGCTAACGTGAAAAAAAAAAATAGGCTAATCATATACACAGTAATGGCTACCGGAAGTATGAGAAGTACGTTTGTACTGAGGTCTCTCAACAGGGTCCCAAGTACCTGACAATTATGGTAGGCTACACTTGTAGTTTGGCAATTGCACATGGAGTACAGAAGCAGTTAAAGGTTAAATGGATAATGCGAAGCATTGGAATTACCGTATAACTCAATCAACTTTACGGAAAAAGGAAAATTAAGCCATCTTTCATGCAGACTATAGTACAAAAGTGAGTAATCTTACCAAAAGCTGAATACAAGACGTTGGAAACTATTGCACTACTGTATTATAATCTGGCTTGCGTGTATAATGTTGATCTGAGAATTAGATGCCCTGTAAATCTTCCATGCTGCTCACCGGTTTAATTTCATTGGCCCAGTTCTTGTAATAAATTCTTCCATCATATGTCCAGCAACTCTGAATCCGGGCGCCCAGGTCTCTACAAGCCTTGTACAACTGTGCTCGTTTTTTGGTCAGATTCTCGTTAACGTAGATCTTGCCAGCTTCAGTTTTCAATTTCTTTTTATTTCTCATGAATTCGGCTCTTGCATTGTAATTCGTAAATTTCACTATAATTGACCTCGTCTTGGCATTACCTTGGATTTTTTTACCTAGGCGGTGACTGCGACATATGTCAGACTTCTCAACGGTAGCACCAATTCTTTTAGCTAGACCAATAACAATGTCGTCTGTGCACTCCTTGTCAGTTTCTTTTATTCCGCTGATTACAACGCAGTTTCGGCGGCTATACTGTTCAAGCTCATCCAAATCAGATTCCAACCTGTGTATCTGAGAGCCACTTTCTTGCTTCAGCTTGTCGAGTTGATTTTCAAGTGTTGTTATTTTTTAATCCTTTTCAGCCATTTTTTGATCGTATTGAAGCTCTAGTGCTTTATACATTTCAGACCAACCAGCGTCAATTAAGGGCTTTATCATGTTTGTAAACAGTGACTGGATATCTGAGTCCATGAGTGCCTCGTTTAGTTCATCTTTCAATGACCGAGTCTTCTTGGTGACATTTTGTCCCTTTCCTGTCAATATGGCGTCCATTGTCGGTTGCTTCAGAGGTTTTTTGACGTCGAAGCTCGGAGTTCACTAGAGTTTCGGCATGGTGTTCTTTTTCTGCCACTTGTCGGGGTCTGGTAGTTATTCCTAATCATGTGAGATGAATTACTGTCGGTTCTGTCTTCAAACTATATCAATTTCGTTATTGTTAGATGGGAGAGTCCGCACAATTCAGAAAAACAACCTTCCCGCCATGAGGGTCACGTGTCCATGTTCTCAATATAATATTTTTGATGGTGCTTAACAGTGTGGAGGTATGACAATAATCTTTGGTAGCAAAGGATGTCCTATTTAACGGTAGGATCAGTTTTACTAAATACAGTAAATGTACGACCAAACAAAGCAAAAATAAACATCTTAAACACTAGCCTCACAACGCAACTGTGTCAGTATTACAATTCAGGGGTAGGCCACTGCCACTTGGACCCGTCGCTAATAAAAATAGGAAATGTCTTATTTAATGAAAAAACACCACGAGAAATAATCAGTAATAGCATCGATCAATAAAACGATAATAAAATACTGTAACGTAAAGCATTTTTTGAATGAAAAACCATCTTTAGGTTAGTGCCGCCGCACCTCAAGATACAGGTATGAAGTCCATTGCATGCACGTGGAAGCCAATAACAAACAATTGTGTTGGAATCTGAAACTTTGACTGCAGCCAATAGACCAAGAAATGAGGTAATCGAGCCTTATTACGTGCGTAAATGTTTAACACTTTAGATTGATGACATATACAACAAATACAATATTCAACATAGTGGCTTTCAACATATAACGCAACAACTGCATAAAAACGATGTTTTCACGGTTAGCTTGAGATCAGCAGCTTGGTTATGTACTTACGAACCCGTCCAGTGGCTGGTCGACGTCCCAACCACGTTGTATAAAGTTCATTACAGTAGCCTGAGGACAGTCGTCATGTTCGATGGCTCTTTCAATCTGAAAAGAATGTCAGTTAAGTATGGATTGCACATCACACACAGTGTATATGTAAAATAATTGTGTAGTCCTAGCAGTTTCAGATTTGCCTGTGACTTGCAAATTATTTGAACTTCCCGGCATTCGTGTTATTAGCTCATACAGTTGATATATGGACTGTTCCTTAACAGTGACAAACGTAGACACAATTTTAGGTACATTGAGCCATTTTGCCTATTTAGAAACTTCCATTCATTTTCCCCAAACCTTATTTAACTGCACAGGAAACGAAGAGTACTGGGATATTCCAGACGCTCGAACAATACAGCGATTTTCATCACGCCAAGTACATCCGAATTTCCTGAAATGTTTGATAATCTGAAGTTTTTGCTTAACAGGTACAGAAAACTTGATTCCACTAACATTGTCGCTTTATTCAATAGAGGCTAAATTCCAGTTTTGTAACGCAATCACATGTTGCTTAAAAGCACAAAGCCTGACGAAATCCCTTATTGGTACTCCCAAAAGTTGGCTTCAATTTGTAAATATAATTAAGCATTCCTCTGTATATACCAGCGCCGTAGGAACCACGAGCCCCCAAAAAATTTCAGGCGTAAGGGTTAAACCGTGGCAACCGACATAGGCGTGGGGTCGGGGAGAGTCGAGAAAAGAAAGACTGCGAAATACGGATAACAGACAAAATTCAGGAGAACTTTTATGGTTTACCTTTTGAGAAAAATGGCCAGGACATTGTTTTTAGGGTTTCCACTTTTGCATCACAGGTCGTCTATACGCACTTGAAAACGTTTACGAAATCAACGACATACTGTACGTACTGTATATTTCAAAAATCGAGAAACATTGTTAAGTTAAGCTTTTACGGAGTGTACTAACTTACTGGATTCTAAAATTCAATCAGTCAATTTTGCGAATGCAAAACTATATTTTTCCAGATGCCTCTCTCTGGAAAACCTGGGGATAACAAAGACAACTTTCTCGAAACTATATATTATTTGAGAAAAATTGATGACTTGAGTGATAACATCAGTTGCTGCCCATTTCCTGATATTTGAAAATATAGATGTTTTCATATTTAGGGACCCCGCCCTTGAAGGAGGCTATTGAAGACATTCAAGTGACCACCCTTTTTGTGTTTTTATTGACAAATTCTTAAGGGGCCGCTCATGGAAAGAGGGCTCAATATTGGAATCGATTTTCCTGTTATTTGTGAAATCCTGCAACCGGCTTTCATGTTGAAGAAGGTCACTCCCTGCATCGTTTTGAGACCACACAACGGGGGAACGCACTGTCACTCTTTTTCCTAAACTTACTGATGTATAGCCTTTCATCTTTTAAGAGGTTTCCAATTTCAGACAGTACCCTCTCTCGGTGGAGCAGTCCCTTGGAATGTTCTATGTCTCTCTATACATTTAAATCCGACATTGCCATGTATGCGCGATCGAATTGGAGATTCCAAATTCACCAAAAAACACAAAAAATTGGGCACAGCACAGCCATTCGAGCCGAACAACCAAAAGTGTGAAAAAATACAGTAGGATTGCCACCATCGAAAGGGTATTTTGAGGAAGGTGAAGACCACTATTTTTGAATTACACCAAATGACTTTTTCAGATGGTTAATTAAAAATAGTGTGACTGTTTAACGTAGAATCACAAGAATAGTATCTCTTTTTAAGATGGTTACTATGAGTTCTTTGTAAGGAATTCCAACATGTGGAAAACACTGCTGTCGAAGCTACTATTTCTGAAGACTGTGTACATGTCAAAAGGTGTACTCAAAGAACCCTCGCAATCATAAAAAGATTTCAGCGTTTCTTTTTTGTCAATAGAGATCGAGGTTACCTCGTGGACAGTTGTAGGTACCTCAGAAATGAAGCAATAATACACTTTAATACGAATGCCACGTCTCCCATACATGTATTCCCCAGTTACCCTTCATACATGAATGTCTGCAAGCATGCTTGCGGAAATCGCCTATAACATTTAGTTTTGATACACAGATTCGTTGATTTCTGGTTTATCTCTTCATGTAGTACAGAAATCGATAGATTCATAGGTGGTTTTTGCCAATTAGACGCTAATCTTGTAAGAATTGATGGTGTTTCATTGAATTTAATTGCAGCTTGAAGTTGGAAAACTCTATCACAAGATCCCCAAATACTAATGTACATTTATAGACGATATTTGAATATCTAAAATAACTCTCAAAGACATTGCTGAAATTCGGACTCACAAACCCTAGGAAGAAAAAACATTTTAGGAATCCCTAAATAAATAAAATTAAACTGATTGCTTGGATAGGTTGTCTTTGCACTTAATCGGTGTTCTTAGCTTCCAGTAGTATTGAACAATGAATAGCTGTTCAAAACTGAATTGATTGCTTGTCCTGATTCGCGTGCACGCTATGTCTCGCGTACCCACGTTAAAAATAAGATGTAAACCTGCAGTAGGCTAGCGCAGAGTCTCAATGATCCAAGAGAACTGAATTTGAACTCCAGGCGTTCAAGAAGTGTGTCTATTTCTGAGACAAACTATCATTTTCCCCAATCACCAGAAAATGGACTACCGGTCGTGTTTTAACGATAGATTTTGAAACAGCCCCAAGGAGACCACTATACCAAGGACTTCGGGGCCTCACCTTTTCAAAAAACTCCTGAAACAATGACCATGAGGAAATGAAGTTTTCCTGAAACTGGATCACGATAAAACGAATCTTGACCGTAAAGCGAGCGCAGACGGCCGATAAGAGCTGCCTGTCCCAAGTGAATCACAGCTGAGCTGACCAGCAACTAGCTTTAGTTTATCGGGAATTTTGTATTTTCACACTGTTAGAGCTCGGCTATAGCTAATTGAGGCAGCTAAGCGCTACCAGTCAGTTTACTGGTCCTCGGGTACATCTTACTCTCCCCGTTGCTTCACGGCTACTCAACTCTTGAAGGCTCCATCAGTGGGGCTGTTCCAGAAGCGGATTCAGGATTTTGTGTTGGGGGAGGGGGTATTTGCCAGGGTTTTACCCATCAGAAATTCGTATCCCAAAACTGCCATCTGGAATCTGGGAGAATTTTAGGGGTCCATACTGGAATCTGGGAGAAATTTAGGGGGGCAATAGCCCCTTGGCCACCCCTAAATAAGCGCCGTTGTCTCGCACACAGGGAGGACGTGCGAGATTCGGTAAAATATGATGGTATTGTGAGCACGGTGGCAATGGGGGGGTCGTTTGACAAAGTCGAAATGGTTTGCGTCCCCCCCCCAATAATTTTTACCTTCCTAAGGGCCTATATTCTGATTATATGTAATATTTTGGACGGAGTTACCGAAGGTGGCGTGGTTGCTGAAGTTTGCGAACATGGGAAGAAAGTAAAGTGACTAAGAGTTCAAAAATAATATTTCGAAGTAAATCCATCACCTGAGAAAATAATTTTTTACTTGTTCTAACATAATTCACAATACCAAATCACCTTTTCGGAGACCGCTGTTGCAGTCATTGTGATCGTCAATCTTCATCTCAAATAATTCGAACATGTGACGTTCATATTAATAAATCGTACGCCCGATTTTGTCTCTATTAATTAGGACGCTAAGCTCTCAAGGGAAAATAGTTCGTACACTAGAAAAAACACTGCAATGCATATTACATTGAACCACCCCTCTTATAATACGGGTAATGTTAGTGGGAGATGTTTTTGCTCTGTTGAAATATTTTCAACGGGACAAAAGTCAAAAGATGGACATTTTAATCCACACTTCTTCTTGTATAACATTTTCTTCCCATTGCAATAACAGAGCCACGGGACCAAGAAAACCTGAGCACACACTAACAGTCTGGTCAACATTAAATCAAAAAGTTCTAATCAAAATACTGTTGGTATGAGTCCTAGTGTTTCTGTCCCAAAAATCACAACAGCTTCAGATATAAAGGAGAAAGCACTAAACATTCATCACCCTAGGAATACTAGAAGCATGAGTTTAAAGAGACTGAAATGGTTTAACTAACAAAACAAAGCGACCATTTTACTCCAACTTTTGTAAAACCCTGTATTAGCAACGTCCTTCCCTCCCTATATATACATGTAAGTGCAAAAAGTATACAGATTCTTTAACGATTCTTCCCAAAACACTTAAATTAATCCTGGATCAGTGAATCATGAATGATCCATTTTTCACAGTTCACTGCGAAAATTTTAGGTTGGTTTTACTGTGATTAAGAAAAAAGGCAAGTTGGGTATAAACCAATTTTCCAATTTTGGGTTGCCTCAGTGTCGCCAATAAATATTATCCATGACCTTGAGAATATCAACTCTTGCCTGAGGATAATCTAGTATGTATAGTTGCAGCAATCTAGTTCATAGTTTTGAACCAACTTCCACTTTCCACAAATAACTACTATTTCTGAATTAAATTCCGAAATAATGTTACAGGGTTCAGCTTCTACAATGCGGTAAAAATAATGTTACAGGGTAGGGTATCTATATCGGGGTAAAAAGGTGAAATGCATATCCGGTCCATGAAGATTAATTAAATTCACCGGAATTTTTTCTCAGTGAATGTTTTTTTCTCAGTGAATATTTCAATATCTATCAAATTCACTGCATGGGTCTCATTTCTCTGACTTTATTTCATAGTCAACATCATTGTTCATTAAAACTCTCTAGAACAAGAAGTGACACAACTCAAAAAAGACCCAAGAATCCCACTGACTAGAAATTAATTTAAAATCCCTTTCAACAAAATGAGTACCCTGCATACATGTATAATATTGCTTACTACTAATATACAATATGTTAACCATTGTGAAAATGAATAAATAATTCACACTTTTGACCTTTGGCATCCACACGTCACACACGTCAACATACAAATACATAAACAAAACAAAAGGCGTAGTTGATAACAGATACTACATATAGAGGCTAGTTCAAATTTTCTATAGTCTAAACTAATTTATTGATTACTAATCATTAACTAACAAGTTTCACCTTGTTTTCAAAAATATTTCACATATGGAGTAAACCAAGTAGCTCTAATAAAAATACTACAAAACTCAAATCCTACAAGCCTAAAGGTATACCGAAAACATATTAGTTACAAATTACCATGTCTTGAAACCAGAATGGATAAAAAAATTAGCAAAACACAAAATGTGAAAATGAAAGAATAAAGTTCATTTAAACGTGAAGTCAAATACTACACTGTACTTGCATGAGCTTTGAACACTCAGCATTAGGCATGGATTTGTATCTCAAAAGAAATCTTTGTTACATTCAAACAGGGCTCGACATAACGAGCTGCAGGTCGCATTTGCGACCTGAAATTTGGAAATGCGAGCTGAGATTTTTGTCACCTCGTATAAAGTCGCAAAATGCGACCTGGAATTTCCAACGAATGCGAGCTGAGTTTTTACACTTCTCAACAGATACCTGGCAAATACAAAGCAGCTCTTGTTAATCCGACCGTTATTTGGTTGTTGCCAAATCCAAGTTCAAAAGAACACTAACCAAGAACAGCCCTCCCGTTGACTTGTAAGCAAGTCGCGTGAACATGGGATATGCAGAATCGATCTTTGACGCGTTTCATTGGCTAACACTTTCGGCCACTTTTGTAAATTCCCGGATTCGCCGAAGAAAGTTTCGGGCCACTGCTTAACACGTGATAAAACTTCACAAAACAACGGTGTTTCTATTAATTCTTAAGCGATCGACTTACCAAACTTTGTGGTGGACAAAAATGTTTATTTTTCACATAAGATGTCCTTATTACATGTACCGAATATCCACGACAATATCCCTGATATCGCACTGCGGCACCGTTAGCGCGCAAGCGGTCCCGCAGACAATCGTGAGATGTGCTTCTCCTTTTTATCGTATTAAGGCAGCCAACGTGAAAATGACAACCTTATTAATCGCAAAACGACGGCCACGTCTTTACTTTCAGTTGCTAAGAAATTCTGAAACCCTTTACTTGTTTCTGGGGCTACGTGCGCGAAATATGAGTGTCTTTCACACGTTACGTTGTCAACGTAAAGTGTAGGCCTACTCCAGCGATTCAAGTGCGTGAACTCACGCGTGCGCACCATTTCAAAGAACAGCGGCAGTCCTAAATGAAAGAGTATACCCGTCCGGCTTGGCTCTGGTTTATTTGAAAATGAACTCAGATTCCCAGCGGTTATACCCGATGTCCCGGGACCGATATAACCCAGAACTGACATGTTCCTGTTCCGATGTTTCCCTAGGTCTATGTTCTGTAAACCCTGTATTCTATGCCCGTAGCCAGGTATTGCAACTAAACTGGCACTAGATGCGAAATCGTGCTTCAAGTTAGGGAACTTTTCATTCATCTTTTTATACACCCCCCCCCTCGGCAACTTTTCGCTCCCCGAACCACCGTCGCCGTAAAATGTTCAGACTCCTATAGAAACAACCTTGTTCCGGCTGAAGCGGGCAGTTAAAAACAAGATCATTCCGGGTGGCTAAAAAGGGTACAATGTAGGTGGTAACGATATCCAGAAAGTCACCCCTACTAGATGGAGTTTGCCTCGCAAAATCGTATTATTATAACGTTTCTTACCATGGTAGGGTTTTAATATCTTAATTATTACCGCAAACACTGAGGTTAACGACTAAACTCACGCACAAGCCTACTCCCTACCTTTAAAGTGTTTCATAATAAGCGCTCACTGATCTATTAAAAGTCCCCCCTTAAATTTTGAGAATTTCAAATTAAGCGCCCACACTTCAAGCTAGCGCCCATGATAGCGCACTACAAACGACCGCGTGGTTTAAAATTGACACGCAGCTTATATGGTGTGTCACTTTCATTTTACACAACTTCAGTTTTTAAAAACGTCTTTTCACAATATGTAAAAACCAAATCCTGGCTTTGTTTTATACCTCGGAAAGAAAGTTAACACTAGTGACATGCGTGTCGTTTTGTGACTGACCTATTTTTCCCGTACTTGGAAGGTATTGAGAAGAAAACTCGCCATTACCCGGGTTAGTTAGTTTGAATCGTTAACGACTTGGATGACAGCCAGTAGCAGGTCAGATCTAACAAAATCCCGGATACTTTTTCAACGGGCATTTTCTCCCTTTTCACATCGCAAATTTAGCTACTCGAATGCACAAGTCAGTTAGAGAGCACTGATTCAACTTTCACGTCGGCAACTTGCCTTGCGCTCTAGATAAGAGTCTTTCAATGGCGGTCGTGAAGAACAGTAAGGCCCTACCTGCATGAATGAAGTCAATTTTGAGATCCGAAACTTGTGGGTATTTAACGCTGCAGGTAAGAACATAATCTAAACATTTTCTCGATGATCTAAAAAATCTATTTTGGCGCGTAAAAATGGCGGGAAAATTTTGCGACCTGGCATTTACGAATGCGAGCTGGATTTTGAAAATGCGACCTGCGATTTTGGGTAGGTCGCAAAATGCGACCTGGCGATTTTAATAGCGTCGAGCCCTGTCAAATCTATTGTGATACATAATAACAAACACTATTACCAAGAGGGCGCTTTGTATGAAAACGTTTATTAATGGCAGGTTACCATATAGGAATGGTCTTCATTTAATTTATTCGATTTTGACTCGTTGCATTGGACGTATCTTGTACCTGAGCTGTGTACTCGACCTTATTCTAGACGTTAGCGACATACATGTAGTTCGCACTGGTAGACAATTTTTGACGTTATTCATTTATCTAATTTAATGCGATTCACAGCCAGGACACATACATGGTTCTTGTATTTTTAGTTCAGCATCCATCAATAAGTTGAGCTGGTGCCGGGTTAACCAGAGTGGGCAACGAGTTAGGTGCATTTTAGGAGGCAACAGTTAGAGGAGCTGGTTTGAAAATGCGGACTGTTCGCTCAAGATATACAACGGACTGCCTCATATGCAATATTCTCGATGAAGCTTTCGCTCGCCAGATCTCATTTGCCACGTTGTTTTTTCGTCAGCCAGGACTGTGAGCTTTCTCTCACTAGCTCGAAACGTTTTTTGTAGTTGAAACTACACTTAGTTCCTTGTATCATAACAGTTACAATGTTTCCAGTGCACTGCAGTGCCTAACAACATAAACATCATCCAAATATTAATTCACCGCAAGCTTTTAATCGCTGTAAAGAATTCTCGGTGCCTACGTTGATAGGCCTACGTGTCACCACGTTTCATCAAAACTCAGATTTACAAAACATTTGATTAGAACCCGTGACCTTAGTTCTTTACAAACTGAAAGTGAACATGAAATGCTCCCAAATGTAGAACAATATGTAGGTAAACTAAGAGCAAAACACCCAGCTCACTCTTCGTCATCTAAGTTCTGTCTATGTCAATTTATGTCTCCATCACCACAACTTTAAAAGGTTTAAGCAATGCGGTATATGCCAGGACAGAACAAGGTATTTTTGATTTTGTGACAACTATGGCTGAAGAAAACTCTCAGAGTGCCTTGCGAGGCTATATAGAAAAATGCAGTAGGGTTTTGGCAAGGGTTCTCGTCGTGGATATTTTAGATGAGACGAGACCTACAAAACACCAGAATTTGATGGGCTTTTATTAGAAATCGGCAATTGCAAAAGGTGTATTCTCAACTGTGTGCATCGCATGAAGCAAAAATAACAAACGGTGTTCCATTAGTCTGTAATACGAAAATTGTAACGATGTAATCCGTACTGCGTCACGGACTATTTAGCTAGTGAATACGCGTGACAGAGGGAAATTTTGTTTTCATGCCAGCTACAGGGTATGCCGAATGAAACTGACACGAAACACACTATCCGGTAAATCACAATCAAGGTCCATATTCGAGAGTCGACTCTGTTACGAATGTCAACTGAATCTCAAATGCAAAGGGTTATTTAGTTGAGCAAGTTAAAAATAATCATCAAACTTGGACTGTGTTGGGGAAACTTATGCATGTTTTTGTCAGTGAATTTCATGCATATTTAGCGTTACGAGTGGCCATTTCAAAAAGTTAAATTTTCAACTGTCAACAGTGGAAAATAAAGAATGCATTTGTTTTGACAGGACTGGAAATAACTCGATTCACATTCAGAATCACTTAGATCAAGTTATGTTCAATCATTGAGATATGGTGGGGTTCATCTTAAAACAGGCACTAGTCAGGAAATTGTAAATTCTGTATTTCTAATCCTCATTTACTGTAAAGAATGTTATAGAGAACTGCAGAATATGTTAGATTAGGCAACACAGCAAATTATTCAATATCTAAACAAACCATTTAAAACTTGGATATCGACTAGGTTCTGCTATGTTGAGAAGTCTAACAAAATGTAGGGAAGATACACTGTATCCCCAAGTTGAATTCAATAACAAAAACGATGATTGCAAATGAAATTATTGCATTTTAAATAACAACATGGAGCTTATTATCATCAAAGAAAAGTAAATGCCCCTACAACATTATGTTACCATATGATGCAGAAACAGTGATGTAGTGTACCGTGTACATACCCCTTTTTATAGTGTACAGTACGTGCCCCTTTTTGTGGTGTACATGCCCCCATGTTTACAAAAACCATGAAATTAAAATATTACTTGGTAACTGAGCAACATTCGTCAAAGAAATGTTATGTTAAACCAGTGTTTATCACAAATTTATTTGTTTTGAATAAGATATTAGCGTTTGTGTAGTGTACGCATCACTACATTTTAAGATGTGCCTATTTTCAAAGAATGACAGACAGGTATGCACATTATGATGTGCTATGTTTATTTTAACTCTGAATAGATTTTGTTAGTTAACTAACTCTCAGTAGATTCTTGGTATTTAATCACAAACCTGACATGTCGTTTGTGCAACTAATTAACTGTTCATAAGGTGAACACAGTGCCTTTATCCCAGTGTCCAAGAGATACCATTCTGCCCACACTGCCCTAGGCCTTACTTATTGTAAAAGAAAAGAGTTGAGATATCACCCTGCCACCGATCTTTATACCCACGAATAAGCCTCACTGTGTTTTTCTTGGCTTGCTGGGGTTAACAAAAGGTGTTCAGTGACAGAGCTACAGGTATTTGAAAAAGTTGACCTAGTCAGTGTGGTCTTGTTTACAGCATACCAGATTATAGGCACTAGATTTTAGAAGTTTAGGTTCCACTATTGTGGCATACACCCATGCTTAAATATTTCTTACTCTCGTACGTTTTTAAAATGCAAGGACATCTTCAGCCTGACAGTATGTTTAAGAGATGATTTAGAGGGATGAATAGTCCGGGACTACATTTCCCCTAGTTGCCACTCTTATAACTCACCACACCAATTAAACACCCAAGCGTTGGCATCCAAATAGAAATTTTGCAAAAATGGGAGAAAAGAAAAAATTCCAGTGATCACTATAGGAAATGAGTGTATCTGAATAGGACCGGGGAAGACTTTTAGGTAGTAGAGGAACAGGGTGGTATGGGTGCTTGGCCTGACAACAATGGACGCTTTTTCAGTCGGTGCTACAGCCACTGACTACTATGCATAAGCGTAGATAATGTTCACTGTCTAAAAGGAAGCATGAATCCATACTTGCAGACAGGCAGGCATACACAATTTTCAATATATCGTGGTTTTCTCCATCCCTGCTGAACTGTGACGTTGGAAATTCTTAGTGTGAAGCCGTTACGAAAGCCGTACGAGAGGGTCTAATTGACAATTTCTTTTTGTCAACGAATATTATTATTCTCATGAAATAAAGTGATATGCGTCTGGATCTCAGAAGGTTTGTAACGTAATATTACTCCCATCAGTTCAGAAACCACTAATTTGCATATAATAGGTACACAATGCAGACCGTTAAATAATCAAACTTCGATAAACATATATTCAGCAAAAACCATCAAGCGACGGACGAGGGCCCAAACAGATTGAGAGACAAAATGTTTTGTGCCTTATGGCAGTGTTAATGTACAATTTAAACTCTTACCGTTTTCAGTTCTGCCTCGCTGACAAGTAAACTTCCCAATTTCTTGTTAGTAGCCA
This sequence comes from Phoronis australis, assembly GCA_002633005.1. Classification (NCBI taxonomy): domain Eukaryota; kingdom Metazoa; phylum Phoronida; family Phoronidae; genus Phoronis; species Phoronis australis. Next base: position 7,564 of record NMRA01001072.1, on the reverse strand, counting down.
TATCTAAGTCTGGTCCTCAGAATCAGTTGTTCTACACCCAGTGACTGTCACGCGTATAAAAATACACTGGTGGATTTTACCAGAAATTTCCCTGAGTCATTGCTAAGTAGGTTATCGACGCTATCAACAAATGGCGGGTTGCGATAGGGAGAATCGAGGTCAAGTACTTGACCTATATTCTACAGCTACTGACGTCGCACGGATGGCGCGATATGTAACTGGTGACCAGAGTTCATGAACCAGGAAATATATGTCCCTGGCGAGTGGCCATTGGAAAGTCTGTGTGTCTGGCGTTGAATCAACTCTTTGTTTAAAAACCCTTTTTGTAATATTTATCAATAATACAAACATGTATGAGTGAAGGTGACAGCGGTCAAAATGTCTGCAAACCTTTCGCGGTTGCTCGGCCTAAGTGCGGATGTATTCACAGCAGCATGTGACTATGGTGACCGGCATCTAAGTTAATCAAAAATGCAAATTTTGCAGTTCAATCGTCTAATTTATCAGCCAACTCATTGTTCAATACTTGCCAAATTAACGTTCACCCAATAAACAATATCATTTCACCATGCAAATTCTTGAAGTTATGGCAAACACGACTGAACTGAGATTATGAGTGCCCCTATTTGAAACCTGGTGATATTGGAAATTAATCCTTTATGTCCAAATACATCAAGAGCTTTCTTTTGATAATTCACGTTTAGCTGTAATCCCCTGTACTGTTGAGATTAAACTCTCTCATCGGGTATTCTTCAATGGAGAAATTTATACCAAGCTACGTGTTATTCAATTTTTACATGATGATTTTTGGATGGTGTTTTAACCCTGGGTTCACTTTGGCCTGCAAAACAAATCTATTCTACATGACATGAGTACAAATTATAAACATGTCACGTTACCTACATTTATAATCTAATCAAAGGCTAAAGCAAAGTGCAGTTAGACTTCAGCATAACTGAATGATATACATTCATTTCAAGTTGTATGACAATCTATAACTAAGAAACGAAAAGGTGAGGTTATGAAATTGTTGGCAACTGCAATAAACTTCAATTCCCATTGTTTTTTATCAACTTTAATTTGTTTACGAGGTTAGCATGATGGCAATGCAGAAACTTTACATAATGAGCAGCGCTAGTTGTATTTCCAACCAGCGGGTGGAGCAAAGCCCAGTCATGTCACCTTATTATTGCTATTTGGAGATTCAACCTGCGCAACCACGGTTAGTATTCAAATTTAAATCTCACAAGCATGTTGGTGCTTCTGCGTTTTAAAAATAAAGCAAAACCAAGAATCTCTACATTGGCTTGAATAAATGGCAACAAGAATTTGTGAGCTTTTCATTAAAGCCTACTATACAAGCACATTGGCTAAACTAAGGAGATTTTTATCTTGCTTCAAATTCGAACCCTGATAACAGCATTAGGCCTATTAAAAATACAACGTAGGAATCAACAACTGGTCGGACTTCAAGACGACTTTCCCGTACTGCAAGACTAATTGCCCGTACTTCAGAAGTAGCTGGAATAGTGCAAGCAACTTAACTGAGGGAAAAGCAAAGTCATGTAAGTCTCCATAAGATTTAATGCGCATTAATACCAGACCACGTGACTACAATAACACATTTCATGTTCTTAAAATTCGTTTTTATTTATCCAGTAGAGCTCCTTAGAATCACTGAGACTATCTAATGCCGATTTAATCACATATACAAAATATGGTATTTCTTTTGTTGTTTTGTTGTCATTCAACCATAAATTGATTGACGATACAAATTACTTAGTTTACTAATTAGTTAAGTAATCTGTCTATTAGTTCACGAAGAATTCCATTGTTACTCTGTGTTGATCTTTGCATTTTGATAACACTCTTGACTTTTTGAAATGAAATTCTTTTAACCTTGTCAGGTATGGAGAATCATAACTTATGAAGAAATTTAATGATTTGCTTTGCTATAATCATACACCATCACGAGGTGCTGCAGGCATAACTAATGTCATGACACGTGTGCGGTTGGAACAAAAACAGTTAAGTGGCAGTAAACAAGGTGACACTAATCTCGTTAACCTGGTGTCGCAGTAGAGCTCAGGTGGTGGTTGACCATGTGGATAATTTTAAACATAATGTATTACGTTTTAATTTCTTTATACTACGCCTACCAGAAGAAGTACCCATGGCCGGATTCCTGAATCGCTTAATCGCAGATGAACCTTTGTTTGACAATGTTAGGGCCGATTACACCGCAAAATACTCTTAAAGGCGAAGGCAACCCTTTTTCATGTCATTTTGAGCTAAAATAAGGTTGGTTGGTTATCGTAGACATATTTTCCACTTAATTACAGCTTTTCGTAATTTTGTTAATTACTCGTCCGATACTCCGGAAGTGACGTTTTAGGAGGCAAGCATTTCGCGCCAATTTGTTTTCATAAAGTCTGACTGTGAGAGCTACCGAGTCATTGTTCTACCTCGGTTGTGTTAAGTTACGTCGTCGTTTGCTTTCATTTACTAGTCAGTCACTTCCCTTACCCACAGTCAGTCATGACTGATCGTTCAGTCATGACTGATTTGTGACTGATAAGTGACTGACCAATTCAGTCATGACCAACCTGTGACTGAACAAATGTCTAACACAGGTGGTGTGACTGAATTATGACTGAATAGTCTTAGAATGCATTAGATATGACTGAACA
>NMRA01001071.1:0-60114 GCA_002633005.1 Phoronis australis | reverse complement strand
CACAATAAGATTTTATTAACGAGCATTCTTCACACCTGGCACGGGTTGAAATTTTGGAAAGAATTGTTAAGAGCATGGAAAATGATAACAAGCCAGTCCTTGACCTTCTTTGATCTATCACTAAGGCTTTTGTTTCAATTACTCTTTCAAATTTTACTTGAGAAATTATAATTGTATGATTGCCGTTCAATTTTAAAATGAAGACGTAATTATTTTTTCAATCGTTCTCAATTTGTTAAATTAGAAAGTATGAAATCTGAAGCGATTCCAATTGCACAAGGTGTTCCTAGAGTTTCCATTTTAGGACATCTCTTACTCAACAATTATGTGAATGGTCTCACGTTTTGTACTGACTTGTTTAACTGTATTCTATATGCAGATGGCAGCTCTGATCATTGGCAATTATAATGATATTACAATTCAGGACTAGAAATATGTATCTGATCAGCTATTCCTCAATTTAAACAAATCCAAATATATGATTTTTCGTTCCCGTCGTAACTCTAAATTTAATTTCAGTATCTCAATTACAAAACTGATAGAGAAAGGACTAAAACATTCAATTGGTTAGGAATAATTATTCAAGAAAATTTGTCTTGTGTAAATCACATCCCTAGCTTAAATAGTTTAATTTTCTGGTGTTTTAAACACTGCATCTCATATTCAATGTTGAGTCTATTGTGTAACATATTGCTTCATCTGTATTATGGAATAATGGTATGAAACAGCGAACGTAAGCATTATTTGGTTTCGAAAGAAAGTTAATTAGAATTGGAAATGCTTGCAAATAATTATAATACTCACTCTGAGCCCTTACCCAATAGAATATTTATATAAGGCACCCGTTATCAAATCCTGTTATAAATGTGTTACTAACATGCTACTGAACTATTTCGATACTTTCAACATTACCGCTCGTTCTATCATTTGCCAAGATTACACCTGACAAAGAACTCTATTACAAACTTCTGTTCTAAGAATCATTTTAAATAAAATTCTGTATAATATTTTAGATAACCGTGCTGTGTCTTTGACAAGGTTTATACGCGTATTATAGAAATCGTTGCTTTGATGATTATGATCTTGATTACACCAATGCCAACTGCTATGTTTGTAAACCTGCTTAATAGTTTAGTTAAGACTTCCAACGGCGACAAAATACTATTTGTTGTTTGAGTGAAAATTTCATTTCGCATGTCTGTTTATTTGTTCGCCATATTTGCTGCGTATCTTTTATTTGTTTTTATTTACCATTGTGTAATTTATGGGTGGCCCTGCGATACGATGGAGAGCATAGTCTTTCACAGGCCTGGGTCTTCCGTAATTCAATATTCAATTCGTCGTTTTGTTTTTTAAATGACACGATATCAAAGCACTACTGCTCCAACAATTCGCTCACAGGCGGAGAGGCGGGGTACAGGACGTTTGATGGCGGGAAAACTTGGTATTACTTCGGTACATGCCCAATTGCAAGAAGTATAGAAGTTGTCCATAAGGTGTTGAAGATCCGCAGGTAAAGTACCGTTATCAGAAACTTGTATAGGTAGCACCTAGACAGGGTTGAGCTCAGCAGATGCAACTAAGATTCTCGAGCAAAAAGCTAGCGTGATCACGTGTTTTGAGTGACGTAATAATGACGACTTCTCGTGAAGTTTTGCGTGATCATGCGTTTTCGCTAGGGTCTCTGATTTACGGACAGCACGGCCGTACAGTTTATCCTACTTGCACCCTGAATGTAATTTTTGTAAAATAAAAAGCAATTGCAGGCGATCCAGTACTCATTGTACCAGACGTACGCGGACAGCTCAGGCGGGCCCCTTAGATTAATCTTGGAATCAGTTTATGCTTCATTGACTTATAACTCAGACATACTATATATATCTAAGCTTATGGTGAACATTTAAGTCCCGAAACTTTTGCTTATAATATTTGACATGCGCAGTTCAAGGATAAAAATACCGGCAGTGACCGGTTAACTTTGTTTACTCCAAACGGTGGGGTTTGATTTGCATGTAACAAATTTGCGTAGTTTGCAACACCCTGGAACGCGCCAAGTACGTCATTAGACTGCTTGCTAAGTAACGAAGATCACCGTAATGTTCACAAGCGTGAATTTTGCAAGAGACTTCCGTGTTTTAAATTTTTAAAAACGAAGTTTGAAATAACCGGGAACGATCTTTTAGTATGTTTTTATTATTGGTTGTGTAGTGTATTGGATTTGGCTACGGTAAATCCTACTAACCATGGGATCTCTGGCCAGGCTTCATATGTTGTTTTGTAACATGTCATGCTGGAGCGATGTGCAAGGATCACCAGTGTGTAGTGGAGTGAACAATGACTGATCTCAAACAGGTGCGCTACACTCTTCAAATAGTACATGTACAAGTTTTTCGACATTTCGCATACGATACACATAAATGCATTTACTCAGTCTCTCATTGGTTCGTTGCAATCCATTTGACGTAGCAGTGTACAGGTGTATAAATTTGATTGATTGATTAACTCCCTTTTTAATTAACAACGTTGTTTTCGTGCATATAATGGAAAGAAACGAGCTCGAGAACGTTGCATTAATATAGATTATTACATGCTGTAGCGAAGTCGTTATCCACCGTTATCTAGAGGTCGAGTGGATTTTGGAGTATTATCGCGTTAGCCCCGAGGGTGATAATTCTACAAAATTCACGAGGGCTCTAGAGAAGAGGGGTAACGACTGAGAATATGTAAAAATCTATTTATACCACATACTGAACGAGAAACATTGAATCGATCTACCTTTCTCGACTCTCCTTGGCTTTCTATGTCAGAGGCCCGGGGTCGGAGGTCTTGACCTTTTTAAGAAAAGCAGAGCTATTTTTGTCAAATAATGCTTTTACTCAAAACCAATTGAAAATAAAACAAAATAGAAATAAAGTAAATCTATAAATTAAGGTTTAGAAACTATTATAGATTACTACACATGTTATCACGTTAAGCTTCGACCGGAAAAATATTGTCTGCTAAAGTAGGTTACCACTAGTAACTGACTATAATGCTCAAGTCAAAGGATCCCGATGACACGATACCCGCATTCAAATTGGAGATAGGTGATTTACAAGTGAGAGAACACGAGAGAAAATTTCACTGATTTACAATATCGTTTTTATGGTAATTATGCAACTTATTTTTCATAGCGTATCAATGTCGGTGCAATGCCCTTTGCTGAACATGCGATTGTTGTGCGTACTCATTTAAGTCACAGGCGCTCGAATTTCCCGATGACTCATAACCAGTATAAGAAACATAAAGGTTGGACACTAAAGCTTTGCCGAGCAGAGGCTCCCAACTTCAACTGTCCAAAATACAAATAAAATCTGCGTTCACCTCCCTCAGTCTGGTATTACATAAACATTCGAAGCCTTATCTTTCCTTGATCACATTAATTGTCCTCATGAGTGGTGAATTGGAGATGGAATTTTCAAAACAATCTCAAAACTCTGAATTTAAGGACCTAAAATAGTAAAAATGGCGGATTTTAGTTGTGCTTCAACTTGTGCACCGGTCGTAGAGTTTGAGCTAGCAACCTACATTTCAAATTTCATAACTCTAACCCAAAACTTAACTGACTGAAAATGTCAAAGTTAGTATTTTAATGATTATTTGTAATTTTATTCCACTGACAGCTCATTTTAACGCATAACTTAAAATTTTATTGCATAAACTGTCTTATACCACAACATTAGCGTCAAATGGCAGATACAACCATGTAATAACCCATAAAGTTATCTCACTCGTGAGATAACGATTTGGCGGGAAACCGAGGACGGAGTCGAACCCGGTACCCTGGAGTTTGGAGGTCGCCGACTTAACCACTACACCACACAGCGACTGACGTCATCAAGAATGAAAATAGAATACTTAAATGAGCACGCGCAATAATCGCACGTTCAACAAACCGCATTGTACTGTACTTATACGCTACGAAAAATAAGACACAAAATTTCCATAAAAATGATATCTTAATTCAGTGAAATTTTTCTCTCATGTGCTCTTACTTGTAAATCACCGATCTCCAGTTCGAATGCGGGTATCGTGTCTTCAGGATCTTTGACTTGATAATTATATTTAGTTACCAGTGGTAACCTACTTTAGCAGACGATAATTTCCCGGTCGAAGCTTAGCGTGAAAAAAAACGTGTTTTAAGCTATAATAGTTGCTTAACCTTAATTTAGAGATTCATTTCATGTCTATTTTGTTTAAATTTCCAATTGGTTTTGAGTATAAGCTTTATTTGACAAAAATAGCTCGGCTTTTCTTAAAAGGTCACGGCCTCCGACCGCGGGCCTCTGACATAGAAAGTAGTTACAAAGCCGAGGCGAGTCGAGAAAGGTAGATCGATTCATTGCAATGTTTCTCGTTTAGTATGTGGTATAAATAGATTATTACATGTTCTCAGTCGTTATCCCCTTATATAGAGCCCTCGACGATTTTGGAGAATTATCACCCTCGGGGCTAACGCGATAATTCTCCAAAATCCACTCTTGCTCTAGATAACGGGGGATAACGACTTCGCCATGTAATAATCTATATGTATCTTATTTCTCAACTTCATATCACGCACTTATCTTGGTTGAGGCACGACACACACTCGGCCAGGAAACGCAGTCCTTGCAAGTATTATAATGCGCGTGGCCGACGAGTCAACTCAATGGCTTTGGCTAAAAGTGAAACCTTTATAACAAGAAAACTTCGTTTATACCACAATATTAGCCTCGAATGGCAGATACAACCGTGTAATAAAACATCAAGTTATTTCACTAGTGGGATAACATTTTGGTGGGAAACCGAGGCCGGATTCGAACCCGGGCCTCAACAGTTGCGATTCGCCAAGTTTACCACTACACCACTCAGCGGCTGACGTCACCGAACGTGAAAATAGAATACTTAAATCGTGCGATAATTCTCCAAAATCCACTCGGGCTCTAGATAACGGGGGATAACGACTTCGACATGTAATAATCTATATTTATACCACAATATTAACCTCGAATGGCAGATACTACCGTGTAATAACCCATAAAGTTATCTCACTAGTGAGATAACATTATGGCGGGAAACCGGGGCCGGATTCGAACCCGGGCCTCAAGAGTTTCGAGTCGCCGACTTTACAACTACACCACTCAGTGGCTGACATCATCGAACGTGAAAATAGAATACTTAAATGAGCACGCGCAACAATCGCATGTTTAGCAAAGAGCATTGCACCGACATTTATACGCTATGAAAAATAAGACGCATAATTGCCATAAAAACGATATTTTAATTCATTGAAATTTTTCTCTCGTGTTCTCTCACTTGTAAATCACCGATCTCCAATTTTAATGCAGGTATCGTGTCTTCGGGATCCTTTGACTTGAGCATTATAATCAGTTACTAGTGGTAACCTACTTTAGCAGACTAAGGTCCTTGAATTTGTGATTTTGACATTCTTTTGGCATTTTTTTAGTCAAAGGCAATTTGAAGAGATCAATTGAAAGAAGGTATTCTAAGATTTGTTCCATGGCAGTTTCGTGGAGTCCCATGAACATTTGAGAAGAAAATTCTGAGCAAACAGATCTTGAGTGTCCAACCTTTATATTTTCTTAGTATTGAGTGACATCATTTGCGATCGATGAACAGACAAACTCAAGCGCCTGTGATTTAAGTATTCTATTTTCACGTTCGATGACGTTAGCCGCTGAGTGGTGTAGTGGTTAAAAGGGAACTGTATTTTATTCTGAATAAATTCTGGATAGTTTTCTATGAATTGTTGATTAATTTCACAAATAATTCAACACCAAAAATTAAACTTATGTTCTCTAACGAAGCTCAAAAAATTACCGGCTTGGACCGCTGCTTAGTCTCGTGACGTATTTGGCGGGGGCAAAGTCACTGTCCTGTGTTAGCGTGCAATCAAGTAGCGTTTTTTATATTGTCGGAATAAGAAATTTTAGTGTGAAATTTCGGGTCACAAGGGATACCTGTTTGAGCCGAGGCAACACAAAGTGATACCTAGTCATCGTCATCGTCAGACGAAAATTTGCCGGTGTAACTGGTGTCAGTGACTGTGCCGAGGGCAATGTGGACTCTAGCCATCCAGTCAGCCAGTTGTCAGCCAATACTCCGGCAGCTCTGTAAACTTGAAGGGTTGGTAAGTTACCGACTGTACCTGTATGAAGACTATCGTACCACTGTGTGTTGAGCTCCGTTAACCCCGAAATTTCAGACAGCCGTTGACTACCCGGGTATAGTTGACTCAGTTATGCTCGTCACCTCGTCGTAAAACTTAGGCTACATCAACATATAAAGCTAACGGACCGGCGGGGGCGCATGCAAAATCTGATATAGTCACCCGACACTTCCATTGTTCGTTGCAGCCGTTTAAGTGGAAAACAATCAAATAAACGTCCTTTGGTAGCATAATTTGCCGCCTTTTTAACAAAGAAGTGTGTTGTCCGTTTCAAGAACAGTACGCTCGTGACACGGCGCACGCGCCATTTCATAAAAATTTGAGACGTCTTTCGGGACATCATAACAGCTTCGCAGCACCAAGGTTGTTCTAAAATTCGGTTTGCTGGTGTAAAAATACTAAAAACTTGAAACAAAATGAAACAAGCTCCGATAATTTGTTATAACATGTACGCAATCTAGGTACCGTCAGCGACGAACACATGATAAAAGAATCAGGGGGAAAAGAAACTGGTAAAGGTCAGGTGACGTAATCGCAAAAAGCCGACTCAAGAAAACACATCATAATTTTACTAGCACCAGCCGATGAACGATCGCTAACATTTCCAACACCGGTAAATACAGAAGTTAGTTTACTCTAGGAACCTGTTTCCTAGGTTTACTCAAGGATGACTTAGTTTTAATGACATTTATTTGAGTCAGATTTTATTTGCACATTTTTTACCCATATCGGCTTAAACCTGTAGGCCTATATCTAGTATACACTGAGCTTTGGGCCAAGGCTTGGGTAACCCGGCGATGGTATGCGATGACCATCCCTTTAAAAGACGCCTTTTTCGAAGAGTTTGAGCAACCAGGTGCCATACAAAAAGGCATAGCGAACCTTTTACAGCACTGTGGCAAACAATAAAAAAATAAGGACGATTGATACAATGATAAATTACGATGTAAACTCTTCAAATATGACATAAGCAATGAATGTGCAAAGCAGCCGATAACCCGCCGTTCACGTCACTGACACATCAGCCAATCAGCGATCGCTTTCAGAATTCAGTGTTTTGACCATGAATACGAATTGGCTTTTGTTTGGCACGCAAGTCAGGCAAATGTGAGTTTTATTTGTATGTTAGAACCGATTAACTGCAACATTATTTTGACTACAGTCCCCTTTTAAGTCTCGCAACTCTTGAGGCCCGGGTTCGAATCCGGCCTCGGTTTCCCGCCAAAATGTGATCTCACTCGTGAGATAATTTTATGGGTTATTACACGGTTGTATCTGCCATTGGAGGCTAATATTGTGGAAAAAAGTTTAGTAACTGCAATTTTTGGTATAAATCCGATCAAATTTTTAGAGACATAGCTTCACACCAAAACAACTGTTTTTCAACACAAATAATAGCACAGTGTGAATCCGTTGCACGGGGTAGTTCTTGTCCACACAGCTTGGTTAATTAGAATAGACCAGCAGTAATGACCTTATCCGATTTCAGCCGAGTAAATTCTGAGAACAGGTAGTGGTTACATAACCGTGTGTGATGTCAGACCAGGGAGACAGCTGTGTATTGCAGTGGCTATAGGCAGTCAACCCTCCAAAATTTTGCTTGTTTCATATAATAATTCCTCTTAACTCCATTTGTTTTTGCCAACGAGGTGTAAAGACCAGTGTATCACAGATAATAAAGCCTAATACAAAATATTACAGTTTTCATTTTTTTCATTTTCAGCAGTGAGTAGGAAGGATGTTACCTTTTAATTTAACCACATATATAATTGAAATTTTAGTAGAGGTGGCGATCTCAATGACAGAATTACAAGATTACTTGAAATTGAAGTCTTGTGAACTTGTTTTTTTAAATTCATGTGTTAATTTATTGAAATAATAAAAACCCAAGGCATCAAGAAGTATTACCTGAAGAACAGTGAACATATTATTTCAGGCGTTCATTATGGCGAGCTAATTATACCATGCTTTGGTCACTGAGTCATAGAAATCAAAGAACAAATCAGAGGACGATTATGATTTAATCCACAGTTCAAATTAAAATCAATAGATAAACGCTTTCAGTTGGTATTATATATTAGAACAGTAAAAGACTTTCAAGGTAGTTGAAGGTCACATCTACACTACATCAGTCAAAGCTGAAGTAACCCCAGTACAATTAAGTTGATATGTAAGTCAAAATGATCTTGTCTTTTACCAAAATAAGTAACTTAGAATGCACCGTACTTAAGACCATTTAAGCGTTACAGACGTTATCCAACAACACGACAAATTTGCATGATATGAAAGTGGATATGCCTAAGTATTGCCATGGCGACCAGGTGTTTCCTTACCTTAAAGTGCGACAAGCATAATTTGAAAAATAAGTAGTTGCATGGAAAAAGATTGGAGGCTGGAAATTTCACAATCCAACATGGCCTATTACTCTAATTAAGAGCTTTTACATTTTGGGCCTTGTTAACTTGAATTAAGAAAGCAAAAAGTTACAACGCATGTACGTGAATTAAAAGAACAATTCATTTATGTAAAATTTAGAAAAATATTAATTATGTTGTGACACATAATCAAACCTTGAAGAGCAATTCACTTTCAAAGAAAAAACGATTTCAAAACCTTTTCGACTATTTTTTTAAGCTGAGAGTAGGGTCAACTGAATGGTATATTCACACTGCAATATTTAGAATATTCCTTAATTTTTTTGCACAAAATCATAAACATTGAGAAAAATTGCTTTTTGTAGCATCTTTCATCAAAATGTATAAACGTTAAAACTTCACCAAGTACAAAATAGCCGATTGAACATGCCCTTCAGTTCAGCAGAGATCTCCATGTTGTCGGTGCCGCCGGAAATGAGACTAAGTCCAACGGGAGTAGTGAGCACTTTTATCACTGAATAACTAACATCTGGTTGGCTGAAATCCAATGAAAACTATTGAATCGCTCAGAATAGTAGGTATAGATCTTTCTCACTAAATTTCATCGTGAATTATTGGTGAAAAGTATTTATACACGGTTTTAAACTCTTAACTTATGCCACTGTTGTCCAAGATGGCCGACCCGATCCAAACAATTGACTCAAATTTCGCCACCAAAATTGCAATAAATGTGCACTGCTTAACCCGATTTTGATAATTTTTATTGAGTGGGATGCATTATCTTTCCAATTATATTGAAGTATTTTTGCGAATCGAATAAAATGGTTGGACAGCCCTACTCTTACTGTTCATTCAGTCCAGCTACATGTAGCGATCGACTAGGCGAAAATTCATTGGAATGCAACGTCGGGTATCGAGCATCAAGCTATTCAGCACATCCACCTACAAACACTTACCGGTATGTTGCAAAAACTAGTGTAATTCAAGAGAAAAGCAATCTACTGGCTTCTTCTAGCACTAATCATTTCCGACAGTGTTCGTCGATGCTATCCGCCGTTTTGAATATTAGGTTGTCAAAACTAGCTCAAGGCCCACTTGCTTCTGGAAAGCGACGGCATGTACCGTTTCGAATACTGTCTAAAAGTTCACTCATCCTGGTTTACAACTATACTCGGATCACAGGCTGTCCTTATAGAAGCAGTCTATACAAAATATGGTCATTACATACTACCGAATAGGACGACGCTCCACTCGTGGACTTCGCAGTCTTCTTACTTGCCATGCAGTCTTGGATCAGTGGGAAACTTGTGTAAAGATACCCCAGCTCTTGGCGTATTGCCACAGCCTCCAACTACAAAACGGTCAGGCACTCTTCTTTAAATACTTACTCCAGTTTAAATCTAAAAATCCGTCTACATTTGAAAACAGTACTCCTCTTGGCACACAGCAATGGACACTGTGGACTCAGTCAGGCCGACTCTATAATGATCGGGTCAAGAGTCACATCCCTACTAACTACTGTAAAATGTTTATGGCAACACACACGACCATGTGCATGTCAGAGAATTAATTGGCAAAAGATGCATAATAGATCTATTCTAACAAACAGATAGTCCCAGTACAAACCTATGGACAGACTCGGCAGTGATCGCATCAGGTTCCTGATGTGACGTGTTTCCGAAGATAGCCGAAGTTGAAATTTTTCTGTTTTCAAAATTTTTTGGGGAAGTGGGAGCGTGTTTTCAACGAATAATAGAAGAATATGGGGTGTGAAATAAAAATGAATGTGGTTTATAAGCAAACTTTATTGACAGTCAACACATGTGTATACATATTAACTACAACTAAATAGCTTTGAACAAATCACTTTAAGTTATGATGTTTCAAAACATTTTTCTAAGTTCCTCCAGTCTGCGTGCCGGCATCTGTTGAAGATCGTAGCGAAATTGATGGATGTTTTACTCCTAACAAGCTATAGGAAAACGTTAATTTATGAACTTATATCAATGTTTGGATTGCAACCACCTGTTATGTATAGTAATTAGTCCACTCAAAATTATTCTGGCACAAGAGAAGATGCTGTGTGACAAGGGTGCGTTCCGTAGGTGCAAGAAATTTTCGAGTAAAACTAGTGCGATTATGTGCTTCGCTTGCTTGAAATACATGTCAGTATTTTGCGTTTTGCGTTTAAGGAACGCAACCCTGTCTAAAGCCCATAACATTACGCCCCACGTATTCTTTCAAGTTTTGCCAAATTAATTCAAGTTGTATGTTTTCGCCATTGGACGCTGCAGTGAGTTTAAATACTAACATGTGTAGTAAGCCCGTTTAACACGAATGCGTCTCAGCAAGGATTTCATGTGCATCTACTGCTCAGTGCTTTCCAATCCCGCTCCCCTCTTACCCCCAGCCCAATGCAACGCCCTCTTTGAAGTCCATTTATTGTTTCATGCTTTGGAAATTGAACCCTTAATTTTCGTTCTCAAGTGAATGTTGCGAATACGGACTGAATGGAGCTCACTTCAATGCTTCAATAAGAATTGTCGCCTCCCCTTGTTTATTCTATCTGGGTTTGAAGTGTCTTCGGCTAGACCACGTTAGTGCTGCGTGGAAATTGAAGCCAAATTCCTGGATCCGCCCTGGTTTGGGAAATGAATTTGTGCCTTGCTGGTATAGATACCGGCACTATTTTCATCAAAGTCATAAGAAAAGCGTTTAGAATGTTTGCGCGTTTACTGTTTTGCCGGTAGTTTTTGATGCTTTTCTTGTGAAAAGTCGCGTCTATTTTGTTGATTATAGGTTTTAAGTGATTAAGATATAATGGTTATCTTGCGTTTAAGAATATAGCGATGATTCATTTAACTTCCTTAATTAATTTCATATTTTCTATTTCTCATTTAGATACAAGATAAAATACTGCGAATGTTCACGGGCAGGTAAGTTCTTCCTCGGAAACAAGAGAATCAGTTTAGCATATACCAAATAACGCATATCATGATAGTGTATACATACTGGCAGTTACTTGCAACATAATTTAGTGGGGTCTGCTCTCCATATTTTACTTTCATTAATATATAAATTTTAATTCAAACTTTCGAGGTTTGACGAAGATTATAAAACATAACCATGGTTTAAGAACTAAGGTTATGAGGGGCTCTATCGGCGTTCTGAAATTTCTACTGCTGTAGTGTTTATAGCGCTGAAAGTATTATTTTCTGAAAGTAGAAAACATGCAGATTTGGAATTTAGACAAACTGGCAATAATGGGTCACGTGACCATGTATTGTAGTAAAATTCAGTAAAAAAGATAGATTAGCAAAACAACGGTATCAATACATTGTATTCAAGATAAGATGAAATATCAAGTACATGTTGTTACGGATTCCTTAATTATCGTTGCGCATTCGTTTGAGTGATGCAACTTTTGCGGTGTTACATTAAAATAGTAAAACTCGTTTTTTCGATATAAATTCATGCAAAAGGAGAACATTTTAAAAATAATCTATATCAGTTTATAGAAATATGTAAATGTTTTCAGATTTGTGTTCATTAGGTCACGTGATGTGGCCAGCAGATGTAGATCAGACTTGAAAATCTTTGCAATTCCTAACTGTCTTTTTGGAGAAAAGTGTATGAAGCATACTTTGTGAAAGTCTCATGTAACTGTGATCAGCTCTTTCATAATACGAGTTACAATGCAAGCATGGAACAGACGTCAACTCAAAGTAAAAACGCGCCCTCTATAAGAAGTAGCAAGACTCTTTACTGCGTGATTTTTTCTTTTACAAACTATACTTCATAATAATATATTTTGTATTCAATTGAAGCATTTTCATATCAAATCATTTAATATTTTCTCCTTGTTTTTGTCTGCAGTGGAATTAAAATCCTGTTCACGGCGGCGTTACGTTTCGTTTCAGCTAAACCGCAAGCAAGAATGGGTCATGAAATGGCTTATGGACACTGGAAAGACTAAAGCAGAATGACATCGACAATACAGTCAGGTGCTCTTGATTTCTGCATGAAATCATGTCATACCAGGGTTGTTATAGCACCCATCTTAATTGTACTTTCAATAAGAAATAAAACTAGATGTTGTGACTTAATTAGTTTGGCTATAAGTTTTGAAAAATATTATCATTGTTCATGCAGAGGGAAGTATTGACTGTAGATATGAAGAACGGGCCTTCGTGTAAAGGAGAGACCTAGCATGGGATAGATAGACGAGAAATAGGAAAAGTGGGCCTTCACGTGTGAAATGCGGACCCCAAAACACAAGTCGATAATTGCTGAGTGGTCACTTCATTCTAAACTCGCTGAACACATAAAGTAACACAAAAAGCGGGTTCAATGAAATAATCTGACGTCCCTTTTTCATGTGACACTTAAAACAGTTAACTGTTTTGAATGACGCAACAAGAGTATCTATATATATATATATATATATATATATAGATACTCTTGTTGCGTCATATATATATATATATATATAGATGTGTCTGGGTGTGTGTGTGCGTATGTGTGTATGCGTGTATACATACATATATATATATATATATATATATATATATAGAACCCTGTGCAGAATGTACTGAAAACTTGAAGAATGGCGCGGATGTTTATGGGAGGCTTCGCTGTAATATTAGCTGAATTGACCTTCGCCTTTCAGGACGCACAAAGTGTGTACGCCAGTCACCCGTGTAAGTATTTAACCTAGTTACAAATCCAATATTTACTGAGCCTACGACAATGTTCACGATTAATTATTTTCAACGATATTGCTGTCGTGTTATCAACAAAATTCTGCGTACAGCTGTAGCCTAATTTTTCTAATCCAACATTTATAAAAAATTCTGCCACCACAAGTTTTTCTAAAGACGGGGTGCAATGACTTTGGAAATAAACAAAAAACGTATAGGCTTCACACAATGAGATATTTCGAAGAAATGTCATATACGTAAACCACAATTAGTCCGGTAGCCGGAAATGGGTATCTGGAATTTCTCAGTATTATAAGATTTTTAATTGTTTCCTGTCTACTCGCATCCCACACCATGAACCTTTGGCATTTTTAATATTTAGACCGTGACGCCATTATGCAAAATTATATTCATGCTTTACGGTTTCCTCACCAAGCACAGCGGGTAGATTATTTAGAGGTTTCACCCATGTCCCTATGGAGCTACTTTAGAGGTGGATACGTCGCGAATGTGCATAACTTATGCAAATTAAGGCAAACATCAATAAAAATTCTACTTGTGCACGTCCTCCGTATCAGACACCATTGGTATTTGCACCCATGCTTATGTGGATAGTTAATTTAACGGAGCTACTTTATTGACGTTGTAGCTTCAGAACAGAACTGGTTCTAATTAATCTCGACAGCACTTTTTGCAAGTCTACTCGAACGAAACGCTCGACGTAATATCTGTTCTACGCTCCAGACAATGCTGTGAAGCCTTGACTTTTAATCGTGATGAAATCCTGATAAACTTCCAGCGACTATTACACTCGTTGTTTCAATAACCTACTGTCTCTATTAATAGCTGGCTCTTTGTTAACTAAAGTTGAAAATGCTGATCCTCTTCACTGCAACTCAGCTGTAACTTTAACTGTAACTGTATCGCCAGCTTTAGCGCAACTTCGTCAGCCATTAACACGTGACTGGGAATTTATAGTCTCTAACAATAATCTGGAAAGCTTCACTAATTCAGGGCGGATTGTTAAACTGTGTAGAAGCTGTTACCCACTTATTCTACAAACATATTCTAGGTTCTAGAATGTTCCAAAGTATGGTCCTATATTAATCGCTAGCATCCTGGAATCTTCTAGAATGTTCTTTACTTGTCCATTGTATACAAATTACATCATCACTTGCTAGAGCCCATGCGTCGATATGAATCAAGTGCTATCTTCTGAAAGACAAATAGAATAGTAAAATAAAACCTTTTTAACTAAACCAGTGTCAGTCGTACTTCTGACAACAGCAACATGCTCCAGACGTAACGATCCGTTAGGTTTCCTAAAATTGACAGTTTTGGTTTCTTCAGAGTTTTTGGTCTTGTCTTTGATTAAAATCGTGGTTGAACAGAGAAGCTTCTTTAGTTTTCACAAACTGTTGCGTTTAATTAAAAAGATAGGAAACTCTGTTTCGACGAATTCAACCAATCCCCGTTCTGTCGCCTGCTAATGCATCATGGTTGTCAATCTCGAACGATAAAAGCTGGAATCAACCAACAATTTATACTCCCTTTGTTACACATTGGATTTTAAGGTTCTTGGCGGTGTTCTTTTTCGGCAGTAAACCCCCTGAACCCCCCCCTGTAGATCCGCCTCTGAGCCTTATTCTAGTTTACCTGGCCTTGATATCCAATCTCCGTGATAAGACTCGAATCATACTCAAACTCACCGCACTTCACTGCCGCCAATTTTTAAAGTCCTTCTTACTGGCGAATACTAATCCCATGTTGACAAGTCATTACAAGGGTCAAAAGCAGCTGTGGGGTGGGGATTGCCGTGATTGAAGTGCGTGTGCAACGGTTTGGCATTAACGGTAGTCCGACTGCCCGGGACAGCAATTTGTTGGTCCGGACAAGCTCACGGACGAGCTGCTTGTCCGAGAGTACAAGTTAAATTTTTGGAAACTATAGTAAATTTGGACGATCAGAACTTCTTCGAAGCGGCAGGGATAACTCACTTGTTTAGTCATCAGTGTCGGTAATATGCGGTGCATGGCAAATCGGCAAAGTGTTGTTTAGATAATGCAGGAGCTCATGACTGGACGCGATCCAAGGCACTTGTATTCGAATAGTTCTAGCCAAATACACGGCAGTATCTCACGTAATCTGGCAAAGTTTTGATTTTAGCTAGGTCCTAGCGTAGTTCCAACCTTTTTTAACTCATGCCAGTTTTAGTGAAACCGGGACATTACCTTACTATAGCGGTAAAATACGTATTCCCCTGCCCTTTATTAAAGGAAACACAGGCTTGACAGGGATATCACGTCCGTGGCCAACCTTTCTGTGATTTCCCGTGACAGTACACGAAACATAACCACCATGTGCATTGAAATAAAAAAGATGTGGTCCACTGTGACTCCAAGCCAACTTGCGTCGCTGTACCCGTCTTGCAGTGGTAAACGCATGTTTTTAATAACTTCACTCGTGACACCAAAATGGAAGCGCCAAACCAAAGCCAAGAGCGCAAAAAATCAACTTGTCTTTAGCGCAAGTCAAACATTCTGTCCACGCTCCACGTGGATAAAAAAAAATTTTTTTGAACTTTTGATTTGCCTGATGTCTTTTTACAAGATGTATTTTTGCTTCATTATTTTGGCACCTGAGTGAGCACCCCTATTGCCTAAAAGTGTATCGTCCGATTGCTGGGCACGTGCGGTGTCGGCTTTGAATTCAAAAAGAAATACTGTATACAACGTATATAAAATGTTACACAGTTCAAAGTATTCAATAAGAAGACACGTCAATCGTTAGCATGTGTTTGGTTGTCTAAGTTCAAAGTATTCAGTAAGAAGACCTGTCAATCATTAGCACGTGCATGGTTGTCTAAGTGGCCATTGGGAAAAGTCAACGGCTCACTGGGCAGCTTGTAAAAAACATGTAAACTTGGGGCGTGTTCACTGGTGAAATCCAAAACCAAATACTCACTTCAATTATTAAACTTGTGCGAAATTTAAAAGTTGTGTAATGTATGCTCTTACATATGTTTATTGAGCTTGTGGTAACAGGTATAATGTGCGACATTCATATATGTTTAAAAAGTATAATTTGAGTTTAATTACCAGCGGACAAGTCTCGTATAGGTCAGGACAAGTACATTTCATGTCTACTTGTCCGACTAGGCAAAAGTAAAACATAAGTTAATCCTAAAGACGAGGAAATTAAAAAAAAGTTTGCTTCCCTAACAGTTTAGTCATCGATAATTCTTCAATCCCCTAATGATATTCCAGATTTTGTTTTCCGTCCCGTTCACTGATGAACTCTGAATTCCTGCCTATAGTGTAATACGTGTAGTGTTTTTAACTCACGCGCCAAACGTCAACAAATCTGATACATCCCAATCAAACGCAAAGATACAGTATCAACGTTTTGACATCAACGTAGGCCTACTTGTAAGGCAATGGGTTCTACGCAACACTGAGAACAGGGGTTGACCAGTAATCAAACAACTGCTCTCCAAAAACATCGTCTACTGAAGTTTCGGGCTCTTTACACCGACCACCGCTGGCAATTAAGGTACAAACTTTGAGATTTGACCTCCCGCCGTCACAGAAAATGTTCAATTCGAACTCTCCCTCAAAAATGTTGGTTGCAGACCTGTGATATGGTAACTGGCCGACTCCCGTACCGGGGCCACCGGCCCACCACTGTATTAATGAAAAAGAAAATTTCAATATGAAGCCGTCAATCGTTGTTGTGACAATACTATTTTTAGGAGTAAATGAGCCAGTGAATAACAGTTACAGAGCACTCAGCATTCCACGTTACTCCTGCCATTGTAGCGAGAGCTGACGATAATATAGGTGCTAGTCTCGATGCGAATAGAGGGAGCGCTGAATCAACGCGACTTTTCGTGATTTTGCATCTCACATCATAACTGAAGTCGAGTACGATTCTCAGATTTGGTTACGTTTGGAGTCTACTCGAAATGCGACATTAAATACGATTTTTTTTAGTATGACTCCAGTGAGCACAGGCGATTTTGAGTATGAAATCTCGAATATGAGTATGAACCTGACAGAGGTTGCAGACTGGGCCTCGGAGTCACAGTCGACGGAGGTGAGGTGCGGCAACTTTGACTTAATTCATTTCCAAAACATTTCTATAATAAAATACAGTTGCATGTTTCCTGCAATAGTTATTCGTTTAAAATTAATTTTTGATCAGATTTCAAATAAAATAACTTTATTAACCGCTTCTGGGCTAAACATTAGTTGCAACAACACCCGGCAACAGTGTACACAATCGCTTGTCTTAGTGATAGAAGCATACATTTTCCACAATGCAACTGCGGCGGCAAAATCAAATATGGCGGATTTGCACATTCGCTATTAGTCTCGACGTTTGTTCATCTCGCAGCAGGATTAAGGCGCGAACTGGTAACCTGGTGCGCATGTTATTCTTTCAAATTGGTTAACCAGTTGTTAAATATCAGCCAACATTTCCTACAACTACTTCTTAACTCCTGACGTTGTTACCCATATGACAAATTCCTAAATCAACATATCCCGTTTCTATTGGCTTTTCTGACTCCTGTAACCATTTCATTCTCCGTTCCAGTGCATGAAAAGTAACCGCTGCATTTTTATTAGCTTATATAACGAAGTGTGTCAAAGTAAATCGAAATTCATACATCAACTCCCGATGGTGCGTGTTTATACGCGAAGCAGAAGATAGACAATTTACTAATTATCATTTTACATGCCTGACATGCACCTTTTTCCTTCGTGGTTCTCTGATGGGGGTATTAACGTTAAGAGAATTGACGCCCTTTTACTTCTTAACAATCTGAGGAAAAAAGTTGCCAAAAACGAAAGACATTCTTTATATCTGTATTTAGTAAGTACAATGCGACTGTTTTGAATATGATATCGCGACAATTCGCCCTGGAAAAAATACAACTACCTACCAAGGGTTAAAAAGTATGATTATCAGTCATAGAGCTAAGATAAATACAATGATAAAATATTTTGTTGGCAAAACAAACCACCCAGAATAAGGAAAAATGTGGCTGTAAATACCCATGAGAACGACGGTTTGTCAGCTCCTGATATAAATATTATGTACAAGTCGTTACTAGTTGGATGGGTTACGCGTTGCTTAGGTGGAAACCATGAAGTTTTTAAAGTGTCTCTAAGGTATGTTTTCAAAACATATCGGGGTATTTTGATCTTTAAATCAAATTATGATTGTAATTTGCTGTCTCTGACAAATATTATTAACTTCTATCATGACATCTTGATTGCTTGGGAAGAAATTATTGCTCATTTACATAAGGATTTAACAATTGTAAACCAACTAGTGTGGAATATCAAAAACGTATTGACTAATGGGAGGGCTGTATTCTTTAATAGTTTATTTGGGGCTGGTATTTGTTTGTGAAGGATTTTTTGAATTTTGAAAATAAATTTCTGACATCATAGGTTGTGAAAAATAGATATAAGCTTTCAAATTGGATTCATTATCCTGTTTCATGAAACCGGCTACAGAGACCCGAACTACATTCTGTACTACAGAGGCTCAGACAGGCTTGTCGGGGAGCCCCATTGTGAACATTGGCATACCGCGTGTTCGTGGAGAGCCCAAAGAACAGAGAGAAGGTACCTGTGTGGACTTAGACACAGATGCATCGGGCCATCCGATGCCCTTATTAGTGAAGCTTAGACATGTGGACGTATACCTGAAACATTGCAGTTAATAAATTTTTAAAAAATACATTATTTCGGAGAATGACACATGGTCATAAGTGCGTACATATGCTGTGCGTGCAGAATAATACACATTTCTTACGGTATGAGCACAGGCCTGCAGAACGTACTAAATCCCAATGACGTGTGGTCAAGATCCAAAACGTTACACTAATTATTCGTAAGAAGACAGATTGGATATCTGCAAAATTCCAAGCGCGTTTTAGTTGTTAGCGCGTACTGGTTTTACACGTTAACGCTTTCACAACTGAGACAACATGCTGGTAACCAAGCGAACGAACACAAAATCGCCACCCCAAAACCACCACTTCCCTGCCTACGCACGAAGAATGCAAATATTAGATACTGAAATGAAATTGCCTACCGATTCTGAGAATGTGATCCAAAAGTACCGTCAACCGACTATCTTTTATTTCAAATCTGACTTGTTTGGGGGTTACCTGAAATCGCTGCCAATTTCTCAGTCGCTGATTTACGGACAGCACGTCCCTGCAGTTTATCCTACTTGCATCCTGAATGTAATTTTTGTAACATGAAGAACAATTGCAGGCGATCCAGTACTCATGGAACCAGACGTACGCGGACAGCTCAGGCGGACCCCGTAGATTGATCTTGGAATCATCATAGCTCAGACATACTATATATAGCTGAGCTTATAGTGAATATGTAAGTCCCGACCACTTTTGCTTATAATCTTTGACATGCACAGTTCAAGGTTAAAAAGACCGGCAGTGACCGGTTAACTTTGTTTACTCCAAACGGTGGGGTTTGATGTGCATGTAACAAATTTGTGTAGTTTGCAACACCCTAGAACGCGGCAAGTAAGTCATTAGACTGCTTACTAAGTAACGAAGATCACCGTAACGTTCACAGGCTTGATTTTTGCAAGAGATTTCCGTGTTTTCAATTTCTATAAACGAAGTTTGAAATGACCGGGAACGATCATTTAGTAGGTTTTCATTATTGGTTGTGTGGTGCATTGGATTTGGCTACGGTAAATCCTACTAACCATGGGATCTCTGGCCAGTCTTCGTATGTTGTTTTTTAACGTGGCATGCTGGAGCGATGTGCAAGGATCACCAGTGTGTAGTGGAGTGAACAATGACTGATCTCATCCAGGTGCGCTACACTCTTCAAATAGTACATGTACAAGTTTTTCGACATTTCGCATACGATACACATAAATGCGTTTACGCAGTCTCTCATTGGTTCGTTGCAATCCATATGACGTAGCAGTGTGAAATTTGATTGATTTACTCCCTTTTTAATTAACAACGTTGTTTTCGTGTATATAATGGAAAGAAACGAGTTCGAGAACGTTGCATTAATATAGATTATTACATAGCGAAGTCGTTGTCCCCCGTTATTTAGAAGTCGAGTGGTTTTTGTAGTAATCTATAATAGTTGCTAAACCTTAATTTATTGATTCACTTTATTTTTATTTTGTTTTATTTTTCAATTGGTTTTGAGTGAAAGCATTATTTGACAAAAATAGCTCGGCTTTTCTTAAAATGTCACGACCTCCGACCCCGGGCCTCTGACATAGAGAGTAGTTACTAAGCCAAGGTGAGTCGAGAGAGGTAGATCGATTCATTGCAATGTTTCTCGTTCAGTATGTGGTATGAATAGATTATTACATATTCTCAGCCGTTACATCCCTTATCTAGAGCCCTCGTGAATTTTGTAGAATTATCACCCTCGGGGTTAACGCCCCTCGGGCGATAATTCTCCAAAATCCACTCGGGCTCTAGATAACGAGGGATAACGACTTCGCCATGTAGTAATCTATATATATCAAATACACGTTGTTACGGATTCCTTAATTATCGTTTCGTTTCCTCTGATGCAGCTTTTGCGGTGTTACAATAAAATCGTAAAACTCCTTTTTTCTATAAAGCTTCATGCAAAAGGAGAACATTTTAGAAACTATCTCTATCAGTATACAGAAATATGTAAATATTTTCAGGTTTGTGTTCATTAGGTCACTTGATGTGGCCAGCAGATGCAGATCAGGCTTGAAAATCTTTGCAATTCCTAACTGTGTTTTGGAGAAAAGTGTATGAAGCATACTTTGTGAAAGTTTCATATACACTCCGAAACCCTATAGTCGTCCGCCTAAGCATAAAACCGGCTTGTTGTCTTACTCACCCAATTATTCCACTTCAAAGTTATGATCTGAATAGGACTTGATTTAACTCTCACAAATATATAGTATTCGTTGATTCAAACGTTTTCTTTTACTTAAGCCGAGTTGTTCAACTGTGCATTGGTTTTCGGCAGCCATTTTATAATGACACCTATGGTCGTCATGTGCTGCCGCCTTTTGAAAGGACAGAAAACCACACAGAAAAAGGCCAAGAAAATAGTGGAAAGTGGTTTACAGCAACTCTACTTCAACCACAAACTGTTTTACTGGTATGATATCGATTTTTAAATCGATTAAAATTGATTTAGAATTTCAGTTCTGGAAAATAAATCACAATTGTTTTATTCCAGGCAGACCTTACTTATTTTGTATTTGTGACCTCTTTATTTGACTTTTTGCTCTTGTTGTTCTTAACATCACTTATCTCTGCTGTCCTTCTTTTTCTTTTCAGTTTCTCTTCATTCTCTGTTAACACCTTGTCAGCCAAAACAGAACTGTAAGCCTTTGAGACTTGGTAGGCGGAAGTTGATCATTGAACCTCGATACAATTGTTCTAATAAATTACCCATAATTGTATTGTTTGATTTTTTCTCATCTTTAACAGGCTTCTGCATTCATAAATAAATAAATAAATACCCAAGTTGCATTTGAATTTTATTGCTCAATCTCTTCTTTTATTTTTGATTATGTCATGCTGTGTTGTATGTAACAAATGCAATATAGTGAAATAAAGTCAATGTTTTACTTTATTGGTGGCCATTCTCTATCAATTCAAGTATTTTAATTTTCTTCAAATAAATTCAAAATGCTTTAACCAAAATTTTCAACATAAATGTTGAGTTCAGTACTGTGTTTTGCAATAAAAAAACAAGTGAACAATATTTTGATGACCAAGGCGTGGGCCGAAACTGTTAAGCACCCAGCGTGTTCCATTTGTCTGCTGCGTTTTTCCTTTGGCCTAACAGATGTCGGTTAGTGCCTGGGACAAATAGATACATTGCATAAACAATCCCTGGGTTGCTTTTTGTTCCGTCTGAAGAAAATTTAATTTCGAAAATATCTTCTGAAAATGAACAAAAAAGTGCATTAGTAAAATCAACAAGTTTTTAAGTGGTCTCAAAAAAACAGTCGGTAAATGCATTAATTTTAGTCTCAGTTCTTCCACGCGTGTTTCTCCCGAGAGGTTAGTACTTAACGTGCAGACGAGCGTTCCAGATTGGAACGCTAAGTCCCGGGTGGCAGCGCTGCACGCGAAACAAGATGGCGGACGACCTTTGGAGACTGACGACGAGAGGTAATCGGACTATAAGTGTGATCAGCTCTTTCAAAATACGAGTTACAATGCAAACATAGAGCAGACGACAACTCAAAGTAAAAACGCGTCCTCTATAAGAAGTAGCAAGACTCCTTTACTGCGTGATTTTTTCTTTTACAAACTATACATGTACTTCGTAATAATATATTTTGTATTCAATTGAAGCATTTTCATATAAAATCATTTAATATTTTCTCATTGTTTTTGTCTGCAGTGGAATTGTCGGCGTTACGTTTTGTTTCAGCTAAACCGCAAGGAAAAATGGGTGCTGAAAAGGCTTATAGATACTGGAAAGGCTAAAGCAGATTGACATCGACAATACAGTCACGTGATCTTGATTTCTGCATGAAATCATGTGATATCAGGGTTGCTATAGCACCCATCTTAATTGTACTTTCAATAAGAAATAAAACTAGATTTTGCAAATATATTAGTTTGGCTGTAAATTTTGAAAAGTATTGTCATTGTTCATGCAGTGGAAAGTATTGACTGTCGATATGAAGGACGGGCCATCGGGTAAAGGAGAGACTTAGCATGGAAGACATAGACGAGGTATAGGAAAGGTGGGCCTTCACGTGTGAAATGCGGACCCCAAAACACAAGTCGATACTTGCTGAGTGGTCACTTCGTTCTAAACTCGCTGAACATATAAAAGAACACAACAACCGGGTTCAATGAAATAATCTGACGTCCGTTATTCATTTGACACTTAAAACAGTTAACTGTTTTGAATGACGCAACAAATATACACTCTTCCAAAGGTCACTGGAATAACGTGTATGCGTCCACAACAGACTTTACCACTTTTAAACCTAAAAATGTATGATCCTTTTATCGGTTTATAATTCTGAAACGTGAGCAGACGACACTACCTCTGTCAGGCTCTACGGTGTTTGGTGATCCCTTCGATAAAGTACTCTTCTATAAACACGTAGAAACCATTGTGAATGACATTCTTGCTTAGTTCGCCAATAAAAACTCTCACAGATGAAAACTTAATCATTTATATAATTGATCTGGCACATAGTGAACTATAAATTACCCAAATTATCTTTAAAATCAAATGATGGCCACCAAAAATATAGGATACACATACATCCATAGAAACAATGTTTGTGATGTACATGTACTAACAGTTTCATCCTGGCTTCCAGTCACCACAATTTCAGACTCCCACCATCTTAGTAACAATTAAGACTACAAATGTAATTAAAGAAAATGTGATAGTTTTAGATTAAATCGTGTTTGCTTTCTTCATTCAAAATGCTTATCCATAGTGATTACCATTCTCAATAACTGAAAGCAGTTATTTTTAAATATGTTTAAACTGCAAAACTGTAGTGTAATTCGTCTGTATTGTCTAATTAACAAAATTCAGGTTCTTAAAGGCTGTGGTTGTAGTGATGATGGTGATGATGAAGACCCTAGGGAACGGAGGTGGCACTATGTAACTTAAGACAAAAACATAGTAATGAGCAGATCCTGTTAACTTTGCTGTTCCCTTATTAAAAGTCCTGTGATCATCACTTTTAGCATCACTAACACATCCCGATGACTCTGTTCCCACCTCCATGGAGATTGTCGTATTGTCATCATCATTTTCAGCATCATTGCATAGCTTGGTCAATTTTCCTTTAACTTTACAGACTCCATACTAGTGACATTTAACCAGTGTATCACCTGAAAATAAAAGTGAAGTTTTTAAACATGCATTTTGCTATGATTAAAGTTCGAAGATTAGGCAGGATTTTGTATTTCGTAATAGATGCATTGTAAAAACTGTCATAAAACAGTTTTTGTTAATTTTAGAGATTTACAGGAATTTTCTGTATGATTTATTAAACTTAGGCCGGACAGGTATCAAGATGTTTTTACACTTTTTACAATTTTCGTAGTTTAGAACTTAAATCATTTGACAGGTATCCTTGCACACATTGCAAAAGCTGTCATTCCTGTAAGGTACATGTATGATCCTACATTCTTACCAAAATATACTATCTTACACAAACAATAATATAACATTAACAATTATAATAACAATAGGTGATTTCTTCGTAGTTCAAATCTGTAAGGTGTGTCCCCTATTAGCATTCCTGCAGGTCGATAGTCCAACGGGGAGTTACAGTAGTCGGAAAGACGTTTAAGGAGCAATAGCCTTTTGGGCTTCTGAATTAAATTGTGTTGTTTTTCTTACAGGTTTGTGCTCTCAAGACCAAAGGACCTTTATTCTAGAGAGTGTTAACCCGGAAAATGTCCTTTGTTTGTTTGTGAAAATTTGACTTCGCTAAAAAGGATACTAAACCGTGTTTTGATGATTTCAAGCAATCCTGGTCATGTCATTTTCTAATGCATTATTGGCGTCAATCTTGAAAGAGCTGGAATTATCTAAAAACTCATACCCCTGTCTCGCATTTTGGTCCTTGGTGAGTGGTCTTTTCCCACAGTTGCCGTGTAATTCTCTAAAGCGTAGGTCGCATTTGGCAGTTTAGCAAACTTTCAGAATAGTTTCAATTTTTCCAAACTTTTCAGAGTAGTCAAGAGTTACAGGCCATTATTTTGTTCAAGGAAACTGGAGATTAAATTCTTTTTTATATGTTAATAAGTCAAAACCAGCTTTGGCATCCTTTTGATTTTCTGAAGTGTCTGTAGTCGGAAGAGCTATTGGTTTGATTGGTCCACTGAGCATTACATTTTGAAATAAACCTGATTACAGGCCCGTAGGAAGGCAAAAATTATTGGGGGGCACAAACCACTTCGACGTCTCCAAATAACTCCTCCATCGCCACCACCTCCTCTACCTTCCCCCACTCTCGCCCCCGTCCTTCCGATGCGACCATATTTGTACCGAATCTCTCACGTGGGGAGGCACAGTGGCGGATTTAGGGGACCAAGAGGCCATGACCCTCCGAAAATTCTTCCAGATTCCATTTGTCAGTTTGGAGGTGCCAATTTCTGACTGGTAAAACCCTTGCTAATACTCTGCCCTGCCGCCCCTCCCAACTCAAAATCCTGGATCCGCCTGTGGGACGGCAATCCGGGGATCCAGCCATTAAGACTGAGTTGTGTAAGTGTGAACCAACGCGAAAAGTAAGAATGGGCCTAGTACTGACTGGTAGCGAGGAGCTGCCTCAACTAGCTATAGCTGAGATCTACCAGTGTGAAAATACAAAATTTTCGATGAACTAAAGCTAGGTGCTGGTCAGCACAACTAAGATTCACTTGAGACAGGCAGCTTAGCTCGCACCGGCCGTCTGCGCTCGTTCTAAGGTCAAGATTCATTTTGTTGTGATCCAGTTTCGGAAAAACTTTATTTAATTATGGTCATTCTTTGAAAGAGTTTTTTTTTGAAAAGGTGAGGCCCCAAAGTCCCTGGTATAGTGCCTTTGGGACTGTTTCAAAATCCTTAGTTGAAACACGACAGGTAGTTCAGTTTCTGGTGGCTGAGGAAAAGCAATCAATTCAGTTTTGAAGGACAAAAATTCATTACTCAATACTATTAGAAAAAACACCAAGGAACTGCGAAGACAACCTTTCCGAGAAATGAGTTTAATTTTATTTATTTGAGGATTTTAAAACGTTTTTTTTTCTTTCTATGGTTTGTGTGTACGGATTTCATCAATGTCTTTGAGAGTTATTTTAGATATGCAAAAATCGTCTAAGTGTTCTTTACTGTTTGGGGATCGGATTACAGAGTTTTTCCAACTTCAGACAGCAATTAAATTCACTGAATTATCATCAATTCTTACAAGATTAGCTTCTAATTGTCAAAAATCATCTATGAATCTATCGATAATTGTAGATACATAAGCAAGTAAATCAGAAATCAACGAATTTGTTTATCAAGCAGGAATGTTATGCGCAATTTCCGCATGCATGCTCGCAGACTTTTGACGGGTAACCGGGGGAATACGGGAGATGGGTTTTTCGTATTAAGGTGTATTTTCAAAGGTACCTATAACGGTTCACGATGTAAACGTTGAAATCTTTGTTAATGATTGCGAGAGTTCTTTGACTACCCCTTTCGACATGTACGCGTTCATCACAAATAGTAGCCTAGACAGCAATGTTTTCCGCAAGTGGGAATTCCTTACAAACAACTCATAGTGACCATGTTCAAAAGAGATTCTATTCTTGTGATACTACGGGAAACAGTATCATTATTTTATAACTAACCATCGTAAATTGTCCTTTTGTGTAATTCACAAGTAGAGGTCTTCACGTTCGTCAAAATTCCACCCTTTCGATGGCGGCAATCATACTGTATTTTAAAACATTTTTGGTTGGTTAGGTAGAATGGCTGTGCTGTGCAAGAATGTTTTGTGTTTATTGATGAATTTGGAATCTCAACTTCCCTCTTAAAAAATTGGCAGTGTCGGATTTACATACAGGGCTTAGCGCGCAATTCTATATTATGGTTATGACCATGGATTTAGATTGTCTAAATATGTAGCACGTTATTCTATATTTATGGTTATGACCATGGATATAGAGTGTCTACCTGTATACCGCAATTCTGTATTGATGGTCATGACCATGAATTTAGAGTGTCTATATATTTGGTGCACTATTCTACATTATGGTCATGGCCACGGATTTAGATTGTTTATATTTATGTAGCGAGCTACGACAATTAGTACAATTAAAAATATGAAATAGAGCCTGTACTTTGTCTAACAAGTGGGTTAGACGAACTCTTTATAGAATATGTTTTCCATTTGGATTTGATATGTCTTACACCTTGAAGCTTGTAATGCAACAAGGCCAGTCAATGAATGTATATTGTGTTTATTGAAATACCTTTAGGCAGTCATTAGTTTTAGCACAATTATTAAAGTTTGACTTGTGGCAATATTGCGTAGCGTGTTAAGACATATGTTCATATTGACGTCATTCAGCATTTATTTCCAAAATTCAATGCGCCAACGCCACTGATATTCGTCAAGTTTGATATATGTAACCCCCTTATTGTTACAACAACTAACTACACATGGTTTCTAGAACGTTCTTATGTTTCAATTTACGTTTAGCAACTATAAGAGACGAAACGTGATGTACCGTCAGAGGTCCTACAGACGTGAGTGCCATAAAGTCGTGAAGAATATTGTTTCCTCTTCTGTGCGGTCCCTCGATATCTGGTGTTGAAATTTCCAGCGTTCGTCTGCTTACGAACGTCAAACGAATACCCGGACGTGTTGGTATTCACAATAAACAGTGAGTGAGTGGCTTCTTTCTTCAAATGTATCTTAAAAATAGAATATTTCACTAATCTACTTTTTGTGCATTGACGACCGGGGTTAGGACCAATCTTATTTAGTGGGACTGTTCATAGCATGCAGGATATATTTTCGAAAATATTCATTGTCCGGATTTTCTCAAACACATGCTCCAGGGGTAGCTTGAACAATTATCAAAAAGTCCCAGGGTCGATCAAGTTTTGTAAGGCCAAAGCAATAAAATACAGAGAGATAATTTATGCTGGGTTCTTAGCGTTTTACGTGAACAATCTCTGTGCACTTCAAAGTTGGGTGCACACATATAACAATTTATTTCAATTGAAACTGAATTAATAAACAATGCAATACGCTTCTATGTCGCCTGGAGTACCTGTAAGCACTGTAGTTGATTTGTGTGGTCTTACGTCGTGCATTTCCGTCTAAACGAAACAGTCACGACTTTAGGGCCTCATTCAAAATGGCCGGCGACATCAGCGACCATTTCAAAACTCTGCTTACGGAAACAAGTAAGGATTAAGATTTGTAAAACACTTATATTTGTGAAGGCTGATATATGTCTATAACATCACATGAGCAGTTGCTAACGGACATTGGGTAGTATGACCATCAGTTGCTTATTATGCTTATGTTCATGACTTTAGGGCACTGGTGTCTAATTACAGAAATTCATAAGCAATAATAGAATGGCTGCAGGACGGGATTGAACTGGAACCTGGTACAACGCTTCGGGGCGGCAGGTGGCACCAGTGGATTATTAATTAAAATGCGTTTGCCTGACTTACTTGAATGAATCTATGTAATATTTCTGATGCTAAAATGTTTAGTGCCGATCATCACGAATTATTGTGTCGCCTCTCCTTTCCCCCTCCTCCACTCCGTTCTGCACGATACAAATC
This sequence comes from Phoronis australis, assembly GCA_002633005.1. Classification (NCBI taxonomy): domain Eukaryota; kingdom Metazoa; phylum Phoronida; family Phoronidae; genus Phoronis; species Phoronis australis. The sequence continues at coordinate 31,496 of NMRA01001071.1, read as the reverse complement.
TCCCTCCATCCTAACTACAAGTGCGCCCCTCAGGATGCACACAGAAGTCCTTGTCCTGACTGTTGCATACTTCTGTATGCATCATACATTGCTCCTTGCTAGTTCAAAGGTTAGGTTTTGCCCCTTATACATGTACATGTGTATTTACCGTCAATCTTAATGAGCTTGTACCTTCGTCTTCTTCACTGCCTTAATCATATTTTCTAAACTTAGAAAAAGTTATGCTTGTGTAAAAATCTTGCACCTCCATTTTGGTTGATATGAATTCTGATGAGACTGATCATCGCTCACATATATGAATCTGATTAGGATCGTTTTTGATCAGTGACAAGAATTCGTATAAATTACTAGGGCTGATGAAAAAACTTAGATCTTATATTACACCATTCGTTAATATTAATTCTTATCAACATCTTATAACATGTCATACCATTCTTAGAAACAGTCGAAATTAATCTATTTTAAAAAGTCATTTGTAATAAACTTTATCAACTGTAATTGATTGTGTACGCCTGTCGTGCACGCGCAGATATAGTCCCTGTGTACACTTGTCCTGACCGCGCAGATATATATGTATATAGATGGACAAAGGGAAATTTACCCCGAACTACTCCACCGAGAGAAGGACCGACTGAAATGGGACACCTAAAGTTGAAAGGCTAAACATCATTAAGCTGAGGAAAAAGTGACAGTTCATTACACCCCCGTGTGGTCCCAAAACTATGCAGGGAGTGACCTCCTTCAAAATGAAATCACGATTTCACAAAAAAATAGTAAAATAGAGGTAATCGATTCCAACATTGGGCCCTCTCTCCGTGAGCGGCCAAGTAAGAATTTGTCAAGAAAAACACAAAAAGGTGGCCACTTGAATGTCATAAATGGCCTCCTTCAAGGGCGGGGCCCCTAAATATGAAAATACCTATATTTTCAAATGCGCAACAGTTGTTGTTATCTGTCAGGTCGTCATTTTTTTCTCAAGTAATATACAGTTTCGAGAAAAAAATAAATCGAAAGTTGTCTCCGTTAACCCTTGCCAGAGCGGGGCCTCTAGAAAAATATAGTTTTGCATTCGCAAAATTGACTTATTGAATTTAAACATCTAGTAAATTAGTACGCCCCTCAAAAGCTTCGCTTTACAAATTTTCTCGATTTTTCGAAATACATGTGTGCGTTTAGACGACCTGTGATGCAAAAACGAAGACCATAACGACAGTGTCCTGGCCAGGGTCCTCAAAAGGTAATCCATGCACTGATGCAGGTTTGTTTAATGTTCTCTTGAATTTTCTCTCTTATCGGTTTTTCGCAGTCTTTCTTTTCTCGACTGTCCGCGGCACCACGCCTATGTCGGTTGCCACGGCACTGGATTAACAGGCATGAAAAAGTGTAAGGTAACTATATCGCCATGACCACGATTGGTGGGTGGCAGGGCTAGGTTGGCAAGAAAAATTCCCGAAAGAACCCTGCATTTTCAAAACAAAGTCTTTACATTTGCATTCATAATAATTCTTAATTGTGCTCAAATGTATTAAAACAGCAGTCTTCTATAAGCTCTGATGCAGTGTCATCACCCAACTCACTTTCAGACTAGAAGTCTTTCGAACTAAAATTCCTTTGCTTTGGAGACTATCAAAGGTCCTTAGGAATACGGGATCGACCAACCCCATCTCAGCACATCTCACATCTCATATAGACATCACAAAACAATGAAGAAATAATAGCTGAACAGGTATTACCGTATCCTTGGCATCACCAAGAAATAAATTTTGAATTAAAATAGACATTTCATGGTAAAATTTGAAAAACAAGAAATTTTAGTTACATGAAATACCTTCCAGACGATCTATCAGAAAAGTTCTTGGCTATTTTAGTAGAACTGAACACCTTGTGACGAAAACGGCATCTCCTCATTTCTTCATCTGAAACAAATTATAAATGCAGTGATCAATGCTGGAATTTTACGTTTGTTTTCATTTGTTTGGCGGACTGAAATCTGTCTTCTAAATTTCCATTAACATGAGTTTGAAAGTTTTTAAGTTATTCTGCTACATTAAATGGTTCAACTAGTTAACAATAAATATGTTGGGAAGCCAACTGTTGCAATTAACGAAATGTGCAATGTTTTACAATGCTACTTGATTAAGTCTGAAAAACAGGCTGTATGCTAGCGGAATAAGAATCAAAATGACTCTGCAGTTACCTTATGAAAGTATTAAATCAAAGTAGTGATTCATTAGGACCTCGAACTCACGAGTTCAAGAACATAAAATTACAGAAACCGACAATTTGTAGAATCTGCGAAAATTTTTAAGTATATTTTCCATAATACTTTATTTATTTCAAACTCACACCACCTTCATAACTCAACCATGTGAAGTTGCATGTTTCCATACTCTGAGAAACAAGCACTTAATTCTACCTTCATCTGTATCATTGTCACTGAATAGATTGACGACATTCTCATCTGAAAAAAATCAAAACTGTCAATAGAAATGAAATGCTGTCTATTGTCCAAGGGGTCTATAGTCCGAAAACAATGGGATCTATCGTCCGAAAAGTCAATAGTCGGAACAGAAAACTTGTCTAATAATAGTTTTTTTTACATTATTCCGTAATCTACAGAATTAAATGTCTTCAAGATTTCAGTTAATTTTACATCATATTCTGCATCTTTCAAAATTCCGTAAAGCTTAACAAGCTACGACCACTTAGTTTAATGTTGCAAATTGTTCTTGGTGACTATCGAGTTGGTAACGTAAGATGAAGTTCCCCTTAACTCTTCGGAGTATTGACCAATCGAGCCACAGAACCTTTGGACCAACCATTATTATTGAGTCTATTAAGCGGACATCAAAGTTACTAAGAGAATTCAAAGGTATTGTTAAGTATTTTTTCTCATGTTCTAGTCTGGTGTTTATGCCGTCCTTTTAATGACAACAGAAAATATGTTTAGTGAAAACACATTCTAGGCACATAGTTAGTAAAGATTTGAGAGCCTGTATATTTTGGCAACCCAGAGAAAATAACTTCAGTAAATTATTTTACCCTGGAATTTCCCGTTTCAAGTTTGAGATTTGGTTTTCAGTCACTGATTTCAAAGAGTTCATTTAAGGGTTGAAAATGATCTAAGGTTGATACTAGATCACTCACATTGAATCAATGTGAAAACATGAAGTGTTTCATGCAACACTAAGAAGATACCCACATTTAAAGAACTGGGCAAGCAACACAGCATATCTATACCTTTGGTTGCTAATTTTCCAGGCTTGTTTGAAGTGTAAAATATTTTTTAAGGAAAAGTTTGTGCTTGGCATGTAGAATTGAATCAGATCAAAGTGTAAAAGTTTTATTAGCGATTTAACTCAATGCTTCAAGATATGCTTTAGTGTAAATGCTAGTATGTACATATGCCGATTTGCTTCTTATTAGAATTTGTTACATGCATGCCTAATTATTGCTCATTTATTTGATACAGGGATTCCATCTTAGAGTGCCTTTTGTAGCGTTCCAGTCCATAAAATGGACGAATTTCGTAAGAATATTGCTACTGAAAGGGCACCCATTTGTAAGGAATTCTCTCAGAAAAAGCACTATATCGCAGTGAATCTGGAAAATCTTACTAAGTACAATTATTGTTCTCAGCGATATAAAGCATAGTAATCTAAAACTCTTTGGAGTTTTATAGTAAAAGGAATTCTTCAGCTCATAATAAAGGGGTGGTTAGATTTTGAAATGTTTTCAGGAAGGACAGATGTGAGTATTTGGCCGCATCTTCTGCATTAGAAATAGTTTCTAGGAACCTGCCATCCATCATAACATGCCAACTTTTTGCAATAACTTACATGTAAATAATCAAATATTGAAAGACTTACCATAGACTTAGATCTTGAATGTACCATCTTCTGCACAAACATACTCGTTGCAGATAAAACGAAGTAAAACTTGTCTCAACTCCAACTCTAAAACACTAAAATCAAAACCTCAGAGGCTTGTTACAGTGGAAGGTCAAGTAATTTAATATCCTGTATGGCCATTACATAACGCTGTACCAATGTAGGTCACATATGGCAGTCTGGAGCACGGCACTCATAATAACAGTGATATGTTTTGGGAGAGCGTGACCAGAGTTACATGTATATATAGGATGTTCTTATGAAACCAAGTTGTTGAGAAAAGACACGTGGAGAAACTGTGCATGTCAAATAACAGTTTCTGATAGGTCTGAAATTGTGGGGCATTATATATACCCCACAATATGTATATATATATATATATATATATACATGTTTATATGCAGATGTGGGGTTATTATTTGAAACCTTGAAGTGGGGTAAAATTTTGAGACCTTGTTCCGGGGTATATATAAAATATATAGCCCGCAACTATATATGCCCCATTGGGTATATACCCCGTAACAATATATATCCCGCAACTATATATACCTCACTAGGTATATGCCCCATTACAATATATAGCCCGCAAGTATATATGTCCCGTTAGGCGTATAAAATATATAGCCCACAACTTTATATGTCCCATTATATATATGCCTACTACATTATACATCCCGGTTTTCCATTGTTCTTACAATCTACCCAATATACATGCCCCGCAACTACATGTATATATGTGTCACATTCGGTTAAAGTCTTTATGTGCCAAAATACACTCCTCCAAAGACCCCTTTAATAACATGTATGCGTCCACAACAGATTTTACCACTTTCAAACTTAGAACTGTATGATGTTTTTATATGTTTATTATTCTGAAATGTGAGCAGATGACGCTATCTGTGTCAGACTCTACGGTGTAAGTTGATACCTTTGATAAAAATACACTTCTACAAATATGTTGACACCATTTTGAATAACATTTTTGCTTAATTCGCCAACAAAAACTCTCACAGATGAACATTTAATCATTTATTGATCTTGCACATAGTGGACTATGAATACCATAATTATCTTTAAAATCAAGTAATGGGCACCAAATATAGAGGATATATATACATCCATAGGAACAATGCTTTTGATATGCATGTACAAACAGTTTCATCTTACGCATCTTAGCAGACTTCCAGTCACCGACCATCTTAGTAACAATTACTGCTAAAAATGTAATTAAAAAAAAATTGACAGTTTTAGATTAAATGATGTTTGCTTCTTCATACAAAATTTCTTGTACATAGTGACTACAATTCTCAATAACTCAAAGCAGTTATTTTTAAAGATGTTTAAACTGCAAAAACTGCAATGAAATTTGCCTGTTTGTCTAATTAACAAAACTCATGTTCTGAAAGGCTGTGGTTGAAGTGATGATTGTGATGATGAAGACCCTAGGGAACGAAGGTGGCACAATATAGCACAAAAAACATAATTGAAATATTCATTTTCACTATCACTAGTAAGGACAAATCCTGGTTACTTCGCTACGCCATTATCAAATGTCCTGCTATCATCACTTTGGGCATCACAAGCAGATCCCAATGACTCTTTTCCCACCTCCATGGAGTCTGTATTATAGTCATCATCACTCTCAGCATCATGGCAAAGTTTGGAAAATTTTCCTTTATCTTAAAAGTTTCCAGACTTCATACTCTTGTTGACATTAATTCAGTGTATCGCCTGAAAATACAATTGAGGTTTTTAAACACACATTTTGCTATGATAAAAGTTTGAAGGTTGGGCAAGATGTTCTTTTCTATAATAAATGCATTGTGAAAGCTCTCATAAAACAGCTTTTGTTAGTGTCTAAGACCTAATTTTAGGGAATTACAGACATTTTTTGCACATTTTATTAAACTTAGGCCTGACAGGTATCTACTTAGTTTCATTTTTTACACTTTTCACAATTTACTTAGAGTAGAACTATTATCATTTGGCAGGTATCCTTGCACACATTGCAAAAGCTATCATTCCTGTGAGGTATATATTTAGTTATGGAATCTTTAGTTATACTTTACGCGTATGTCTTGTTCACATGATGAACTATTTGTCATCAGTGGAGCATGTATTTAGCTATGAGGTTTGCACATTAGAGCAACCATTTTTGTTGTCGCACTAAGGATTGGAGGTAACACTGGAGCTTTAGACCATAGACACGGATCTTACATTCTTACTAAAATACACTATTTTACACAAACAATAATATAACATTAACAATTATAATAATAATAATAACAATACTTTTGTGATTTCTTTGTAGTTCAAATCTGTTAGGTGTGTCCCCTTTAGCATCCCTGCAGGTTAATAGTCCAAAGGGGAGTTAGTCGGAAAGACGTTTTAGGAGCAATGGCCTTTTTATAGGTTTTTGGTCTCAAGACCAAAGGACCTTTATTCTAAAGAGTGTTAACCTGAAAAATTGTGCTTTGTTTGTTTGTGAAAATTTGACTTCACTTAAAAAGGAAACTAAACCATCTTTTAATGATTTCAACCAATCCTGCTCCTGTCATCTGCTCATGCATCATTGGGATCAATCTTGAAAGAGCTGTAATTACTAAAAACTTGCACCCCTATCTCGCATTTTGGTCCTTGGTGGGTGGACTTTTCACACAGTTGCCATAAAATTCTCTAAGGCGTAGGTCGCGCTTGGCCGTTTAACTGACTATGAAGAGTGTCAAATTTTCCCGAACTTTTCAGAGTTGTCGAGAGTTACAGGCTGTTATTTTGTTCCTGGATAGTAAAGATGTTTTTGTATTTGGTGATAAGTCAAAACCGAGTCTGCCTTCCTTTTGATTTTCTGAAGTGTCTTTGGTCGGAAGGGCCATTGGTCTAATTGGTCCACTGAGCATTACATCTTGCAGTAAACCTGATTAGCAGGCATGAAAGAGTGCCAGGTAACCATATTGCCATGACCGTGATAGGATGACAAAAGAAAAATGACGAAAGAGGCGTGCATCTTCAAAACAAAGTCGTTATCATTTGCATTCATAATAATTCTTAATTGTGCTTAAATGTACTAAAACAGCAGTCTTCTATAAGCTCTGTTGTAATGCCATAACCCAGATCACTTTCAGACTGACAGTCCTTCGAACGAAAGTTCCTTTGCACTAGAGACTATCAAAGGTCCTTCAACCAACCCCATCTCAGCACATTTCGTATAGACATCACAAAACAATATAGAAACTATAACTGAAATGGTATTACCATATGTTTGACATCAGCAAGAAATAAATTTTGAATTTACAAAGATATTGTGTGATGAAATTTGAAAAACAAGTAATTTTAATTACGTGACATACCTTTCAGACGATCTATCAGAAAATTCTTGATTATTTTAGCAGAACTGAACACCTTGTGACGTAAACGGCATCCATCGCTTCTTCATCTGAAACAAATTATAAATGCAGTGATCTATGCTGCAACTTTACATTTGCATTCATTTGTTTGGCTTATTTAAAGCTGTCTTCTAAATTTCCATTAACACGAGTTTGAAAGTTTTTAAGTTATTCTGCTACATTAAATGGTTCAACTAGTTAACAATAAATATGTTAGGAAGAAAACTGTTGCAAATAACGAAATGTGCAATATGCTCGTTGATGTATGTCTGAAAAAGAGGCTCTATGCTGATGGAATAAGGATCAAAATGTCTCTATAGTTACCTTATGAACGAATTAAAATCAAAGTAGCCATTAATTATGACCTCGCACTCATGAGTTTAAAAAATAAAATAGCGGAAACCTTGCAGAAATGTGTAGAATCTAAGAAAATGTATATCTATATTTCCCATAATACTTCATTTATATGAAACTCACACCCCTTCTCATCTCACCCATGTGAAGTTGCATGTTTCCTTACTCTCAGAAAACAAGCACCAACTTCTATCTTCATCTGTGTCTTTGTCACTTGAACTGAAAGGGGTTACAACATTCTCATCTGGAAAAAATCAAAACTGTCAATAGAAATGAAATGCTGTCTATAGTCCAAAGGGTCTTTAGTCCGAAAACAGTAGGATCTATAGCCCGAAGAGTCAATAGTCGGAATAGAAAACTTCTTAATAGTTTTTTTACATTATTCCGTAATCTACGGAGTTAAATGTCTTCAGGATTTCGGTTAATTTTACACCATTTTATCCATGTTTCAAAATTCCGTAGAGCTCTGTAAAGCAGGCAAAGCTCTCTTTCGTGAAATTGTGGTTATTCAATGAAAAACAACCTGAACAAGATACGAATACTTAGTTTGATGTTGCAAAATATTCTAGGTAACTACTGAGTTGGTAACGACAGATAAAATTCCCCTTAATTTTATAGTGCTGTAGTGATAAAATAAGAGGTAAGTAGGCACCCAAAGTCTTTCGTGTCGCTTTGAGCGCTGAATTTAAAAGTGCAATGAACTCGCAAAACCTAACTCACAAACATGTGGGCATATATTTTGACTCATGAGTAGGTATTTACATAGAGTCTGCAGTGGCGGATCTTAGATGTAGGAGAAAAAGGGTCAAACAGCACATTTTCAAAAGCAAAGGTTCGCGTGCATTCCAAGTGGTCTCTGAAGGGGGCCCAAGCACAATTATAAAGGAAAATAAGAACGTAACGCCCAGAAACGATAAGCTGGCAGCGACTTTCAGTCGCCCGTGGGGTGTGTCCTCAGGGCCCTTCGCCACCCCTCCCCCCCTCTTTATTCACCTATGGACGTGACACCATAACTATTTCTTTATCTTGAAATATTAATAAAAATTCCATTACTCGGCGACCATACATGTATGCCTGGTAGTTGCACGCGCGCCGAAAAGTTCATCAATGATGCTATCATCGGCGTAGCGCATTGATGGCGTATGTTATCGTATTGAGACTACGCCCCACTATACCGTCACTTACGGCTCGTAGATGCTACATGTACGTTAAATTAAAAAGGTGGTTGCTTCGATAAAATGTAAGAAGGTGGTTGGCTGCTAGTGCGTCCCACGTATACCATAACTCCCGGTGGGTAGGCGCTATGTTGAACAGCAAAAAGGTAGTTGGCTGCGCCTACATGCACCTACGCCCCACTACAGCACTGTCAGACTATTGACTCGACCAATCGATACACAGACCCTTTGGACCACTCCATCCCTTGTTGAGTCATTTAAGCAGACATCAAAGTTACTAAGATAATTCAAAGATATTTTAAAGTATTTTTTCACATGGTCTGGTCTGGTGTTTGTGCCCTCATTTTAATGACAACAGAAAATATGTTAAGTGATTACACATTCTAGGCACTTGGTTAGTAAATATTTGAGAACCGGTATATTTTGGAAACTTAGACAAAATAACTTCAGTAAATTATTTTACCCTGGATTTTCCCATTTTAAGTTTGAGATTTCAGTCACTGATTTCCAAGGGCTCATTTAAGAGTTAAAAAAGATCTAAGGTTGATACTAGATCACTCACATTGAATCAATGTCAAAACATGTACGAATCACTGTTTCTTGCTACATTAAGTAAAAACTCACATTTAAAGAACAGGCAAACAACACAGCATATCTATACCTTTGGTCACTAATTTTCCAGGCTTGTTTGAAGTGTAAAATATTTTTTAAGGAAAAGTGTTTGGTTGACATTTAGGACTGAACCGGACCAAACTGCGAAAGTTTTAAGAAAGATTTTACACAATTGCCTCACGATATGTTTTAGTGTAAATGCTAGCATGTACATTTGCTTTTCCAGTATCTACTTCTTGTTAGAATTTGTAACATGTACAGTTATTGCTTATTTATTTGATCGAGGAGTTCCATCTTAGAGGGACTTTTGTAGCGTTCCAGTCCACAAAATGGACGTTTTTCTTAGAAAAATCGGTACTGAAAAGACACCAATTTGTACGGAATTCTCTCAGAAAAGGCACCATTTCACAGTGAATCTGAAAAATCTTACGAAGTGCAATTCTTCTCAGAGATTTTAAGCATAGAAATCTACAACTCTCTGGAGTTTTTAAAGTAAAAGGATTTATTCAGCTCATAATACTAAGGGGGTGGTTAGATTTTGAAATATTTTAGGAGGGACAGATGCGAGTATTTGGTCGCATCATCTGCATTAGAAATAGTTCCTAGGACTCTATTAAAAGCATGTTAGCCATCCATAATCACCACTGAATTTGCAATTACTTTAATAATCAAAATATTAAGGAATTTGAAAGACTTACCATAGCCTTAGATATCGGATGTACCATAGACTTAGATCTGGAATGTACCATCTTCCACACAAACATTCTTGTTTCAAATAAAATGAAGTAAAACTTGTCTCAACTCAAACTCTAAAACGGACGTTCAACCCCAACTCCATTAACACTAAAATCAAAACCTCAGACGCTTGTTGCAGTGTTAGGTCAAGTATCTCCATGGCCATTACATAACAATATACCAATGTAGGTCACATATGGCACTCTGTAGCAGGACAATCATAATAACAGTGACATCTTTTGGGAGAGACTGTACAGAGTTATATATAGGATGTGGTGATGAAACCAAGTTGTTGAGAGAATACACGTGGAGGCACTGTGCATACCAAAGAGCAGTTTCTGATAGGTCTGAAATTGTGGGGCATTATATATACCCCACAATTTTTTGCAACCCCACAGTAAAGGTCTCATATATAAAAATGCCCCGGATCTGTATAGTTCTCTTAGTATATATATATATATATATGTATATGTATATATATATATATATATATACATGTGTGTGTGCGTGTGTGTGTGTGCGTGCGTGTGTGTGTATGCGTGTATACATATATATGTAGAACCCTATGCAGAAAGTACTGAAAACTTGAACAATGGCGTCGATGTTTATGGGAGGCTTAGCTGTAATATTAGCTGCATTGACCTTCGCTTGTCAGGACGCACAAAGTGTGTACGCCAGTCACCCGTGTAAGTATTTAACTTAATTACAAATCCAATATTTACTGCGCCTACGACAATGTTCACGATTAATTATTTTTAACGATATTACTGTTGTGTGATCAACAAAATTCTGTGTACAGCTGTTGCCTAATTATTCCAATCCAACATTTATAAAAAAATTCTGCCACCACAAGTTTTTCTAAAGACGGGATGCAATGACTTTGGAAATAAACAAATAACGCATAGGCTTCACACAATGAGATATTTCGAAGAAATGCCATACACGTAAATCATAATTAGTCCGGCAGCCGGAAATGAGTATCTAGAATTTCTCAGTAGCATAAGATTTTTAATTGTTTCCTGTCTATGCGCACCCCACACCATGATCCTTAAGCATTTTTAATATTCAGACCGTGACGCCATTATGTAAAATTATATTTATGCTTATAGTTTCCTCCCCAAGCACTGCAGATAGATTATTTAGAGGTTTCACCCATGTCTCTATGGAGCTACTTTGGAGGTGGATACATCGCGAATGTGCATAACTTATGCAAATTAAGGCAAACATCAATAACAATCCTACTTGTGCACGTCCTCCGTATCAGACACCACAGGTCAGCGTGTATTGGTATTTGCACCCATGCTTATGTGGATAGTTAATTTAGCGGAGCTGCTTTATTGACGTTGTTGCTTCAGAACAGAACTGAGCTAGCTTCTTCTGACTTACTACGTGACTAGTTATAGTTCAGATAAATACACAAAACGTACCGAGAGTTGCGAGACTGAAGGTCCAGGTCGATACGCGAAATAATGTCGAGTGGGATATTACTTCATCTACGCCAATCGAGGTACGTTTCGTATTTTTCCCAAACGCTTCGAATTCCTAAGTTTCTTTCGTTTTTTCCGCAGATTTTTTTAAATACTTCACCAAGACTGTTCACGTGGCGGATCACATCCTATATGTATGCACTTGCGCGTTAGGTTGCAAGTTTTCTCTAGTAACAGAAACAGTTTTAAATGTGACGATTTATTTCTTGAAAAGATATAACAAAGATGAAAACAAGGGTAACTTTTGAATTAACTTGTAACATCTCCTGAAAACAGTTAAGAACAATATTTGAAATTGTAGTTACCGAGGAATCGGCGCCTGAGTTGCAGACGATAAAATATTTAGCAAATGGAAACTGAGACAGAACTGTCATACGATAAACAGTCCTGTTCCAGATGTTAAGATTGAAACCCGATTGTATGTTGAGTATTATTTACACTGCTATGATGGTACTACTTTAATTTTTTCCGAAAGTTTGGTGATCAAACCGGCTAACGACGTCGATTCAACATTGACCTACCTTTTGAACTTTTCATGTCAGAGGTCATTGTTGAAGTAGTGCGGGAGGTGAATACGGAAAACTTTATTACATGGCCGTATTTTCCTCGACTGATTCAACGCGTATGGGATAAAAAGTTTTATTAAGAGGTCGATTAAGCGCATATCATGCTAAACATGAGCATGCTATATGCATGCGCAGTGGCTTAGCTCCTTCCCGGTGAAATATCATACCGGGAGACACGTTGCTACAATCATTGACACACGACGATTTGATTTGTGTGGGCATCTGGAACACCTCTGTTATTTTCGTAAGCTTGAGGTTGAACGTTATATGCGCAGGTGCAACCTTCAGCCATGGGGCCACTAATTCTTCAGTTCGAAAGTCGTACGATTTGCCGTGTGACTGACGACTGCACTTGCACAGATAACGTGCACTTCCGAGGGAAAATTTGAGGGTACGAAAATATCTTAGGTGTCTCGGATGTCCCCCGATGGGTTTCATGTGCATGTACGACTTTCAGCCATACGACCAATCATTGCCTCACTGATGACCTAGAATTTGACTGAAGTTCACACATCTGCAAATACATGTTTGAAACACCTCCACTCTTGCACAACAAATGTTCATGTTTTGTGACCAACTGTTACGAAGCTGACTCCAACAATTCGTTTTCAGGTAGAGACGCTGGATACAGGACGTACAACGGCAGTAAAACTTGGTATTACATTGGAAAATGTCCAATTGCAAGAGGTATAGAAGTTGTCCCGAAGGTTGTCACTATCTTCAGGTAAAGTACCGTTTTGAAAGAGCTCTATAAAAGCACCTGACCAGGTCCAGTTCGGTAGACAAGACCGTGATTCTCGCGAAGGAAGCAAGAGTGACCACGTGTTTAATTTGAAATAAATGGCCGTATCTCTCCCGCGTGATCTTGCGTTTTTGCCAGATTCTTTGGTGTACGAAATGCTCGACAGTTTACGGTTTTTCACGCTCATACTTTTAATGACATTTTTTTGTGAAATGTAAGCCCTGCTCCACACAATTCGAGGTTAAGAAGAACGGCAGGAAGGGCGGGGTTTGATGTACATGTACGTAATACTTTTAACACCTTAGAATGCAGCAAGTAACTCACACGACTGCTTGAGTACTGACCAAGATCACCGAAATATTGTCAAGAAATTTTGTGTCTTTCCTTTTTTAAAATTATATTTGGAATAACTGGGAACGGCATTTTAGCAAGAGATGCCGGTGTTATTTGTTCCGTGGTATATTCGATTTTGCTACCATGATGTTGCTGGCCAGTCGCTGTATTCAGTTTTTGTAACGTGGCATGATGGAATGGTGTGCAGGTGTCACCACTGTGGATTGAAGTGATTAACACCTGTCCTCATTCACCAGCACTACTTCCTTCAACTAGTACAAGTCTCCCCATACATTGCCTATCACAAACGCTCATAGCTCCCTGCACGCAGGTCCCAACGCAGTCTCTCATTGGCTCATTACAATCTCTATGACGTAGCAGTGCGCACATTTGATTAATTAATACCTGCAAAGCCGATAACTTCGAATCCTTAATTAGACACGTTGCGTTCGTGTATGAAATGAGTCGAAACAAGTTGGAGAACTTTCAAAGTATCGTGTGAAAGTGATAAGCCAGTTACGATGTTCCAAGACATTTTTCTAAGTCCCTCCATAATCACTCGTGAGGACATATATGTTGAAGATGGTCGCATAACCGATTGGTATTTTGCTCGCCAAAGGCTATGAGAAAACGTTAATTTCTGAACCTACACTAATGTTTGTGCTCCTGCTGAAATCAAATTGCAATCATTACGTATTGTAATTAGTCCATTCAAAACTATTCTTGCGCAACAAAGGATGCTGTTTGGCAAGGTTGTGTTCCGTAGGTGAAGAATTTTGCGAATGAAAGTAACGTGACCACGTTCTTCGCTTGCATTGTGGTCACGTGTTTTGGTTGAATTGCATGACAATATTTTGCGTTTTCGCGAGGTTCTTGCATCTACGCAACGCAACCTTGAACATAAGCGAAAACAGTCCCCACGGTGTATCCTTTCCAGTTTGGCCAAACTAATTTGACTTGAATGATTTTGCCATGAGAAGCTGCCGTGAGTATACACGCTAACATGGGTAATAAAACTATTTCACACTAAACAGCAAGGACTTCATGTGCATCCACGGCTCAATGACTTGCCCCTACCCCCTTAAGTCCCTTGCAACTCAATCTTTGAAACTGTTTCTGTTAATGTTTTGGTTCTCAATTAGATGCAGCGAGTTACCTTTCCTAATTTCACAACATGACATCATGGACTGAATGGAGTTCATTTGATTGCTTCAACAGGAAAATTCATTGCCGCTTGATTGATCTATCCGGGCTTGACGTGACTTTGGCTTTTACCTTATTAGACTTGCGTGGGGCGTGAAGCCAATTCCTCGATCCGTCCTGGTCTGAGAAATGGAATTACGGCTTACTGGAATAGACACCTAAAACATTTTCACCACGGGACGTAGAATATCTACTTTAATTTTAAATAATAAACGCTTAGAATGTTTGTGCGTATATTGCTTTGGTAGTTTTGATGCAGGTATTCTGCTGATTATAGGGTTTAAGTAATCATGACATAATTGTTATCCTGACTGATTAAGAACAACTTCACTTACTAAACTAATTGGATTTTTTCATTCTCTCATTTATACAGTTACAAGATAAAGTACTGCATATGTTCAGAGCCAGGTATGTTCATTCTCGGAAACAAAGGAATCCTTTTAGCATATACCAAATAATGCATATCGTAATATTGCACACTTAGTGGTAGATACTATCAACATATTAGTGGGATGTAATCTCCATATTTCATGTAATTATAATTACCCTTCATGGCCAGCTCTTACATTAATATACACATATATATATATNTGTGTGTACGTGTGCGTTAAGTTGATCCAATGTTTTGGAAGTTGACGAAAACTTCTACGCGTGACTATAGTTTAACTATCAAGGTTCAATGTCCTTTTTATAGTCAACTCTGTGTATGTAGCCAACTTCCTGAATAAATACAGATTTTAATTCAGTAAAAGTTATATTTATTAATTTTAATGTTGAAGGCATGAAGATTTTTGACTTTAAACAATTCGGCATTAATTGGGTCACGAGACCACGCATCTATTCAGTTTAACAAAAAACGAAAGGTGCATTGATAGAAAAATAACGTGATCAAGAACACGACCCAATTTTATTTGACATAAGTGTTCAAGATTTATTATTAAGAAACGCTGGTGCAATTTCTTAAATTGCCATATCATTTTCGTTTGAAAGAACTTATGAGTTTTTCCGTAAAAACTGTAACATTCGTCTTTTAGATAAACCCTCACGCAAAAGTGAAACGTTTGACAAGCATTCGGACTTGTGTGATTCATAGTTTGTGAAGTTTCGTATGCGTCCCATCAGCCGTTTCTACCACATGCTCCGAAGTTGGTCAAAACATGGGCAGCACAGCACTGAAAAAATAGGGCTAAAGCCCCCTCCCCCCAATCTCACCCCTTGTGGTGCGAAGCCCATGCAAAATTGAGCAATTTTCTAACAGTGATATAATATCTATGTTAAACTGCGCGTAGGATCGTACAAAATGGATATACATGGAAATACGTGTCCTCTATGACCAATAATAAGACTCCTTTACCGCATAATTCTTTCATTCTATGAACTATACATCATCTTGGTATAATGTTTATCAAGTTATCTCCCTATGCGTGTAATTGACGATATGGTTGAAGTTTATAAAGAAAAGCACACCCTCTGTCACATTGTATTCCTGGATTTCAAGAAAGCGTACGATACTGTAAAATGGGAGTTTTTTATTTCAGTCCTTAAAAGCTTTTGATTTTAGTGACGTTTTTATCAATAGAATCCGTACATTGCATTCTGGAATTTCGTCATGTGTGTTGAACAACGGATTTGCATCACAGTATTTTAACATAGAGAAAGGCCTCCGACAAGGAGACCAACTATCAAGTCCGCTGTTCGTCCTGTGTGCGGAAGTTATGCACATCATATCAGAAGCAATGAATTAATTAGAGGCTTCACAATAGCCAATCACGAAATCAAAATTGCACAGTATGCAGACGATACAGTTCTTTTCATTAAAGATGTAGAATCTGGCAATAACTGTTTTAGATTTTTAGATTATTTTGGAACATTATCTGGACTCCATTTGAATTATGAAAAATGCCAAGGGATGTTTGCCTCAACAATGCACCGAAATCGTAAACCACTTTACGGAATCAGCTGGCCTCAAAAGCCCATTAAAAGTCTAGGAGTATTCTTTGGCGGAAAAGTGGATGACGCTGAAAAACTCAATATTGATGATAAAATTCAAAAGCTTAAAAACCTGTTTAATATTTGGAAAATACGAAATTTGTCCATAAAAGGCAGAATCTTCCTTACGAAAACTTTGGGTTTATCGAAACTCATTCATGGGGTGTCAACTGTGGGTATCACCAAAAAAAATAATTCGTGAAATTAATAAACTTATCAGAGAATTTATTTGGTTAAATAAACCACCAAAAATTAAAGAAACCGTAACTATTTCGCCATATCAAGAGGGTGGTTTGAAATATCCTAACATGGAACTGATCATGTTAAATTTATTATTTAATTGGGTCAAGCGTTTTAATACAGAGGATGAGTCAAGTTGGAAGATATACCCGAGGCATCTTTTCAGTCGTATTGGCGGTGTCCTCATTTTTTCATCTAATTTTCAACTGAAAACCCTAAAATGCGAAATTAAAAACCCTTTTTAGAAAGATTTTTTCACAACCTTGGATATTCTTAATCCTGAAATTTTAATGAAGTACCAATAGCCAAACAAGTGATATGGAACAATTGTAACTTAACTGTTAACGGTAAATCATTATTTTACCAAGATCTGCAGAATGCAGGCCTCATATTATGTGAAGATTTTTTAGATAGCCAGAACAAACTTCTTAAATGGGAAAGCATTAACTTAAAGGATACGTCTATCATACCATTTTCTTCCACTACAACGACCTTGAAGAAAGTTCTGAGTGTGTCGGATAGAAGGATTGCTAGTTGTAGTAACATTACATTTTTATTCTTCAATAGTTCTAATTCATGGATCAAAACACATTTATTCACAAGTTTTCTGTAAAACCAGATAACTATGCGTTTTTACTCAACTATTACACAGACGCCGAAATTAAAGAAATATATAATCTCCCTTTCAATCTACCCATAAACCCTCATTTGACAATGTTTAAATACCTTTTCATTCACAAAAGAATTTATACAAACAAAATGTTAAAAATAATTGGTATTTCACAAACAGACCAATGCCCCTACTCTGGCGAAGTCCAGACTTTTCAGCATATGTTTTTTGCCTCATTTCATAAGTAAAGTTTTTAATTTACACACTGAGCCATCTATGTACCACTTCTTAGTTTGCTTCTTTGGCAATCTAAGTGAAATCTTCAATACCATATACACTCATGCCCAACATTATATTTATACATCATCGAGAGATGGGTCTCAACCTTGTTTTAATAAGTTTAGATTTATACTTTTTGACGCAGTGAACCTCATTGTATTTAATGCCACGGATAAAACTTCAGAACAGTGGAGGGTTTTGCAGGCATCTTTTTAAAATGATTCAAACAATATATGGTGTTATTTTTTAACCACTTCTGTTGTATTACAAGAAAATTTACCTTTTCATGAATATGCACCTACGCAAATGTAAACATATTAGTTAATTAAACTGTGTGAATGTGAGTGTGAATGAGTGTATGAAAGTCCTTCCCCTTCGCGTTCCTCCCCCCCCCCCTTTTTACATTATTCTCGGTTAATTATTCGCCCAATCATTAGGAGTATTTTCAAAATACTTAATTTGTTCAATTAATATGATGTATTATACTCTAGTAAGTTGCAAATATACGTAGTTGGGGCTACCCAACCCAAGCCGTATCTACTATTCATTAATGATGTGCTTTCTGGGTAAATAAACGTATTTAAAAAAATCAAAAAAATCTCCCTATTCATGTCGTTTGTAAAATTAAGCTATTGACCCTGGCGGCGTTACGTTTCGTTTCAGCCGTCGGCGCGCAACTATTTCGAAGGAGGACAATGGAAAGACATTGGCGTGTGATGAAAAATGTAATTAAGGCTATTGCCGAAAGAACAGGTGTTTCCGTTGAAACGGTATACAGATTCTGGGGATTTGCGTCAAAAGCGACCAGCATTGATTTCAATACACTTTTAAATTAAGTCGAAGATTTGTATCAACTTGCAAACTTCCACATAGGTTAAGATAGCAAAAATTGAAACAAAACTTAAAAGTCAAAAGCTTAAATCAAACTTAAGACTTCTTTCTTGAAACTGGCTAGAGACAAATCCACGTTTTATGGTAAAATTGACTGAAATTTAAGGCTAATCTCAGACAAGTCAATTTTTTTAGAAACCAGTCCCTGGAAACATGTCTTATAGCACCCACCTTTAAATTAGGTTTAATTGTACCTTCAATATGAAATAAAACTGGCTGTTGGGAATTAATTAGTTTGTCTATGAAGGTAGAAAAATAATTCCAAATTGCTCATGCATTGGGAAGCACCGCCTTCGGGTGGCAAGGAGAGACCTAGCATGCGAGGGATGGGTGAGAAATAGGAAGAGTAGGGCTTCAAATGTAACATACGAACCCAAAAATAGAAGTTGCTGATGTTTTTGAAGAACTCGTTAACAGATATGATGGCAACGACCACGGATAGAAACTCAACTTTGAATCTAGACATCAACATACGTAGAGCATAGTTCGGTAGCAGCCCTTCGTTTTCACAAACTTCGTTGAAAATACGACTAGACTTCTATTGTTTGCAAGCTTGATACTGGTTCGCTAGCAATGTCGAAATAATCTCTTTTCTTCGGGTGGACAGCTACGTACTGAAACACCGAGAGACATAACCAACAAACAAATTAAAACACTAGCTATATCTCGAGACTCCATGTCTCATCATCAGGCAATAAATGGCATGAACACATACATAGCGAGGTAAACAGTGAAATACACGTGACAGCGGGAAGAGGAGCATACAAGCAGAGAGTGTGATTGCAACGCACGGTGGAAAGCCCGCAACCATACGGAAACAGAGCCAGCGTGCGGTTCACACCTGTGAGATGCTCATTCAACTCGAGATTGGTTAATAGCGATTCCAAAACCTTAAGCCGAAATCTGTCGTTTTCAGCATATCGAATGATGGTATTACCTACTATTTCTTGCCTAGTTATTTTTTTTCGGCCATGTTGGTGTACAAAATGATCTTGAATGGACCACCCCTGCAAGTTCATGGACAGCTGTCGAAAGAGAGAAAACACCGTGTGTCCAATGTAACGGTGCTCACTAGAATGAGGACGACGACATTCGTCCGTATCGTTACATCAGGGTAGGATAAAAAGTCTGGAACAAATAACTAGGCAATGCTTGGGTGCTACGTCCAGTCATAGGAGGGAGGAAATTGACCAGGGATCAATTCACAAAGCCAGCGACCTTCCAGCTGAGTTGCAGGAACCCGACAAACCAGCAGAAGACACCGTCTTTGAAGAACAACCACGCCACAACATTGACAACCTATTAAGCCAGGAAGAAGCCCAAAGGAAGGGAAGAATAAAGTGGCCACCATCATATGACAAACCAGACTTGAAGTAACCTAGACCGAGACTTAGAGGAAATCTTGACAGTGACTCTAAAAGGCTCGATGGACGCAATGCTCCAATCAATTACACGAATAGTGTAGCATGTCAGTACCGACAAGAGGAAAGGGCAAGCAACAGAGGTCCTAATAGGCGGCACCGAGAGATAACAGGCTATCAAAAGGAGCTTAGACAGCTGGAACGACTGTGGAAAGACTGCTTTCCAGATGACAGAGATGGTCTAGCCAAACTACGGGACAGGTCAGGAAAAGACTTTCGACACTTCTCAAAGCAGAAAACATTGTGAAGAAAAGGAAAGAAAATGCATACAAGTAAGCGCGACATGTTCATGAAGAATTCTTACAAGTATGTATCCGATTTGCTTGGGTAGAAGAAAAGCAGGACTCTGCAGGACTCATGAAAGACGCTAGAAGACCTTCTCGCCGGAGTCCACAACGAGCACAAGGAAGAACCAATAGGACTTAGCGTGGGATGACAGACCAACCTCCGATAACATCTTTTGACACTGGCGATATAAAGAACGAGGTCGATGACATAATTTAGGAAACCTCGATTAGTATCTGCTCCAGGTCCATCGGGAATGTCGTTCAATCTATACACCAACTGCCCAATGCTTAGACGGCATTTATGGAGGCTCTTTTCAGTTCTGTAGAAGAAACAGACCATTCTTAAGTAACTGGGCCAGGCAGAGGAAGAAAATTCAGTCGGGATAGATCAGTTTAGATTCATTTCCGTACTTGTTACCTAGGGTTTTTCGGGTTGCTTGGAACACACAACGCAGTGATATCCGATTTAGTACACCAGGCGAAGAGTGAAAAAAATAACCTAACAATGGTGTGGCTGGATATGGTAAACACTAGTGATGCATAGCGCATTTCCTCATCTTCAGAACGGTAGATAGAGACCAATCATGTACCAACTTCAATGGCAGTCTTGCTGAAGAATATTTCTCTTTCTGCAGAATGCGATTCACAGTCAACAATTCCACAGCATCATAGCAAGAACGTCAGAAGGAAATAACGACTGGTTGCACTGTGTCAATCATTCTATTCGTTATGTCAATGAACTTCTTTTTGACTAGAGCACAGACTGAGTACAAAGGTCCGAAATTCCATAGAGTCCAACAGCTGTCCTGCAGAGTCCAGTGGGGATAAAACACGTCATAGTTATGTTTTGAAAAGCTAGATGAAGTTCAAGTGAGCGCAGTAGAAATATATGATTACTTAGAAAGGCGACCCAAGGAAGCAACAAGCGTTTACAATAGGTGACAGAATTCCAACCATCACAGAAAAACCACTGAAGTACCTGGGGACGTTTGTGACAGGTGTCTACAAAACTTTCAACCGATCAAGGGAGGGAAAAGCCTGCTAGGCGAGTGGCTAAAGAAACTCGACAAAAGCAGATTGTCAGGCCGTTTCAAAGTTCATGTGGCCGCTGCTTGTTCACGATATGTCAATATACACAGTAGAGGTCACGGAAAGATCAGCGTTAGTAATTAGTATTTTAAAAGAAATTATATATCTATGATTATTGTAGAAATTGCTTTCATATTGTTGTTGCTTTCCTATGAGAGACTATTTTACCATCAATCAGTCCTAAATACATTCTCTATGATTCAGTGATAATTTAGTCTAATACATTCAAAAGTCATTCGTAGGAAATGTTCAATGAATTTGTAATGTTGATTTCCCTAGAGCAACATTTTATACATTTTTGTATCATGTCTTATGACCAATTTTTAGGTATGTGGCATAAACGATAATAGAAGTGCTATAATAGTTGATTTCCTGTGTAACTCACTAAAGTGTGTAGTTGAAGTGACGTTAATGACAATATGTTGACTACGTTTTGAGAAAATCACAATATAATATGTGTGTTAGAACTGTCTCAATCTGATATCATGAACTGATGATGCAGGTAAACGTACATGTAGGACCAAGACTACAAAACAGAAGATTCAAATAACACAAGGTACATTCAAGCCACACGGGTGCCACAAGTCAATCTGTTTATCTCAATATCGATTTTATCAGTAAAACATCAAGTAAAATGCCACCCGTTTTATCAGCACAACCAGTTCACACAACATCTGGCCAACTTTTAGATCCCAGACGTTTGCGAGTGGGAATCTTTGAATCATCTCGTGAATGGTGTTGCCGCACCTCTCTTTCTCCCCACGGGCAATCATTCTTTGACTTCACTGGCTATTTGTTTTTTTCCCTTTTGCTGTCAGAATTTTACATGAAGATTCGACACTCGTTTTCATCTGCTGCAACAATTCTTTTACCCCTGACTGACAGGCCACATGGAACAACTCATGGGGGAGTCTTCAGTTTAGAACCCCTTGTTTTCAGTGATTTCGTCTAAAAGTAAACGTCTGTATTTCAAAACCCTGGTAGGGTGTACCTTCACGTCGTGGGTAACATGTTCGTTGAAGCTTGTCTCACATTAACAGCATTAACAGTGAACTTGTTTCCTGAAATGAAAGTAAATTCGTTTGTGAAACTAAAATTATGTTTCATGTACATGTAATCCTCATGGCAATTTAATGGAAATATGCTATGTTGTTGTTCAGTTTTGATACGAAAGGAACACAGGGATGACGTAAAATGTGATTAATTCATTGTAGCACACTTATTTTGTAGCCTTTTCACATTTTATAAGTAAAAAGTTCAATACTGTTCGACACATCACGATGTGTTCCCGATCGCATAAATAAGACACAAATTTGCGTTCCCGATCGCTTATCTTTGCGTTCTCGATCGCATCTTTCAACAGAAAAGCGTAAAAAAATCAGAGATCCCGACAAAACTACAAAAAAACAAGCGTTGCGTTATATATTCACACGTCATTTCTTCATAACTTCAAGGTCAATTTATTAATTTAGTGCTTAAAATAGCGGTAATTTGCCAAAATGACATACAAATCACCTTCGGCTCATTATAGAAGCAATTGAAATCAGTAATATATACATACATATACACACATACGCACGCACACGCACACACACACACACACACACACACGCACGCACACACACACACGCGTGAGCGCTCGCACACACACGCCCGCACGCGCACACACTTAGCTACGTACTCACAAGCGAGTCATTTTTAGAAAGTTAAGTCATCACACGAGTTAGCAGGGCCCTAACTTTTCATTTACAATTGCAGAACAAACACACAAAATGCACATCATTTCTTTCCGTAAAATACTGTAACATGGTTTTAGCAATCGAAAATGTCTTGTTGAAAAACTGCTGGCATCTAGTTTGATGGGCAGTCGAAAGTGGTTCTGAGACTTGAAAGATATAGGCCAGACTGTTCCCGGCATCCAGCCAGGGTCACAGGTCGGTGCCTATGAGTAGTCTAATTGTGAGATTTGTCGACTAATTTTGTCAAGAAATCGTTGGTTCTCTGGAACTGTGCCTCAAGAACCTGGCGTGGTGATCAAAACTAACAAAATGAAAACGAAACAATGAAAATCGGATCGATTTGATAACTGCAACACGAGATCAAAACTCAGTCGAGCAGACAGCCTGAAATTTACGTGCCAACTCTCGCGGCTAGTGTCGGTGTCGCAAGCTCTAATAAAGAATACATAGGTCACGTGCGGGAGTTGGCATCCCTGGGAAAGTATTCTATGGTTTTACTTAAAGTGAAGATTAGATGAGTTGCCCTAATCTTGAGAAAACGTGATTTCAGTTCTAGCACAACTGATTAATTTAGCCAATGAGCTAGTGGATAAGAGAACTAGCTAGTTCGAACTGTGCAAACTCGACAATTTATAACCACTACTTTGAATATGATGAAAGGAAGATGCGAGCAGAGACGGTTGTGAAGATGCCAGTGACTATCCATACAGCCTCGAAGTTTGACGGGTTGGTGTAAATACTTTTTGATGTGGGTTGCCCGACAAATTTGTTGGATAAATTTATATTACTAAATGTAACAATTTACATGTACACGCTGACGCCACTCCGAATCTGACGAACTTTGTATCGAATGAGCTTGGTTGGAATTAGCTAATACAAAGATTTGGTTAGTTATCAATTAGTCTGGAATAGCAATTGATATTTACATTTGAGACTGCGCGTGTGCGACGTGATTTCTGTCGGTAACTCAGCAATAAGCCATTTAAAATGCATGATCTTGCAAGAACGTGTGTGATTTTAAAAGTACGAAGTTTCACAAAAACATATTAAGGTTGGAAATTAACAGGCTCACCTTCTGCTTTACTGTACATGAACAAGATGCGCTCTTTCCTGAGCTTAGCCGCCACGTACCTCCACGGGAGATCGACATCAATCCAACATATTCGATTTTGGGCTTCAAAATATCAAAGGACAGATTTGTGTACGACAATCTCAGAGGTAAGAGGAATGCTAAACGAACACTCCTGTGCCCGGGAGATAAGTCCTCCAACAGGAACTCTAAATTATTTCTGACAGTTTTTTGGATGTTATACTACCACATCAAAATGTGATTAAGTGCTCGATCATCTACAATATAGTGTGCTTGGCAGAATGTTTCCATTTGATGGCCCCATCATTATTTAGCTATATGTTCGAGTCCAAACTCAAAATCTTGAAGTGTATATTCGAGGTTGTAGCTTGTATCTAGTTGTCGCGAAGTTCGTAAACCGTAACATACTCGAGTCTGCGATCGTGGATATGGGCGGACGTTCTGGGCAATAGGTGACGCGATTTTGCATTGCACCCAATTTCAGCAGTAGAATAACGGTACAACGCTAATTTTCCATCACCGTTAGACAATTTAGTTAACTCAACAAAGAGTGTACTTTTAATGGCACTAATTTTGTGTCGGAGTAATTTGGTCAGTTTTTACCCACATCGGCGCAAAGCTGTGTATCTATTATACAGCTTTGCATCAAGGCTACATACAAGTGGACATGGCTTTGATGCAACGCATTCAGTTTTGCACCGATGTCAGGGTAAAAAAAAAACGGTAAAAAATCTGACTGAAAATTCAAGTCATTAAAAACGTCACTCTGATTTAGTTAACAATGCTGAAAGGTGCCAATGTACAGCCATTATGCTGCTCAGTTTGTGGAGTGATAAGATGCGTCGCCTTTCAGCGCCATGAAATAGAGCGTCACCTATTGGCCAATTTCTTTTTTCGCCGATTCTTCAATCAACTGTTCTTCCAAATGCAGTGGCAGATCTACTGGGGGTTTAGGGGGATTAAACCCCCCTCCTCTTGGGCCAGGACCCAAAAATAAAAAACACAACAACGTCTCCAGCAAAACGAAAACGGCACCGCCAGCGTGTGTAAACCCTAAATAAACCAAATTGAGGGGGGAGAGGTTCACTCTGAAAATATATTTTTTTGCATTGTGAATTGCTGAGTCATCGTGGCTCATCGGCAAAACGCGCGGAGATCAATCGTGCGCGCGCTTCCGTCGACGCTTCTGAAGTAGACAAGCATTTTAGATGGATCGACCGCTGACCGGAAAGAGCAGTTCTATAGCGGATTTCTTTAGGTAACTAGCTTCTTTACTCTAAGATATGTTTGGATTTGATTAGGGGAAATACTGTGGTGCCGCAATCCTGACATTCAGGCGAATTGACGTGCAACGTTTTTACCTCATCTGTCACGCCGTGCTATTATACTCCACACGTTTGTATTTCGAATTTCACTGATGTATAGTAAAGTTGTCTTGCGCAATATCATACAGTGTACATGTACATGTAATATTTTTGAAAAAAAATCTTTTTCCGAAGAAATGCTATTGTGGCGGTCGCCGTGGTCTGGTGGCGAGTCCGTTTGAAGATATACTCTAACAAGTTATGTCTATACAAGGAATGACCAAGGGGGCACTCACATTGACAAAGTGACCGCATTCGCGAGCAGTGTACAGTACCAGAAATTGCGGGGAGGCTGTTCTTTTACAAGAAAGTCTTGCGGGACTCGTGCAATGTCATTAGACCTCCTATTTCCGACCTCAACAGCTACCGTCTTTCTACCTGCAATAAGCACACTGCCGTCTTCTATACCGGGAGTTTCCGCAGAAAGGCCCACCCGATGAAACGCTCATGTCCATGGGCATTTATTTGATGTCAGTACTTCGGGTTTCAAGCGTTCAGACATTGGGACGTTTATTTCGAAAATTGCAAGAGATGCAAATAGGTCCAGGGATACATCGCCAGTGGCGGATCTACGTTTTCAGCAAGGGGGGGTTTAGGATTCCCGCCAAGGTCGAATACTAGGCGCGTGGCGCCGAGCGGGAGGAGGTCGGGAGGGGGGTTTCCCCTCCCGTGTAAGCTATTTTTTGTTTTTGTAGCCAAATAGTGAAATTTCCATGCATCCTGGAAAGTTTCTGGCACTTAACATGTCTCTGGAGTTTTTCTTAAGATAATTAAAAACCCTTCTCGATTTCGTCACATGAACTTGGCACATACGTTTCGTGAAACCATATTGTGCACATCTGGGTATGAGTCACGCCACCAGCAAAAATTTTTGTTGGAACATCTGCTGACACACACCTTTTTTAGCATACGAAAAGTCGTATACGAAAAAGTGTGGTGTGTATACATGGGTTAAGACAGTTTCCAAATATTCAAGAGCATAATTAAGGAGCACCGACGGGGCGTAAAAACTTGAATATCAGATGATCGCATAACAGCAGCCTCAAGTTGATTAAGAACGAAGACCTGTACTGTTAGTCCGGAAATAAACATGTCTCGTTCTGACGAGAAAAACTGGCGAACGATGGTGCTCTCAACTCATATTCTATTATCAAAAGCGACAATAAATAATTAGGTATCACTTTATTAAGCTGAATCACGTTGACAACAATTGAAAAACGTCAAATCTATCAGGAAACAAATCATCTGAAAACAGTTTCACGAAACCAAAACATCCTGTGCACAGTGGTGAAAAGATACACTGGACTAGTTTGCAGAGGGACCAGATGTACACTGAGAGTACACAAAAAGCTGACCTGGTCCGTCACGAGACCAAGAGTGCACCTGTGCTTATCATCCCTATACAAATAGTCGATCTGTCGCGGGATCAAACAGTACTGGCTGAGATAAATAGTTTTACAAAGCACACTTTGGTAAAAAATCTCAAGACTATTTCGCCGAGGGACCAGAAGTACACGGAAACTCAACATCTACACAAATCAAGCTGGCCTGGTCCGTCGCGAGACCTAAAGTGTACTATGCAAAAAATTTTGAATTGAAAACTTCTTTCTAAAATTTTAATCCCCAGTGGTTACTCATACGTTAGTCCTATCCTTCTGTTGTCTAGACCGCCGAGGAATTTGTATATCGGATCCAATGATTTGCTCGTCTTGGAACCATTCGACCCAGATATCTTCGATGTTTGTTCCCAACGCTTGCACTTCGTCAACTGCTGTGTCAATGAGCTTGTAAGCCTCTACAATGTCAGACTCTCGTTTCGCAGCTCAGTTGNAAAAGCGACAATAAATAATTAGGTATCACTTTATTAAGCTGAATCACGTTGACAACAATTGAAAAACGTCAAATCTATCAGGAAACAAATCATCTGAAAACAGTTTCACGAAACCAAAACATCCTGTGCACAGTGGTGAAAAGATACACTGGACTAGTTTGCAGAGGGACCAGATGTACACTGAGAGTACACAAAAAGCTGACCTGGTCCGTCACGAGACCAAGAGTGCACCTGTGCTTATCATCCCTATACAAATAGTCGATCTGTCGCGGGATCAAACAGTACTGGCTGAGATAAATAGTTTTACAAAGCACACTTTGGTAAAAAATCTCAAGACTATTTCGCCGAGGGACCAGAAGTACACGGAAACTCAACATCTACACAAATCAAGCTGGCCTGGTCCGTCGCGAGACCTAAAGTGTACTATGCAAAAAATTTTGAATTGAAAACTTCTTTCTAAAATTTTAATCCCCAGTGGTTACTCATACGTTAGTCCTATCCTTCTGTTGTCTAGACCGCCGAGGAATTTGTATATCGGATCCAATGATTTGCTCGTCTTGGAACCATTCGACCCAGATATCTTCGATGTTTGTTCCCAACGCTTGCACTTCGTCAACTGCTGTGTCAATGAGCTTGTAAGCCTCTACAATGTCAGACTCTCGTTTCGCAGCTCAGTTGACACTAAGACCCTTGAGGTTGCCAAGTCCATTCGAAAGACTTACATGCGCAACTAAATTTAATCCTTTCATCATGGACTACTTCAAACCTTGACGAAGCATCCCAGGACCTATTTGCATCTCTTGCAATTTTCGAAATAAACGTTGCAATGTCTGTACGCTTGAAACCCGAAGTACTAATATCAAATAAATGCCCATGGGTATGAGCGTTTCATCGGGTGAGCCTCTCTGCGGAAATTCCCAGTATAGAAGACGGCAGTGTGCTTATTGCAGGTAGACAGACGGTAGGTGTTGAGGTCGGAACTAGGGCNTAAATGCCCATGGGCATGAGCGTTTCATCGGGTGAGCCTTTCTGCGGAAATTCCCAGTATAGAAGACGGCAGTGTGGTTATTGCAGGTAGACAGACGGTAGGTGTTGAGGTCGGCACTAGGGCTCCTTAGGAGGCCTGTTGAACATCGCACGAGTCCCGCAAGACTTTGTTGTGAAAGAACAGCCTCCCCGCAATTTCTGGTACTGTACACTTTTCGCGAATGCGGTCACTTTCTCAATGTGAGTGCCCCCTTGGTCATTCCTTGTATAGACATAACTTGTTATAGAGAGTGTCTTCGAACGGACTCGCGACCAGACCACGGCGCCCGCCACAATAGCAATTCTTCGTAAAAAGAAATTTTTTTTCAAAAATATTACATGTACATGTACACAATATTACATGTACATGTACATGTACACTGTATGATATTGCGCAAGACAACTTTACTATACATCAGTTACAAATGTGTGGAGTGTAATAGAATGACACGGCATGACAGATGAGGTAAAAACGTTGCACGTCAATTCGCCGGCCTGAATATCAGGGTTGCGGCACCGCAGTATTTCCCCTAATCAAATCAAAACATATCTTAGAGTAAAGAAGCTAGTTACCTAAAGAAATCAGCTAACTGCTCTTTCAGCGGTGAATCCATCTAAAATGCTTGGCTACTTCAGAAGTGTCGACGGAAGCGCGCGCACAATAAATCCCCGCGCGTTTTGCCGATGAGCCACAAAGACTCAGCAATTCACAATGAGTGAGCCCCCCTCATTTTTTCCAAGTTGGTTTACTTGGGGTTTACACACGCTGGCGGTGCCGTTTTTGTTTTGCTTGAGACGCTTTTGTTTTTTTTAATTTTTGGGTTCTTTTTGTTTTTTTTTTTAATTTTTGGGTCCTGGCCCGAGGGGGGTTTAAACCCCCTGAACCCCCTCCCGTAGATCCGCCACTGGTTCCTTGTTGTTGCGTCAGTGTTTTGACCTCAGGTGAACTTTCTGCGGACAGCTTCAACACGTGTACCGTGCCGGTGAGCGTGAAGTAAGCTAGCGCACTCTATCGGCAACACCAGAATGTAATGTCTGGTACTTCTGTGGTATTCGCGGCAAAAGTACCTTGGTAATATCTACAGGAACGCGTACCATCAGTGAAGTGAAAATTCATAGCCTCGATCTTAAACAAATTTAGGAAAACCCGATTTAAGTTGACGGTACCCTGGTGCATGAATGAGACGATTCAATTTTCGTTTGTCTTTTCGAATTCAACTCAATGACACGTGCACTTACATTTACTTGTGTAGTAGGGCAAATCAATTTTAAAGTACAAAAATGCTTGATTTCCTTAGGTTTTGAGGACACCTTTGAGAAATAAGTATTTTCCCCGTTTGGGTACATTAATCTCAAAAGTTATGATTCAAGAAGGAAAACACACTGTCCAAGTGTGAAGGTTCTAAGCCGAAGGTGATCAAGTCGAATTCTGACAATCAAGACTCGCGGCCACTGCCCGTTACCAGCAGGGTTCACAGCTCATCTCAGCCATCTCAGCCTCCCGTTCAGTAACGCTAGGACCTCGCTAAAAAGCAAGACTTCTCGAGATTACGTGAGATATTGCCGTGTATTTTAAATGAGAGCACGTGACTTTGACTAGGTTTTAGCTAGGTCCTAGAGTAGGTCCTAGCGTTACTGAACGGGAGGCTGAGATAGCCGAGCTGTGAACCCTGCTGGTAACTGTTGTGTAGGTGGTAACACAGTAATTTGGTATACACATATATTGCTTGTTGAAAGATGATAACTACATATAATACGGAAATACTAGTAAATAGGTCTAAGGAGTCCTTTGACTGTAGAATATAAGTGAGTCATCTCTGAGTCTCGTGGCTTCAATGTTCGTGGTTGGCACACCTTCTAATGGTGGTCGGCACACCAGTAACGGGCAGTGGCCGCGAGTCTTGATTGCCAGAATTCGACTCGGAACATCCTCTACGTTGACCTCTACCTAGGGTATGCCTTAGAAGGTAAGTTCACTGACCCCTATAGACGTGTTCCTACGCCCCACATTTTTCGATGCATTACAGGCTTTTCAATGGAAAGTGTCTCAAGAGGGCGCTTGCTTAATCACAGAGTGATTATTAGCAAGACAGCCCAATGCTTTCACATTTACAACTTGAACAATGATTGACAAATGCATGAAAAGATAATCATATAGAATATACAATAAAATTAATATGAAAATTACCTGGTGATACATGTACGTGTGCGTAAAAGTAGAACGTGGGTGAGCGGGGCTTGTACGCTGAAATGTTCAATCATGATCATGAATTATACACATTTAGTTGGTTCAAGTCTGTTACCCGATGCACTTTGAAACCTGCGCTCACCGAGTTACATGCAAAAAAGCGTCAGAGAGCAACAATTTCTAATTGGAAATTACCACAAAGACAAGTGACGTAAGTACTATAAGAGCACTGTTAACTAGATCGAGGCAAGGATGTCTGTAAGGACGGGAATGTGTGTGATCACGGCTGTTTCTGTACAACTGTTGTCGACAGCAGGGACGGATCCAGGATTTTGTGTTGGGGGGGCAGGGCATTGTATTAACCAGGACTTTTCCCGGCAGACATTCGCACCCCCGAACTGCTAAATGGAAGCTGGGGGAATATTAGGGGGGCATGGCCCCCTTGGTCCCCTTCTAAATCCGCCACTGTACAGGGTAGTCGACCCTACTGTTACGGCAACAGTGTTCCCAATCTGTTTAATTTCCGGTACGGATATTTCCTTATAAAGAAACTGGGGAGAAATGTTATGAAGTAAAAATAGTATGATACCAGTGTTTTACGCATCGCACTGACACAGCACGCGTGACAAGTCACTAATATTACGTAAGATCATATCGACTTGGTGTGTTTAGCCACATATCCACGACATTATAGATTTTAACTCCCTAAGAGTAAATAATTATAATTTGAATTTTGACTTCGTGGGAATCTGCTATTAATTAGGTCACGTAACCATGTGTTTTTAATAAAATATAGCAAAAAAGAAGGTACATCCATAGCAACTGAAATGTACAGGCTGAAATCTCAAAAACGCAGTTTCAGTTTTTTTGAATTATCATTTTATTTTTGTCTTTTGTTTTTTTGTAAAAATCATAAAACATCTATTTTAATTGTCCCTTCTGCAAATGTGGAGAATTTCAAAAACAATTCCT